>CM058234.1:81713808-82296475 GCA_030180135.1 Orychophragmus violaceus | reverse complement strand
GAGGGGAGGAGAGAGAGAGAGAGAGAGAGAGAGAGAGAGAGAGAGGAGAGAGAGAGAGAGAGAGAGAGAGAGGAGAGAGAGAGAGGAGAGAGATGAGAGAGAGAGAGAGAGAGAGAGAGAGAGAGAGAGAGAGAGAGAGAGAGAGAGAGAGGAGAGAGAGAGAGAGAGAGAGAGAGAGAGAGAGAGAGGAGGAGAGAGAGAGAGAGAGAGAGAGGAGAGGAGAGAGAGAGAGAGAGAGAGAGAGAGAGAGAGAGAGAGAGAGGAGAGAGAAGAGAGAGAGAGAGAGAGAGAGAGAGAGAGAGAGAAGAGAGAGAGGAGAGAAACCGAAAATGAGGGAAAATTGGGGAAAATTGATAGATATTAGGTTTTGTAAAAAGGGGGGAAATTCAAAATTCTGGAATTTTGGGGGTGGGAGTTTCAAAATTTTGGGGCGGGAACAAAAGGTTTACCAAGTTGCCAGTTTTACCAAAAACTGGAAAGTTGTACTTCTGTCAATTTTCAGTTCTAATGGTTATACTCTAGCTTTAATTCAAATAACTTGGTTATACTGATGATCTATGGCTATTTAGATCCATTATATATAATTTCATGCAATAATATTTGAAAATACATATATTATCTGACTTTTTGCAGATATAGATGGTTAACATCAACAAATAACTCTTAAAAGTATATGATCTTTGCTTGTTAATAGATAAACCTACAACACTTACCTTAAATTATGAAAGTGTTCATTTTGTTTTAGCAAGAGATATGCTATCTAGTTTGTATCGTATTGTAATTGTTCTATTTAACATTATTGTAAAAATTGAATATTGCAAAGAATTATAGTTCTACAAATCTTAGTTTACCAAGTTTTCCAAAGTTAAACAACAAATGAAAAATTGAAAAAATACAATACAACTAATTTTGGTTCACATCAGCATGGCTCCTATTACTGCATTGAAACTAGCTCTTCAAGTTCCTTTTTGCCGCTCTCTTGCTCTTTCTCCATTGTGCCTCACATCCTGACGGATACCTTGTTTCTTGAACTCTTCCCTTTCTTTTTCATATAGTTTGGAGGAAAAGCGTACAATTTTTCGACCTCCTCCAGAACAATCCACTCAGACATATGCAGAACTGGAAAAAATTCTCCTCGTATAAGCCAAAGCCCACAATTCTACCATGTAATAAGGCGAACACAACCCATAAAAATCCTTCAATTCTGTTGGCCTAATTTCCTGCTTCAAGAATTTAGTCGTAGCAGCTATTGCATGAACACATGCGTACCTATCAATATCAAAGAGTTTGCAGCTACATCTATTATGTCTCAAATCCACCACATAAGTAATTCTGTAGTCTCCAACAACACCATATTCAAGCTCGAATGTGTTAAGTTCTATTGTCGTAAGTTTGGCCGCTTTCACAATTCTACCGTGCAATGCAAGCTTCACCAGAGGCACCAGTTTTCGCGCGCTCGATCCATCAACAAAATCTTTCCTATGACTGTTAAACCACTCATCGAATTTTTCAATAAGTGCATCGATCATAGGTAGTAAATGATACTTTCTGGCCTTCTTGAAAACTGCATTCATAGACTCTGCACAATTAGGGGGTGTCTATATTGTACCTTGCACTGGGAAAATAACACCTTGCCCATTTCTTTACTTCTACACTTTTGTCAAGATATGCAGCTGTTTGAGGATACATGTTCCTAAAATCGCCATATTGTCTTAGGAAATCAGTCTCAGAGTATAATCGAGTAATTTCCCTGATTTTTTTCCAACTTCATCTTTGCTCACGTGGAAAACTGATCCTTTTACATTCTGGGACATATGGTAGATGCAATAACCATGTTCTGAGAGAGGGTACATTTGAGCTATTGCTTTGATGAGACTTGCATTTCTGTCAGTAGTAAACACCAACTCACGACTATCCGGTATAACGGTTTTCAGCGTATTGAAAAACCACATCCAAATTTCATCCTTTTCACCATCAACTATAGCAAAGGCAATAGGATAGTGGTGATGATTCACATCCTGCGCTGTGTCAAAAATTAGATAACCTCCATATACATTCTTAATGAAAGTTGCATCAACAATGAGCACTTTCCTCATGACTACAAACCCTTCGGTGAAAGCTCCCAAAGCCACAAATAGATACCTGGACCTTTTTTGTTCATCCAAAACCAAACTTGTTTTTCCCCCCCATGATTCACCTTCTCCAACATATGCAAATAAGAATGCAACATCTTGAAACCATCATCTGGACTACCACAGATATCAGAAACAACTAGACCTCTAAAAGTCGTAGAGTACGACGCTTCCACACTGGCTCTTCCTTGGAAAAGCTTCACAATAGTTTTAGGACATGGAGTATCGAAGTTACCGGGATAATCTTCGTTTAAGATGCTTGCAACTAACCATGGTGTACCTTTCCTCTTGTTGCTTATACCACTTGGACTTTTCCGAGAGCATGAATGCATCTTCATGTATGTTCTAACCGAAAAATGGTTGAATTTGTAACCTTTGCAGCTCTCAACTGCCATTTACAACCTTGCTTCGCTTCACGGCATTTCACGACATATCTAGTCGTATCTGAATTGGCTAATAAATCCAAAAAATCTCATTTGCGGCTCTATCAACCAAATACTTCACATCTTCTTTACATTTAAATTCTTGACCTATTTCTAAACCCAAACCATCTTCTCATTCATCTAAACGCTTTGTCTCTTCCACAACCCAGGGAAGCTCAACTGATTCAACCATATCAGAATCATGCATATTATCTCGTTGTACAATATCACCATCTCCAATATTAACATTCACCAACGGCTCAGTCGGCTCATGAGGTTGTTTTGCTGATTCCTCGCCAGTAACAGGAGTAGCATTAACAGAATTAATTACCCTAATATTATCCCGAGCACTAGAAATAGGCTCACCATAACTCCAACCATCTCGTTTTCCCCTCTCTACTCTTGAAAGTTGCTCGGTGATCAGAAATATTTCCAAATCTGTGATAACCTTTACATGCAAAACACTTCTTCGTTGCTCTTTATCCACAAAGGTTAGATACACAAAAACATCATCGTCATCAAAAATATACGACTGCCTTTGAGGCTTCACTATCAATGAAATATAACTTAAATTCAGCCTCCTCGTAGAATCATATATTGAAATCTTTCTGCTATCCTATCCACTAACAACGAATATGTTATCTCCTCTAAAAATGATGTCTTAAATGATATACCATACAACCGAGCTTCTCTTGGAATCCATTCATAGTCATATCCGGTCTTTGAATAATGTTCTTCATAATCAAAACATATGTTTGAGAAAGGAGAACCCATCCTCTTCTGAAAATGACATACAAAATATGCATTATCACTCAGATTTTCAACAGTAATACTAAGTTCTACCATTTCTACTATCATAGTATTACCAAGTTGTACCAGTTCTAGCCAACTAATAATACCTAGTTTTACCAGTTCTTACGATTCTATTAATACCAAGTTTTACTAAGTTAAGCAATTTTTTCTTCAGACCAAAAACGATAACATCAGCAAGATTCAGTATGATTTAACCACTGATTTCAATTTATTATCAATTCAATTGTCTAATTCACCAAGAAAACAAAGTCGACAACCCAATGTTCGTTAATTTCTGCCCCCAAATTTTATATCGAGCTTCATTCCCAAAACTAGCTTCCCATTGAAGCTCAGTTGCCTTAAAGTAGAGATTTAAGAATGGAACGAGAATAGGATCAGAGGAGCGACGACAATAAATGAGAAGAACTAACATGTGTTAATCCGGAATCCGAATGTAATTGGCTTGGATGGGAGAATCTGGGTTAATTCGGATGATTTTCGAACAGGATTCGAACACGACAATCCAAAGAAGAGAGAGAGGGGAGGCCCGAGTGAGGAGAGAGAATCTTTTCTTTAATTGGTTGATTTAATTGTATTTATTTTATTTTATTTATTAGATCATTAAGGGCAAAACGGGAATATCAATAAAATGGGAAGAGTATGATAGATTACGTGAGAGTATGCGAGAATTTGACTTTGAGTCAAAGAGCATCTGAGAATTGATCCGATTCTGAGCTTGACAAAAAAATAAGATAATGATTCTAGTATATTTATCCACTATTTAAACTAATAGAAAAATGGGAAAATCCATTAATACATAATTTTAATTATAACTATTTTTTATATCACCAATTTTTGAGCTATCCATATAATAATTGAACTAATTTTTTTACCAAATTAAATAATCAATTCGTAATCCGTAACTCAATATGTATCACGTCATTAACGAAAATAGTTACAGCGTTAGTGAATGTTAATTTTATCGTCAACATTTAAACCATGGTCAAATAAAACGTCTTTATAAAGAGGAACAACAAAAATTTCCAAAACAAAACCCTAATTATTTGAACGTGAGAGAGAAAAAGGAAGAGATGTTGAAGATGAATCAATCTTAAAATTTTGGTTTTGGATTTTCTGCAACAAGTGGAGGAATGAGATTTGTAGTATCGATTGGTGATTTGAAGTGTGATTGCGGCATCATGGCGATGGCCATGAAATCTTGGACGGATGAAAATTCAGGGAAGAAGTTTTACAGATGTGGAGATAGGAGAAGTCATTGTAATTTCTTCCGTTGGTTCGATGTCAAGAACTGGATGGCAGAAAAACGCGTTATTGGAAGCTCGCGAGGTGATGCGGCTGCAAAATGTCGAAATCAGTGACCTAACAGCTGAGTTGGTGAAAGTTAAGGAAATGTCTAAAGCTGACACTAAGAGTGAAGGAGAATTTCCAAAAGGTCAGAAAACATAGTTGATTAACAAGTTTAATGAAGAAATTAAAGCTAGAATGGAGAATGAGAACGTGCTGAAACATAATTGTTATCAGAGAAGAAAAAAGAAGATGTTGGGACAATTTGTTATCATCTTGTGGGTAGATTTTGTTGATGCCGTTGTCGTGATTGTTCAAGCTCTTAAGTAGAATTGTGTTGTCTGCTTAGTATGTTTGTGGTCGAATTAGTATGTGTTTGTCTCATTCATGGTGTTTTCAAAGATAATTTGAGTTTATGTGTTATATTGTATAAGTTTTCCTCCTCTTTTCCAACAAAATAATCACTAACTTGGTTTGAAAATTGACATAAAAACGCTGAAATAGACACAAAGACTTGATAATTGACACAATAAGCAAACATCAATACCAAACATATTTAAATAGGTCATTACACACTTTACTCAACTTAACAACATGAGTTTTAAACACTCTAAAAGTCAAACGGAAACGAGTTCAAACAAGCATAAAGACATACAATCACTTCTTCGTAGAATCTACAATTCTTTCTTTGTCGCCACAAACATCAAAGACTATATTGGTGAATGGACTTATGTAGACTCCATGGCCCCTCAGTATTACTTCCTTGCGAGCTCCTCCACATCCATGAGGCTGACCCCTACCACGTCTTTGCGGAGCTGCAGTCGATGCTTCAGTGACATTTGATAAAGATGGACATGTTGAAGACACTGGATAAGTTGAATCCACAATTGCATTTGATGAAGAAGCAACAAGTTCTGATAATGTTCTCGCCGGTTTAGTGTTGGTCTTCTTTGGTATTTTTGGTGGTTTCACAAGTGTTTCAGTATCAACCTGAAATGCAGATGAACAAGCATCAACAATCAAGCATATACAAATGCCTAACTAACATGCAATTCATAACTTACTGGCGTTTTTCATGGTCCGCCTCTTTTGCGTTTTGGACCTTCAACCACATAAGGTGGATTCTTACATGTGACGCGATTATGACCAACCTGTTTACAATTTTCACAAGTCATTCTTCTGCCATCACGAGTCTCTATTGGGCTTCGATGGTGATTCATTTGCTGCATTTATCCTCTTCTTCTTAGGACGACCATGAATCTTCCTAAAACCAGGGACACCAATTGGGCCCTTATCAACGTTTGGCCAATAGATCTCTCCATTAACCGGTTTAATATTATCCTTATAAGTATCTATGCAAACATATGTTTTGTAGTAGGCATTTACATGACTGCAACATGAAAAAAACCCGATTATAATTACCAAAATGATTAGTAAATAATTATCTAATAAGTTAGGACTTACTCATCCGGTTCTTGGTGATTGTTGTTGATGACATAAATACTGTGTGGACATGGAATGCCTGTCAAATCCCATTCTCTACAAAAGCAATTCTTAAGAGTGACTGTATAACCAAAGCCAAATTGAAGGACTTCAAACAGATTATTTGAACTAGTGACTACGGAAGAGTCCTTGCCAATTTATAGGTTTTCTTCCATCATGTCTCCTATATTTTTCAAAAATGGCAGCAAACAAAATTTGCTTTAAAAGTTATTAGATACCATCTGCTAGGTTTTCGATTTAATTATATATATATTTTTTAATTTAAATAAGATATTTTTAATGCGTGCTTATGAATTTTTACAAATAATTTTAATATTTTATAAAATTAAGAATATATCAACTAAAATTGATTACAACATATTTTTAACCCCTCTCTGCAAGTTGGTTTTAATAGTATAGATAACTAAACTTGGTTAATCTATTTTCAACCCGTTTTATAATGATATAAATATAAATATTTTTATGTTTATTTATAGATCAAAATGTAAATAAAATGTGATAATCAAACATTTTTAGATTGGTTTAAGTTCATTTTAATGTTTCTATAATTAAAAATTGTTTATTTATCTTTTTAACTTGTCCCATTGAACATAAATCTTTTTAAATATTTTTATAATCAAATCAAATTAATATATATTTTTCAACCAATCTTATAGTAGTCTAGGTATTTTAAAAATTGGATAAAATAATCATTTAAAAACAGTCATCGTGAAAAGATTAAGCATAATCAAACTCATCATATATTCTAATAATATAAATATTGAATTTTTAATATTTTATTAAATTATAAATATATCAATTGAAATTAGTTAATATATCGTTTTAACATGTCTTTTAGTAGTCACAATTTGTTTTTTGTATATATATAATTGAAATCAACTAATTTATTTTCAATATGTTTTATGTTTTATAATAGTCTAAAAAATTTTGTTCATTTAATAGATAAAAATGTAACTAAAATTATTTTAATAAATTTTAATAATTAAAACGTATTTAATAATTTTTTTCTTAATAATAAAGAAGTTAAAAATTTTGTAAAATTTTTCTATATATAAAAATGTATATTTATATTTCAATTAAAAATATATTAAAATATTATGAAAATAAATTTTGAATAAAATCATAAATTAGAGAATATTTTATCAATTCTTAATTTTCGAGTAAGTTTGACAAAGACAAAATATACTATATACAGAATATGAAAAACTTCACCCAAATTGTGTTTTAAACAAATGCATTCGAGAAGAGAGTGCTACTATATAGTTATTACCTTCAATCATGTAAGATGAGCTATTGTATAACAGGAGACGAGCTTTGTTGTACATAATTATTATGTACGGGGAAACAACGTATTCATGCCCGCACAATTAACCGTTGGATAATATATTCCTTTATTCATTAACCCATATTATACATTCCCACACGTTGAGAAAATTTGAATTCAATACATAAACTAACAAAGTCGTTGCTTATTCATGCTTTGACCTTAACCTCATTGCAATAATAGTTAACGGTGCTGACTCGGATGCTGACTTATTCGGGTATTTGAACTACAAATTGTTAAAAATTAGTTAATTAAAAACTCACAAATGGTGCTCGAACCCACAACCTTTAGATCTGACAACGACAATTCAGTTGGTAAGCATTTAACTATAAGGTCCTAAAAGTACTAGAGGTTGTGGGTTCGAGCACCATTTATGAGTTTTAAGTTAATTAATTTTTAACAATCCGTAGTTCAAAACGACATTGTTTTGAGTGAATCACCGAATGAGTCAACATCCGAGTCAGCACCGTTAACTATTATTGTAACGTGTTAAGGTCAAACCATGAATAAGCAACGAATTTGTTAGTTTAGGTATTGGATTCAAATTTTCTCAACGTGTGGGAATGTATAATCTGGGTTAATGAATACATGAATATATTATCCAGCGGTTAACTATGCGGGCATAAATACGCCGTTTCTTCTGATTATGTACATAATCATATAGTTTAAGTCTTCTTTATTATACCTTTTATCTAAATCTTCAATCATATAAGACTAGCTATTATGTTTCATATACCCAAACATAATACTTTTTTCACTACGATTCAAGCTATTATGTAACAATAAATTTAATCGAAAACCAAAACCTTCAATCAAATAACATAAAGCAACAACCAAATTATGCCAAAGTTAAAATCTAAAACAAATGCATAATACAAAACTGAAAACATAAAGTTTCAAAACCAAAAGAACTACTCGTCCATGGACACGATCCAAGCTCACTCAAAGTATTCTTCTCTTATGCATATTCTCCATCATCTCTGCAAAACCACAACGTAATAGTTTAATATAAGTTCAACATTGTAATACTGCACCAAAAAACGATGTAATAAGTATATAACTACTTTAAGCAAAGCACATTACAATATAATAGTAATGGTTATTACTTTAAGCAAAGCACGTAACTACTCTGCAAAACACGTTAAACAAAGCATGTAATAGTTATCACGTAACAACATGCTTCTAATTTCAATCATGATTCTAACCTGCTTTGCTTCTAAGTTTGCAAGACTAGACAAAACTAAAACAAGATCCATCATGCTTCAAAGTCCAATCATACTTCTAACATGCATTGCTTCTAAGTTTGTGAGAGTAGACAATGTTCAAACCAAGATCAATAATGCTTCATAGTTCTAACTGTAACCGTTTCTTAGTTCTAAGAAATCATGCTAAGCAAAACTAGACCAATCATGCTTATAAGTTAAGTAACAAATTAAGATACAAATACCTTTCTCCACCTTGTCGTGTATCTCAATGTCAATAGGAGACTTCCAACAACGATTCACGAGGATTTAGGATCAGATTTAAGGGTTGCTATTTCATTTGAAGTGAATATTTTGTTGGTAGAGAAAATATCGCCACATATCCAAATACATATTAACAATTATGGGTATTCGGTTCATTAAATAACCCAATCGGGTTTAGGATTAAACCCGTACTGAACCTTACCCCAAAATATTAGAGGTAAATACCATTCGGTTATTTCGACTATCGAACCCATACCGAACCGGCTACGGAGGATGAGACCAATTAAGGATGAGGGAAAAAGGCCTCTAGCCTGTTTTGGAGCTGCAGATTTTTCACTCTTAAAAGGCTTAAGCCCACATAAAATAACTCGTCAGATGATAATGAATTCGTTTTCTATTAAAGGGATTTTTGTCTTCAAAAAAGAAAACAAAATAAAATAAAAATCAATCAAAGAGGTTCCTTTTTCGCTCGCCTCTCTCCGTTTGCCCTTTTTGGTTTTGCTCTTTGTTATATAATCTGTATCGTGAATTACCACTCTCCATTGTCGTCATCCTTTTTCTAAGTTCCTCGCTTGTGTTGCTCTGAATCAACAGGTACCCGTTTTGACCTCAATTTCTTTTAAAATCTTTTTGCTTATCCAAGTCAGAATCATTCTCAAGAGGATGTATATATGATCTGTGAAGTGGGCTCTAGATTGTATGTGGAATTGTTGAATTGCCTATATATTCTAGGGTTTTTAGTTGGCAGAGATTACATTTGGGATTTGCAATTGTTAAAGTCTGGTCCTTTGAATGCATATTTGTTCTTTGCTCAAGTTTGAGAGCGTGTACAATTTTTTTCTTTTCCAATTCGGATCTGATTGATTCTATGTCGCTAGTTAATGCGTGGGCTATATGAAATTTTGTTGCTGGGTTTGGAAAAATATTGCTAGGGTTTAAGGTATTTAGCTATTGTTATGTGAGATTATCTCCAAGTTTAATTATTGTCATCTAATTGTTGTTTACAAATGAAACTTCTCCTTGTAGTTTCACAACTCTGTAACAGACCATTCTCATTTCTGGAAACTAAAGAATCATACTTTATATCATAAAACTCCAAAATATATTGCAGTAGGGAAATTTTGTGACAAACCAGTAACTGTTAATGATGTTCCTTTATATGACTGTCTCTTTTGCTTTCCTTTTGTTGGGCATCTTTTCTTTGGCTTGGAAGCTCACTTAATGTGATCATATTTTCATGTTTACCCCACTTTTATCTTCTTAGCAATCTAGCTTTCAGTTTTAGGAAATAAAACAGTCTTAACTAGTGTTATGTTTCTTCTTTGAATGTTTGTCGGTGACAACTTGATGAATAAAGACCATGGATGATGGCCTTCATGGAAATAACGGTGGAATGCACAATGGCGTAGATGAAGATCCAAATCATCCAATGCATGTGCAGTATGAACATCACGGTATGATGGATGAGCACGCTGATGATGGGATGAATGAGGGACTGGAGACAGACATTACTTCTCATCTTGGAAACACATCTGATCATCGAGGTGAAGTTGTAGACCGTGGCAGTGAAATTGGAGACCAGTTGACATTGTCCTTTCAGGGACAAGTTTATGTTTTTGACCATGTCTTGCCTGAGAAGGTGACTTTTATTCTTCTAGTAACTTCGGTTCTTTGATGGTCTAGTTATGGTATTTTAACGACAAATGGTCAGCGTATCCAGCAGCTGGTTGGTGTTGCTTTTTATCTTCTTGATATTTCTTATGCTCAGGTTCAAGCTGTACTTTTATTACTTGGTGGACGGGAAGTACCACAGACACTCCCGACAACCCTAGAATCACCTCATCAGAACAATAGGGTACTGGTAATAAAAGACTTTTTAATACCTTATATGAGATGTAAGTTTCTTCTCGAGTTTGTTGCTGACTTATAAATGAAACAGGGTCTATCTGGTATTCCTCAAAGGTTTAGTGCCCCGCAGCGGCAAGCCTCGTTACTCAGATTTAGGGAGAAAAGAAAAGGGAGGAATTTTGATAAGACAATTCGCTACACAGTCAGGAAGGAGGTAGCATTGAGGTACGTGCGTTTATGTCTAAATCAACAACTAGGTTTTGTTTATATCCCATCTTTTATTAAAAGTTTCATTTTCCGCATGCAGAATGCAGCGTAAGAAAGGTCAGTTCACATCTGCCAAGTCAAGGAATGAGGATTCTGAAAACACAGGATCGGATTGGGGATCAAGCCAGAGCTGGGCCTTAGAAGGGAGTGAAACTCAGAAGCCAGAGGCTTTGTAAGTTGAAAATTGCTTTAAATTCTTACAACTGTTACTATATTATGAAAATAATTGATTTGGTTACTGGTTTGGGAGGTTCTTTTAACTCCGTAAACTATTTGAAGATACTTCAACTCTGAAAACTGGGTTGTCATCAAAGCATCCCTCATTTCATACGTGGAACTAAATCTTATTTGTGACTTGTGAGAGGATACAATATTCGAGGCCGACTATGTTATCACCTTTTAAGTCTTTATAGATGGTGAAGTTCTTTATAGCTTGATGTACTTAGTTGACAAAAGCTTATCTCTGATCTATTTCATCTTCAAACTGTTGTGAACATGTTAAGATGTCGGCACTGTGGAACCAGTGAGAAGTCAACTCCAATGATGCGACGTGGACCTGAAGGGCCAAGAACACTTTGTAATGCATGTGGACTAATGTGGGCAAACAAGGTAAGCTAATTACTTTCGTTTTTTTTCTTCTGATTGATCACCTCGTCTATTATCAGTTGTTGTCTCATTGGTCAGTCCGGTCTATTCCAACTGTATCTAAACCTAACAGTAACATATGTCTTTGACAATTTCAGGGGGCTCTTAGAGACTTATCCAAAGTCCCTCCTCCTCAAACAGCCCTGAGCCTGCCTGCAAACAAGAATGACGTGAGCAACATCAGTTTTTTTTTGTTTTGTTTACTATGTCTTTTGTGCTTAAAAGGAATTTATAAGTTTGGTAATTGATTTGCTCTTTAAGATAAATCATTCATTCATTCAATACATTGTTGCAGGACTCAATTCTTGAGGCTGAGAAAATGATGGAAGTAGCTGGTGACATTAGCAACTCACAGTGAGAACAACTGAGTAAACCATTGCAAGCAAGGAAAGATGTGAGTTGGGTTTAGGGTTCTCACTCATAATGTGTATTGTAATCTCAGTCTTTGTTTCACTTATTTAGAAGATCACTCATGAGATGAGAGAGAAACAAACACATTTGCTCCGTCTCTCTCTCTCATCTGTATTTTTTTTTCCTCTAGAAACAGTGAACATTTTCTTGTATCTTTAAATATTATCAATGCCAGATAAAATATTTTAATTAAAAGCATACTTAGTACATAGTTAATTAACATCCTAAACAATGATTGGTTATATGTCGTGCAACCCAAGTGACGTTTACGTCGTCGTACACACGTTCACCATGTTTAATACGAACTTTCTCTGCAACCATCTTCACTATCATTCCTGATCATTTATATTTTCTTGATTAAGTTTATGTAAAAGTTGATAAATAGTTTCTTGTCAATGAATTGAGATGAGAAATAAACTAAAAAAATGTAGTTAGATCTGAGAACAAGGAATGATAAAAAGTACTATTATTTATGTGATGCCATGTTATATTAATGGTGAGTGATACCATGTTCTTTCCCGGGAAAATCTCTTTCTTTTTTCTTCTTCTTCTTTCCCATAAAAAGGTTAAAAAGAAACAAACTTTCCGGAGTTTTTGCAAAAACCAGACCAAAAATAGAAGTGTCGTCGTTCAATTGAGTTCTCTCTGTTTTGGTTTTTTTTTTGTCTCTGTGATTGACAGAGAGGTTAAAGAGAGAAACTTTAATACAGAAAGTTTGTATCGGTTTTTGTTGCTGTCGAGTTTGGTTGGCCTTCTCTCTCTCTCTCTCTTTCTTTCTCCGTCACGCCAAATTAATAACTGAACGACCTTAATCACAATAAGGTCGTTTCTATTTTTCTCCCTTTCTTTTTGTTTGTCGAGAAAAAAACAATTGAAAGAGGAGGGACAAGGGTGAGACGAAGGAAGGAAGGATGAGCACTTCGTCTAGCAATGGATTGCTCCTGACGTCAATGTCAGGACGACACGACGACATGGAAGCTGGCTCGGCCAAAACCGAAGAAGACCATTCTGATCACCAAGAGCTTCAACACGATCCTGATGATCCTTTCGACATTGATAACACCAAGAACGCCTCCGTCCAATCTCTCCGTCGCTGGAGGGTATATATATATATATATATATATATATATCTTCCGAATTTTCTTTAAATATTGCAGTCGATTCGAGATTCGATCAGGAATCCTAACATGGATTTGAATGGTGAAATTTGCAGCAAGCGGCACTTGTATTGAACGCGTCACGTCGATTTCGATACACTTTGGATCTAAATAAAGAAGAAGAATATGAGAATCGAAGGAGGATGATCAGAGCTCATGCTCAAGTCATTAGGGTAAATTCTATAATATCTTTTTTATTTTTATTTCATCACCATTGCTTCCTATGTTGTGTTGTTTCTTGATCTCACACATCAGTAATTGCTTTATTGAATCAGGCAGCATTGCTTTTTAAGTTGGCTGGAGAACAACAAATCGGTTTGTGTTTTTTTTTTTTTTTTTACCTTAGCAAGATCAGATTCTGTTTTTGTTTTCTTATAATCAATTTAACTTTCTTTTGTGATTTCAGCGTTTGGATCATCATCAACTCCAGTAACTTCAACTGGTAACTTTGACATTGACCTTGAGAAACTTGTGTCAATGACCAGGAACCAGAACATGACCAGTTTGCAGCAATACGGAGGGGTTAGATACAAAGACTCTTGTTACAAATGGGCAAGATTTCATGATACTACTGACAGTTTAAATACTACCTTTTTAGGTCAAAGGTGTTGCAGAGAAGTTGAAGTCAAATCTGGAGCAAGGAATCGAGGAAGATGAGAAAGAGGTGTTAGACAGGAAGAATGCATTTGGATCTAACACGTATCCAAAGAAGAAGGGGAAAAGCTTTTATGTAAGCATTTGTGATAACTCTTTCGGCAATGTTTTATCAGCTTGTGGATAACTCATACTCTCTCTTGTCCAAAAGATGTTCCTCTGGGAAGCTTGGCAGGATTTAACTCTTATCATCTTGATCATAGCTGCTGTAACATCATTGGCATTGGGAATCAAGACAGAGGTGTGTATATATAATCCTTCTTGATGTTTCAAACTAGGATCTCACTTATTTTCTGTCTACTCTACTTTCTTTTGGGTTACTACTTCATCAGGGTTTGAAAGAAGGCTGGCTTGATGGTGGAAGCATTGCCTTTGCTGTTTTGCTTGTCATTGTTGTTACAGGTATGCACATGCTTCTTCCTCTACATTATGTGTTTGTGTTTTATAAAATGACTTTCTTTTCATTCTTTCAGCTGTTAGTGACTATCGTCAATCTCTTCAGTTTCAAAACCTCAATGATGAAAAAAGAAATATACAACTAGAGGTACTTGCCTCTAAAATCTTCGCAAATTTATGTTTTTGAGATGATAACTAAGTAAAACGAAAACTCTTACAGGTCATGAGAGGAGGGAGAACAGTGAAGATTTCAATCTATGACGTTGTTGTCGGAGATGTTATACCTCTTAGAATAGGTGACCAGGTAGGTATCTTTTGTCAATAGATTTCATCTGTGGATTCAGAATTATACTACACCTTGGCCTTATGTATTGTATCCATCTAGGTCCCTGCGGATGGAGTGCTAATTAGTGGCCATTCTCTTGCTATTGATGAATCTAGCATGACCGGTGAAAGCAAGATTGTGAGTTCATTATGATTCTGCTTCTTCAATTCTCTTTCTACACTTGCTAACACAGACTTTTGTTGCAGGTTCACAAGGATCAAAAATCACCTTTTCTAATGTCTGGTTGTAAAGTAGCTGATGGAGTCGGTAATATGCTGGTATGTATTTGAAGCGTTTGGTCCTATTCGGGTTTTTGTTCTGGTAGTTATTCTTTTGTAAGTCTTTCAACAGGTTACTGGTGTTGGAATTAACACCGAATGGGGATTGTTGATGGCAAGTATCTCAGAGGATACTGGTGAAGAAACCCCCTTGCAGGTATATCATCTTGATCACTTTTTTTATTGGCTTATGGTCTCCACAATGTCTTGAAGAAGTCTAAAAATTCCTTTTGGTAATCTTATAACAGGTGAGGTTAAATGGTCTTGCAACCTTCATTGGTATAGTGGGGCTCTCAGTGGCTCTTGTTGTCCTGGTGGCTCTTCTTGTGAGGTAATCTGATTTAGTACCTTGGCGAATAAAACGTCTGGCTTACAATTTCATGCCATGTTAAGGGCTATAATCTTGAGTTATTTTTTCAGATATTTTACCGGAACTACCCACGATTCTAATGGAGCAACCCAGTTTGTCAAAGGGACGACTAGTATCAGTGACATTGTAGATGACTGTGTAAAGATATTTACAATTGCCGTAAGTATTCATTCCACATTCGTGATTATGTTATTTGTGCAGACAGATCAATTAATCCTGGCATTTGTCTAGGTTACTATTGTGGTTGTGGCAGTGCCTGAAGGACTTCCCCTAGCAGTTACCCTCACGTAAGTCTTGTCTTAATATAATCCACACAGAAAATAATTAATTACATCGTAGTTCTTGATCTACTTTATCTTGACTCCATGTGTTCAGTTTGGCTTACTCAATGCGAAAGATGATGGCAGACAAAGCTTTGGTAAGAATTAAAACGGATCATATCGCTTTAGTTATATATTCTCGATTATTGTCTGACCACATTTCATTTACTAACAGGTTAGGAGGCTTTCAGCTTGTGAAACCATGGGCTCAGCAACAACAATCTGCAGTGACAAAACTGGAACTTTAACTTTGAATCAGGTCAGTATCTATTAAAAACTCAGCATCAACGCAACGCAATCATTGACATGGAAATCATCATACAAAAATTACAGATGACTGTGGTTGAGACTTATGCTGGAGGATCAAAGATGGATGTAGCAGACAACCCCTCTGGGCTCCACCCTAAACTTGTTGCCTTAATAAGTGAGGGTGTGGCACAGAACACCACAGGAAATGTTTTTCATCCCAAGGTGGGTTTACTTTAAGCTCATACTGAGGTTATTAAATGATGGATGGTTAGTGCTCATGTTGTTTTACTGTAGGATGGTGGAGAGGTGGAGATTTCTGGATCTCCCACAGAAAAGGCTATTCTGTCTTGGGCGTATAAGGTATCAACTGTGTTTAATTCTGGTCCATATTTGACATATTTTCCTCTGCATGGGCAATATATTTAAAGAAGATATTGTTGCAGTTGGGGATGAAGTTTGATACCATCAGGTCGGAGTCTGCTATCATCCATGCTTTCCCTTTCAACTCAGAGAAAAAGCGGGGAGGTGTTGCTGTGCTTCGAGTAATTTCTTGATCTTATTCTCCAGTTTTAAGATTAGAGATCTATCAAAATGTTGTGGAAGCTGATCAGGAGTATATATCAACTCACTGCAGGGTGATTCTGAAGTTTTCATTCATTGGAAGGGAGCAGCGGAGATAGTTCTGGCTTGCTGTACACAATACATGGACTCAAATGGTACTCTGCAGCCCATTGATAACCAGAAGGTAAGGTGATGGAAAATTTTGGAAATACAGATTTCTCCAAGTTGTTACTGGTGCTAGAGAATAAATTAGGAGAAGGGATTAGTATAAAAAAATGAAAAAGTTGTGTTAAAATTGCAGTTGAAGGACACACTCTGTTAACACAGGAGGACTAAACATTTACCTATACTGTGCCTCCTCTCATATCAAATTTCGAACACATTTGTGTTTGGAAATTATTTTACAGGAATTTTTCAGACTTGCAATTGATGCCATGGCGAAAAACAGCTTGCGATGTGTTGCTATTGCATGCAGAACACAAGAGCTGAACAAAGTTCCCAAGGAACAGGAGGACTTGGATAAATGGACTTTACCAGAAGATGAATTGACTTTACTTGCTATCGTTGGTATAAAGGTAAGCATGCTGAAAGCTTTTCTTGGGTAACTTGAGGTTTGTTTTATGTGTTCAATATGTGACGATTTTACTCTATATAGGATCCTTGTCGTCCTGGCGTCAGAGAAGCAGTAAGAATTTGCACCAGTGCTGGTGTAAAGGTAACTCCTAGCCTCTTCTAAATTTACAGTGGTTGTCTAGTTGCCTAGTTGGCTTTTTCAGCATCTATAATGGCAGTTAAATGCTGCTGTAATATGATGCAGCGTGCTCATATGGTATATCTGTCAACCCGTCTGTAACGTTTACATGAAACATTTGTGTTATGTAGGTACGAATGGTGACTGGCGACAATCTTCAGACAGCAAAAGCAATTGCTTTGGAATGTGGTATACTTTCTTCAGATACAGAAGCCGTTGAGCCTACTATTATTGAAGGAAAAGTGTTCCGTGAGCTATCTGAAAAAGAGAGAGAACAAATAGCCAAGAGAATAACGGTATGATAGTTAAACAGTCAAGGATCATACTGATACTATTTCAAGTATTAACTTGGGTGTAAAATGCAGGTGATGGGTAGGTCATCTCCTAATGACAAGCTTTTACTTGTTCAAGCACTAAGGAAAAATGGAGATGTTGTTGCTGTCACTGGTGATGGTACTAATGATGCTCCTGCACTCCACGAGGTTAGAAATCTTGTATAGCCTATATGAGGTCTTGTGTTTCATTTTCAAATCTTACCTTTTCTTCTATGGCTTTGTATTATAGGCAGACATAGGTCTCTCTATGGGAATATCAGGAACTGAAGTTGCGAAAGAGAGTTCGGACATCATCATTTTGGATGACAATTTTGCTTCTGTAGTAAAGGTTTGTCTTGATGCCTTTTCTAATCCTCCAAAGCTATTCTTGATGCCTTTTCTAATCCTGCACTTGTGTTTACTTTTCCAGGTTGTTCGCTGGGGCCGTTCTGTGTACGCAAATATTCAGAAATTCATACAATTCCAGCTTACTGTGAATGTTGCAGCTCTTATAATCAATGTTGTAGCAGCAATGTCTTCTGGAGACGTTCCTCTAAAGGCTGTACAGGTTAATTAATCTTCCCCTGTCTCTTCGAGCATGAAAGAAATATAAGAGATGGAGAATAAAAGAAATATAATGGTGTTGTTTGATACAGCTGCTTTGGGTGAACCTTATTATGGATACTCTTGGAGCACTTGCACTCGCTACAGAGCCACCGACAGATCATCTTATGCACAGAACCCCTGTTGGAAGAAGGTATAACAAACATGATGCCCTGCCTGTTGTGGTTTCTGTCTTATGGTTTCGTGATGTTTTGTTTCTGGATTTGCAGGGAACCACTAATAACAAACATCATGTGGAGGAACTTGCTTGTGCAGGTGACAATCTTGATGTTGATTTATTTACTAAAACATTTTCTAGAGTTCATATCTCTGAGATTATATTTTGGGGATGTTGCAGTCATTATACCAAGTGGCTGTCCTTCTAGTTCTCAACTTTGCAGGCTTGAGCGTTCTTGGCTTGAAACAAGACAGCAACCATGCACATGCTGTGGAAGTGAAGAACACTATGATATTCAATGCATTCGTTATGTGTCAAGTAGGCAAAGCATCTCCTCATTCATCTCCTTATTTCATAAATCATATACATTGGTGTTAATCATGCAAGACTTAACCAGATATTCAACGAGTTCAACGCAAGGAAACCTGATGAAATGAATGTTTTCAGTGGAGTATCTAAGAACCCTCTCTTCGTCGCAATTGTTGGAGTCACATTTGTACTTCAGGTAAGACAATAACACAAACCCTCTTTGTCTTTTTGACACACTTGATAGCATCTGGTAGTAAACTCCTGTGCTTGAAAATGCATGCAGATACTCATCGTTACTTTCCTCGGGGAGTTTGCCCATACCGTTCCATTGAGTTGGCAACTATGGCTTGCTTCTATTGCCATCGGAGTGGTCAGGTAAGTCCATCTTCTTCCAACTTGAAATTCTCAGTGCTCATGAAACATGGAAACTATATAAAATGATCACCAAATTTATTTTCCCTCTGCAGCTGGCCACTTGCAGTTGTTGGGAAATTGATTCCTGTACCCAAGACTCCGATGAGCGTCTACTTCAAGAAACCGTTCCGTAAATACAAAGCCTCAAGAAATGCATAACTAGATATTCATCTTCCTCATACTGCAACTACAGAAGCAATAACCGTGTGACAATGGCCTAAACCTCTAACCTTTCTTTCTTTCTTTTAAATGGTAATAGTATTTACAAAATGTATACTGCATGATCCAATTCTTTTGTCTCTTTTCATTTTTCTTCTTTCTGTTTGATGTAAAAGTGCAACTGTGAATTATATTGGATTTGGGGTTGTACTAATGGAAGTTTGGCCTAGTCTTTGAAGTGTTGTGTTTTACATGGAGGTTGCTCTCTGTCTGTAAAGAAGCATGACTTCAAACCTTTCATGAGCTGTTTATATGGCATCTGCTAGATTTTGGGAACAATGGACATAGCATCTTGTCATGGTAAAGATCACATGGAATCTTACATGCAAACTCTGTGTGTTTACAGAATGCAAATGCTATGAGCCAACATAATTAAATTTTAAACCCCAATACTTTTCTTTCCTACACAAAAGCCAAACAGAAATAAACTCACTTGCCTGAAAAAACCCCATCTTATACTGAAAAAATAAGGGAATTCGGCCATAAAAATCTCCAACTTTGCAGGAATGGCCAATTGAGACACCAACTTTTTGTGTGGCCAAAAAAGCACTAGACAATCATTGACTTCCGTTAAAAATCCAAACTTTAGGTTGACTTGCCATTAAAGCACACCGTTAACTTTTTTTAACGGAAAATTAAACACCATTAACCTCACCGTTTATTATTATTGTTAATGAAAAACGACGTCGTTTTTCTATTAAAAAAATTCTGCCATAAAAATCCCCAACTTTGCAGGAATGGTCAATTGAAACACCAACTTTTTGTGTGGCCAAAAAAACACCAGACAATTCATTGACTTCTGTTAAAAACCCAAACTTTAGGTTGACTTGCCATTAAAGCACACCGTTAACTTTTTTTAACGGAAAATTAAACACCATTAACCTCACCGTTTATTATTATTAAAACGACGTCGTTTTTCTATTTAAAAAAAATATAAAATCGATCCAGCCGTGGATCGAACTCGAGACATGAGGTAAGAGTATACATAACTTTACCATTGTGCTATTGTTCATCGTCGGTAATATATGAAACACATTTCATTATATCACCTATTAATAAGTCTTCCGGGATCAATTACAATTACTAAATCAGCCATGACATCTGATTCTCAAATTCGCCCTCTGAGTCTGAATTAGAGACGTTTCTTGCAGAGTTACGAGAACGAACGGAGACAGATTCTGGATCGAGATACCGTCGATTTGACTTGAGAATTCTGTAAAACTCTTTAGCTAGATGATTCATGGAGTTCTTCATCAGATTCTCTGCTCGATCTAGCTTTGTCGATGCTGGATTCACTGAGACGAGCCTCACCATTCAAGAGTGTAAGCTAAACGATTCATCGGAGACGAAGAAGATGCAGATGCCATGGCTGATTTAGTAATTGTAATTGATCCCGGAAGACTTATTAATAGGTGATATAATGAAATGTGTTTCATATATTACCGACGATGAACAATAGCACAATGGTAAGGTTATGTATACTCTTGCCTCATGCCTCAAGTTCGATCCACGGCTGGATCGATTTTATATTTTTTTTAATAGAAAACGACGTCGTTTTAATAATAATAAACGGTGAGGTTAATGGTGTTTAATTTTCCGTTAAAAAAAAGTTAACGGTGTGCTTTAATGGCAAGTCAACCTAAAGTTTGGGTTTTTAACAGAAGTCAATGAATTGTCTGGTGTTTTTTTGGCCACACAAAGAGTTGGTGTTTCAATTGACCATTCCTGCAAAGTTTGAGATTTTTATGGCATAATTTTTTTAATAGAAAAACGACGTCGTTTTTTATTAACGATAATAATAAACGGTGAGGTTAATGGTGTTTAATTTTCCGTTAAAAAAGTTAACGGTGTGCTTTAATGGCAAGTCAACCTAAAATTTGGATTTTTAACGGAAGTCAATGATTGTCTAGTGCTTTTTTGGCCACACAAAAAGTTGGTGTCTCAATTGGCTATTCCTGCAAAGTTGGGGATTTTTATGGCCGAATTCCCGAAAAAATAATAATTAAATTGCTTACACTTGGTGAAAACTGAGAAAGACCATTCTTTAGAAATGTGAGAAGGTCAGCAAAAGCATGAATAAGCCAAGTGGTTCTTCTTTGAGATGTAAGGTGAGATGAAATCTGTAGCAATGCCAGATGCCTCTGAGATTTCTGCAGGAACTAGCACTTGAGGCTTACCTAAAGCTATCCTTTTTCCAACTGTGTTTCCATAAAACAGACCGGATATGGCTGGAACCCATGTTCGAAAAATCGGCCGAGTTGCCGATTAATCGCCCGGAAAAGCGCGAGGCGGAGGCACGCCGCCGCGAGAAGCTCCTGATCGGACAAACTAGGCGGTCAACGAGGTTTTCTTCGATTCGGCCGCATTTTTGCATAAGTCAACGCGTTATTGGGTTAATCGGATCTGTAAAAAAAAGAAGAAAAATCGTGTTTTCTTGGTTTTGAAACTTAGAATTGAAAACTGATCTTAGAATTGAAGTTCTTGTGTGAAATAAGTAACTAAAACGCAAAAAACAAACTTAAAATCGTGAGAAAAACGTCCATGGCGGCCAAAAACTAGGGTTTTCAGTCGGGTAGCTCGAAGAAGAAGATGGCCAAAATTACAAAAATGCCACTCATTAAAAAAAAAAAAAAGAGAAAAAGGGCTTCACGCGGGTCGAACCTGGGGCAATGGGAATGCTCACTCGCTAGACTACCACTGGACTACGGTTAACTTATGTTTATTTCTCCTATAAAACTATATAAATCTATTTGAATATTAAAAATTACCCTAAAATTACGCCCCGCGTAATCCCCGCTTAATCTCCGATTTTATGCTAGGCGCTAGGCCCATGCCTGCCGCACGTATAGCGCCTAGCGAATTTTCGACCATGGGCTGGAACAAACACATCGCTTCTCGAGCTTATGTACAAGTCGATAACATTCTCGTACTCGGAACTCTCTGATTCAAGGTACTTTGATCTCTTACTTGCTGGCATTATTGCCTCCTGCCATTTGTTAAGTGACAATAATCAAGATTTTAGCAACATGGTAAAAAATAAATTTCTTGGCCTAAAAGAACCTTTGATCGACACACACCTTTGTGAACGTTTTTGGGAAGATATCCTTAAGAATATTGAGGCTACTGTCCCATCTTGGCTGAGTCAGATAGATAGTTGTGTCACCGGAAAATCCAAGCTTCCTCAAGAACAAAGCAATCTCTTGTGCGTTGTAACATGTCTTGGACCCTACTACACCAGTTGAATGGCAATTTTTCTTCTCAAGTATGTCGATTCTAAGGTCTACAGCTATGAAACGGCCATCTGGTTTCCCATGAATAACTTCTCGTTATTCTATGATAGGTGGGAAACATTCCCTTATCAACCTATATGAACCGTCACACCGGTACCATACCTCCACTCATGTGGGTTATGCTCAACCATATTGACTTTAAAGATAACACCACACATGCTATCTTGATCAAATTGGCTCGAGCCATTCTCTTGTCTTTGCAATGAGTTAGCATTATGACTCGTCTTGTCACGTTTGTGACATTTTCTCAAGAACTTCATATTAGTTCATAAGACACATGGGATCACAAGTAGCTGACCTCTTCCAAATCGCAATTTGGAGTATCGACTCACTAGATCTGTTGCAAATCACAAAAATGATCACATCAGTGTTGTTAGTCATATTTAAATTCTAGTCCGTTCATGAGAACAAAACTGAATTAATATACTAACCAAAACCCCAAACACATCACTTTATTAGTGATTAAACACTTTAAACAATATTTGTTTAAATTGCAATTACATGCATAACAATATGGTCTCATGCAAAGACAACTACAAGACAATTTTATCCATTATAATCAATTGCTTTATTGTTGAAGATTATCTAGATTGTGGAATAATCGTAAGCAAATTAGTTCAATTGATCCACTCACTTTGATCAATTAACCAAAATCTTTAAACCAAAGAGAACCAGACTAAGATCTAGCTTTTGACTTATTTAGTGTTTTCGAAACCTTAATCAATACCGTTTTAATTAAACGGAAAGAGAATTCGATCAAGATCTGAATAAACTCTTTGCTTCGATACGGAATTTAAATCGCATTTACACAAACCGTTATCGAACCGACTAGAACCGCTAAAAGCGCATTCTCAACCTCGAATCTCCGCAGAGCATTCGTCAAAGCGTCAAAACGCGTTTGATAATCGGATTTATTTTTCAATAAACTGCGATTCTAACGATTAGAAACCGTTCAGAAATTGCAGTGAAACAGTTTATCGATCGCAATCAATAAACTTGTATGAAACACACAAAGTAATCACGAAGATCGCTACGAAACGATTCGCGATATACGCTGCGTTTTACCTTCAAAACCGTTTTGAAAACAGGTTTTAATCCGCCTAACGAATCCTTGCTATATTTAGCGTTGATAACGTTCTTAGTATCATAAGCGGAAGAGAAATCGTTTGAAAAAGTTATTTACTCGCGATTAAAATCCGTTTAATGTTCATATAACATAAACGGATTTGTTTGAGTTAAGAATTGTAGAACCAAAATTTACAGCACTACGTTAAAAGCAATTTAATCATGAATAAAACAGAAGCGTTAAGGAAACGATATCAAAACGATTTAACAGAAGGAGTAGAAGTCAGAATATATGGAGGCGAGATTTGATTTCTTTCCTTAGCTCAAAGAATCACCCGTAGTGTGACAGGTCAAATCTTGATTCATGAGTCGCAGGATACAACCATATGGAACCGTATCGCAACACTCGATATCGGTTCTGTCGAACATATGAACTACGATACTCTCGAATTAGACACTAACCTAAAACAGAAGAGAATTGAAGGAACTTCTGTTTGTGTTTTTCTCTGTGTGATTTTTGTTCTGGATGCTCTACAAGAGAGACTTAGGGGTCCTTTATATAGGATTCACAAGTTTCCACAAATTGGAAATTTACTTGTCTAGCAAGTTTCCAAAAAAATGGAAATTTTACTTGTCTAGCAAGTTTACACAAACTGGAAATTTTACTTCTCTAACAAGTTTCCGCAATTTGAAAAATTTCCCTTCGATATCTTTATGGGCTTAACACATTTCTTTTCACACAAACACATTTTAACAAAGTCCATGTCTTTATTAAATAATTGTTGCAACACACATGATATGTGTAAAACTTTAGTTTGGGACTAAAAGAAGAAGTAGATGAACCAATGTGTAGAAATTTCTAAAATCTTCTCCTCCAACCATGACCGCTGGTCTGTTCAGAATTTGAGAAGGCCTCAAATCTAAGCCATTGGTAACCTCTATTAGGCCATAAGTAACCTTAAGAGAGACCAATCTTGTGAAAGGATCAATAACATCTCCAACAACTCTTTCCACCACAAGAGAATCTCTAGAACCTGTAGACATGATATGTATTCTATCTCTCAAGTCTCAGCACTACCTTTGCTTGTTATCGTACCAACCCCTTAACTTCTCTATATATAATGTTTTGGGAGTTTGCAATAATACCTCGGTCTCTTTTATCATGCATGTCTTGTCTTTTTCAAGTTAGAGAATCTAAAACTGGTTCAACGTACGTATATCACTTATTGATTTCTTAATTATTATTTTTTTCTTTTTTTTTAAGGTAAAAATGTTAAATTTTATTATCGTTTTGAATTTGAGACAGAATTATAGGAAAACAAAGAAAAAAGAGTAAAAAAAAATAGACTACAAGAAACACGCAACAACTTGAACCGAGACAAACGACTAGCTAATGGTTATCTCGAGCAAAGAACCTAAAACCGAAACGAAACTAGACAAGAGAGCAACAATCAAACGATAAATCGACGATCACTTCATCTTTGTTGCCATGAGCATCCTCCTAAGGCAATCCCTCAAAACTCATGAGAAAAAATGCCTACAACTTCTCCGAAAACTAATGGGATCTCCGGGATTCATGACGGACTATCCTGCAGATGTCCACAAGGGAGTCCAAGCGGACCGTCGAAGAGTCACCTTCAATTACCATTCCTGATCAACGAATCTCTCAAGAACCAGCCCCCACAACTATATGTTAACCGCCATAGTAACTCAGCGCCTCTACATCTCAAGTCCGCTTCCATCCCACCAACAACACCGGTCTAACCGGAGCCAACCCGAGCACAACCACCACACAAAATCTCTATACCGGCTTAGAAATTGTCAAAACACCGCCGATAGAAACCCATGCCACATTGCGGAAGACGGCAACGGAGTCACCGCCGTAAGAGCGGGACCAGCCGACGAGCCACCCGTGTTAGCCGCATCTGAGAACCTCGCTAGAGGATCCTGCATCTGAGAACCATCGCTAGAGGATCCTGCATCCAGATGAACCGTGAGCCACCTCGCTGGAGCTTACCAGAAGACCAGAGTCACCGAGAAGCCCAACTGACGGACAAAGGTCCTGTCCTCATAGACCACCCGCTGCCGCCGAGCTCGAAGGAAACCTGACCAGCCTTCACCACCTCTCCGCCGCAAAGAAGCAGAGAGAGGTCGTAGGGAGAGAAGGAGAAACCGCGCCACCGCCTACGCCAATGAGCACGCCACATACGGGAGAAGGACACGCCGAGGAGACCGTCGGAGGAGAGAAATCGCCGGCCACAGATGAAGAGAGCGAGAGCTCAGAGGAAAGACACGGCGGAAAAGGCAGAAGCACCACCACCGAGGCGAGAGACGCCTCACCTTTACCTCGGTTTTTTTTTACTTTTAAATTAGTTTAAGTTTTAGCTTCGGATTCCCTATTTAACTCCTTTTTTCCTTTTGTTCTTATGGTTTATGGTATTTCTTCCAAGGCCACTACTAATACTATAAGCAATTTACAACATTATATACTCAGTTAAAATTTTAAGCAGGTCTTTAATTTCTTATTATCTTTTACGTTTTCTGCAAATAAACCCTTCAAGTGATCACATATTTCAGATCAACCCCTTATCTTTGTTAAATGCAGGTCAACTCTTAACGTAACAGTCAAACCGCTATATAGTCCATCCGTGATATGATGACATTGCACCGTTTAATAATCAAACGGTTTCCAAAACACCGTCGTTTTGAAGTTGAAATAAACAACACGGTGTCTAATATTGATGCAGTTTTAATTGTACGAAATGGCATGCAGTTTGTATTATGCTTTTAGCCAGAATGGAATTGGGGAAAACTTAAAAATTAGGGTTTATGTTTGATTTGGAGACATCTGAAACAGCAACGAATTCTCTGCTCAGTTTTCATCTTTCCTCTTTACCTGATTTGGGATTTAATTTCTTTCTATTTTCTCCTCCCCTCATTTCGGGTTTGAAATCGATGCCATTCCAGTGGTGATTTTGAAATCTGGGTTCTGTTTTTGAAGAGATTGTCGTCTCTGCTCTCTCCTATCATCTGATGAACAACAAAGATCCTGACTAGAGAAATGGAAAGCTTGTTATATCTTATACAAGGTTACAAAACCCTAACATATCTAAATTTACAACGATAATGGTAGTGATATATTATTTCTTGCGGGATTTAGTTTGTAACATGGATTCAGCCTCTTCAGAGAAGGAAAAGCCAGTGGTCGCGAGAAGCTGAAGCAAAAAGCTAAGGAAGACAAATCTAAGGTCTCTCTCTATACTCTGTTTTTAGCTCAAAATAGAGGATCTCTGACATAAACAGAGTATAACCATAGCTTGTCTTTTCTTCATTTTTTCAGGAACCGAAAGCTGAAGTAGCGGCTGATGTAAAGCCGGGGACCAAACCAGAGAGCGTCACCACAGCAAGCAGCAATAACGAACCGGAGAAAGAAGCTAAATCTGAGAAAGCAACCCCTAAAGCTCTGGTATGTTTGATCTATCTACTTGTTTCATGTTATTTCCGATTGTGTTAATCCAAGCTCAGTGGAGCTCTAGAAGAAGCATCAGAAGATGGGTTACTCGTCAAACCTCAAGACATGGAAGAAGAAGGCGAGCCTCATCAAGATAAAAGCCTTGGACAGTCAAGATCACTCGCTAGACTCAACGCGAGTTCTTGCGTGCTACATCCATCCTTTCTCAAAGAGCATTTGAGTCAGAAGAAGCTTTGCCTGAGCTGGAAGAAGCCTTAAACACGTTTCTAACCATGTATCCAAAGTATCAATCTTCGGAGAAAGTCGATCAGTTGAGAAACGATGAATATTCCCATGGGCAGTCGTTCGAATATGTACCATCAGCAAGCTAAGGTTGCAACTGTAATGCCACCCTTCAATAATCTTGACCGTCTAGTCGGAGGAGCTAAAGCTAGGATTACAGCTTCTTCGTTGGCTTACGAGCAAACAGAGAATGCGAAACTGCAACAGGTGGTTGAGATGGATGAAGTTCTTGAAGGAGTTGGAGTTGCAGAGAATGCAGTTATTTGTGAAGACCCAATTGGAGATATCAGAGCTTAAACAGCATGGGAGGAGAATGGGAAACAGTAGTAATGATCATCAAAGCAACAAAACAACATCAATGCGATTGTCAACAACGATGTCAGTAACTAGTTTTAGTGATTCAAGTCGTAATCTACATATTTTAGATTTGAGTTTGAAGTGGAGAATGAAACTTATTTAACTAGGCTTCATGAATGTATTAATATTTTCCCAAACCTTTGTTTTAAATTTGGTCACATGGAACAAGATTTATTTTGTCAAATCTTTGTTTTCGTTAATAAGAATTTTTAAACACTGTGTTGCAAAAAAGAAGATACTAAAAAGGGTAAATGGCCCGTTTGTATTATGCTTTTAACTCTTTTAAATTTGTTTTACGCAAAACAACAGGATGTTGGTTGTTTAAATCAAGCCCAAAACGACAGTGTTTTGGATTCCGTTAGTTTAATTGCAGCGCCACATCATCATATCACGGATGGACTATATAGCGGTTTGACTGTGACGTTAAAAATTGACCTGCATTTAATGTAGGTGATGGGTTGATCCGAAATATGTGACCACGTCAAGGATTTAATTGCAGAAAACCCCTATTTTTTAAACTATTTCTATTGGTAAGATACTATTGGTAAGATACTCTCTAGGGTTTTCATCAATAAAATATCAATATTTTAAATTAAAAATAATATAAAAACTTAATCAAATTTTTTATCTCAATTGGTAAGATATCCATAGAATATTTTAATGGATATCTTATGAATATTCATCAAAGTGTTATAATTTTTAATATTATATTATTTCATTAATTTAATATTTAATATTAACTTTACTTTATATTAAAATAATATTTACATAATTTAAAATTATAAAATAAAATTTAATATATAATTTGATTTTATGATTTGTAAAATAAAAATTTGTAAAATGAATAGGAAGTTTTATTTATACAATAAAATATAAATAAAATATTCATAATACGACATCGTCAATATTTTGTGGTGAGAATTTTTTTGTATATAGTTTCTTAAATGATTCTAACGTTTTGCTATTTAAATAATATTATTTTAATAATTTAATTTATTTTTATTGAAATTTTTTCAAAATAAACTTTCATTTTTTAAAGCAGACACATCACACATATACTCATATTAGTATCTAAACAATTAAAAAAGTATTAATAATTATGATTTAATTGATTTTTTTTCAACAATGATTTAATTAATTATTCAATTAAATTTAAAATAAGGAATCAATTAAAATATGACAAATATGAGATGAATTTCTTATTAAGATATAAGAAGTTCTTGTTTGATAACCTTTTTTTTTTTCTAACGTCTTTATATTATTAATTATGAAATATTATGTTGGTACATGAGTTCCGAAACCTGTTGAATAGGTTCAGTGAATATCAAACTTGAAATTGAAACATCATTGTTAAACTTAGCTAAAAAATCAGCAATTGTGTTTCTTTCTCTGTTTGTGTAAGCCAAAGAGCAGTCCGATAACTTTGCTGTCCAGAAGTCAATGTCTTGTAAAATGTTGTCAAGTTCTGTGTTTTCTGCTGGATTATTTACGACAAATGTTAGCTCCTTACAATCACTTTCAAACCATACTTTTCTCCATCCTCGTATCCAAGCTATTTGTAGCACAACTAAAAGACCCAGACCCTCAGCTTGCAAAGATGTTGAAACACCCTGGACTTTCGAATGTCCCGATTGTATGTGTACACCCATATGATCCCGTACTATCCACCCAACTCCAGTGTAGTCGTGATCTTGCCTATGACTGCTATCGAAATTGCACTTAAGCCATCCCTCCGGTGGCGGTGCCCAATTTGATCCTTTGTCATTGATTATAGATGTTGTATCAACTTCTGTGGGTAACGTTGTTTGTAATTGAATCCATTCATCATTCGCATCTCTTGCTCTTTTGACATCTTCCATAGGATGTTCATCTCGTTCATTGAATAGGAATTCATTCCTTGATTTCCATATTAACCATAAGACCCAAAGAGGTAAAGTTCGCAATTCATCATACAAGTGGCTATCATTATATATCTTCATGATTGCTCTGATATTCTCCTCAAGATCATCTGATGGTACCAATATTTGATGATAAACATCACACCTCCAGACTCCCATAGCATGTGGGAAATGGAACAAAATGTGGTTAATACTTTCGTCTTGTAAACAACATCTTTGACATGTAGAATTAATATTGATGCCCCTTGATCTTAATCGTTTAGCTGTTGGTATTGCTCCTGAGATCACATTCCATAGAAAATGCTGAATCTTCGGTGGAACTTTTAGCTTCCAGGTGAGTTTCTTTATGTCCAGAGAACCCGCGGGTGGTGTGAGCATATCTCCTTGGTCGTGTGTGGCCAGCCAGTAGCCAGATCGTACAGAATATTGTGAGTTTTTGGTATATGGCCAAATATATCTATCATGGAGACCATGACGAGAGATATAAATTGATCGAGCTAAGGCTGCATCCTCTATAGTCAAATGGTTCAAGATCTTCTCTTCATCCCAGGCTCGCTCTCCTTCCTTCCATAATTCACAAATCTTCATATTTTGATTTCATGTATGATAGTTGGCTAGCCTTGGTGGTAATGTTGGTAGCCATGGATCTCCCCATACCTTCGTAGTTTCACCGTCACATATCTTCTTTCTTAAACCTAACTTTAGCAGATCCTTTCCTGCTTGTATCGATCGCCAACCGTGAGATACATTACCAACAATCACCGAATCTAAAAACTCCGATGAATGGTAATAGTGACCTTTGTAGATCATAGCCAGAAGTGAGTTTGGATTTGTTAAAACCCTCCATGCTTGTTTCGCCAATAATGCAACATTAAACTTCTGAGGGTCCCTAAAACCCAAACCTCCTTCATTTTTGGTATTGATAACCTTTTCCAAGAGATCCAGGGAATTTTCCGTTTCCCATCTGCTTTACCCCACCAAAAACCCGATGTTAAGCTTGTGATTTCATCACATACCCTTTTTGGGATAAGAAAACAATTCATCGCGTAAACTGGTTTGGATTGAATGACGGACTTAATTAAAATCTCCTTGCCTGCTTGTGTAAGGAACTGATTATACCATCCATTTACTTTATCCTTAACCTGATGGACCAAATGTTTGAAAAGCTCTGTTTTGTTTCGTCCTATTTGTACCAGTAATCCTAAGTATTTGCCTCCCCCGCCTATCTGATGTATACCCGTAATCATTTGGAGTAGTCTGCGTTGATCTGGATGTATGCGTAGTCCAAAAATCATAGACGATTTTCCATAGTTCACCTTTTGACCTGATAACTCCTCGTAATCTCGGAGAATATACGTTAAGTGCTGACAATCATCAGTTGTTGCTCGACAGAAGAATAATGAGTCATCAGCAAAGAGTAAATGACTTACAGATGGACAATGTTGGTTCAGTTGCATTCCTTTAAACTCGTAATTCCTTTCAGAATGGGTTAGCATATGACTTAGGACTTCGGCACAAAAAAAGAAAGAGGTATGGGGATAATGAATCACCCTGACGAATACCCCTGCTTGGTATCACTTCTCCATAAGCCTGGCCATTAATTAGAATCGAGTACCTGACTGTAGTAACGCATGACATGATCATGGTGATCCATTTTTCTTCAAAGCCCATTCCACGCATTACTTTCTCAAGAAAAGACCATTCTACTCTATCGTAGGCTTTGCTAATATCGGTTTTAATAGCTACGTAGGTCTCAGCACAATCTCGCTTCGATTTTAAACCATGCATTAACTCATGAGCAACCAGGATGTTATCTTGAATATGGCGTCCTGGTATAAAAGCTGCCTGCGAATCGGATATTAGTTCACCAAGAATTGGCTTCAATCGCATAACCAGGATCTTCGATATAATCTTGTAATTGACCGAACAAAGACTAATAGGTCGATAATCCATCATCTTAGTTGCTTGAAGGTGTTTAGGAAGTAAACATATATGTGTTTTATTGATTCTTGGGTCCAGCTTTCCTTGATCAAAAAACTGTGTAACCAGTGCACGAACATCTTCTTTAATTACCTCCCAAAATTGTTGATAAAATGCAGCCGTATATTGATATATCATGGTTTTTACTAGTTTTAGACCATGATATAAGTGTATTTTAGAGTCTATTTGTGTCTCTTTAGAGTCTTTTGCAGGTTTTATTAGGTACACACACGTTTGGAGCTAAAGTGGAGATTATTGAGCTTATTGGAGTGATTTGGAGATTTGGTCCGAGAAGAAGAACTCACTGTCCAGATTTGATGACTGCGTCGATCGTTGCACACCTGCAACGGTCGATGCACAGCGCGAATGGGCCAGACTCGGCGGTTTAATGAAGAATGCCAATATTGCAGAAAAGCCCAGAAGTTCCAGATATTTACACAGAAGCCCCAAGTCGTGTTTTAGCTATTTAATTAGGATTTTATATCAATTTTTAGATACGCTTACACATTCTATCATAATTAAGAGCATAGAGTTTTTAGAGCTTTTGGGGCTGATCTGATCCTGTACTTCATCTTTATTTTGGAGAAGATTTCGAACCCCTTTACTTATTTATTCTCTTTTATGATATCTAATTATTCATTGATTATGTTTTCATTATCTATGTCTGAGTAGATTCATAGTTAGGTTTAGGGTTTCTCATTAAGGATTTCATGACTTGCTAGACTTGTTTAATTCAGTTAAGGATTCACATGAATAGAATGTTCTTCGATCTAAATTGTGTTTAATGCTAGTTCTAACCTGATCAATTAGAATCTAGATCTTAGGTTGCTAAATACGACACAAAAGTGTGGTTTAGAATCTGAACTATTTAGGTTGAGCAATTGAACTTCTCGCAAAGGAATTTGGTTTAGTTTAATTGTGAACATATCGAACTTGAAATTAAAGCTGGTTTAATCTGTTAGTAATTGCAAAGGAATTTGGATTACTGCACTTAGACTTAGAGAATTCTCGCAACGACAGTTGGTTAATTCTATATCCGTGATTTGAGTTCTAGAACTGTGCTTAATTAGATCCTGACTGAATGATTTGTCTGCTTGTCTGATTTTCTGAGAACGCCCTAGACTTAGCGCCCTTAATTAACTGCTTTCATAACCGATAATCTTGCTACTTGTTTACTTTCTCGCATTGCTATTTAGTTTACTTCACATTGCTTTCTTCTTGGTTTAAATCTCTATAGTTCTTAATCTATCGAAACCAGAGTCTTTGTGGATTCGATACCCTATATACTACAATCACTTAACTGTGCACTTGCAGTAGAATAAGATAAAACTAGACCCCTATCAAGTTTTTGGCGCCGTTGTCGGGGACTCTTAGAGTCTTCGATAGCTTCGAACTTAGGGTTTTTACTAGGATTTTTATTTTTATTTTTGTTTACTGACTTTTTTCTCTGTTTTCTTTCTGTCGTAGGTACCAATTTCGCATAGCGTTGATCGTTGCACCTTTGTGTCGATCGTCACTAGGCGATTCTGAGATTGAATCAATCGTTGCACTGATAGCATCGATCGTTGCTTGACGATTACAGACAGTTTATGCAGACGCGTGAAACTAGAAGTAATCAGAACTTGAACCTCGTTAATCTCGGACTTGAAGAACTTGGACGACTAGAGAGGACTAACAGAAGAGAAAGAAGAGCAAGGATGGTACGTGAATGACTGATTCTGATACAAGATGCTCAAGGTATCCCGAGGGATCCGCAAAACAATCCTTACAATGCTGCTGGGCAGAGTATTGATGCTGAGGGACGTGTGATCCCTGAGGTTGAGGAACCTGAACCACAGCCGCAGGCGCAAGGCCAAGGACAGAACCAAGATAGACGGATGGTAGTCCGTGAGAGGACTTTGGCTGACTACAACAGACCGGATGAGTTTCATGCCAACCGGTCAGCTCTTGTACCTCCTGGTTTTGAGCGGAATGATTTTGAATCAAAACCATCTACTACTCGCTGATGAAGCAGAATGCTTTCCATGGTCATCCGTCGGAGCAGCCTATGGATCACATTGATCAATTTGAGGACATAATCACTGGCATGAAGTATGATGGAGTGTGCCAGGATTATCTGTTTCTCAAGCTCTTTCCATACAGTCTCGCTGGAGACGCTGCTGCATGGCTGAAGCAACTACCACCTGGGCAGTTTGTTACTTGGGCAGCCCTGAAGAGTGAGTTCTTGCGTCACTTATACGATGATGCGCGTTCTGATCAGTCCAGACAGGACATACTCACCTTTTCCCAAGGTCCTACTGAGCCTCTTAAGACTGCATGGATGAGATTCAAGAAATACCAATGTGACTGCCCGCACCATGGATTCACTGAGGTAATGCTTTTAGGCATCTTCTTTAGAGGCATAGATCTTCCATATCAGACTGCGTTGGAAAACTCTAGCAATGCCAACTTTAACACTAGGACTCCTGCTCAAGCTAAGCAGTTGATTGATAACTTAGTAAGCAGCAACAGTTGCAAGACTACTGATGAGAGGAGAAAGAGATCTGGTGGAAAGGAAGAGAATTTGGAGATTGCTGATATTAGATCTAAGCTGGACACAGTTTGTAATCTCCTAGCTGGTAAGAAAGCTGTCCACTTTGCCCAGGATGTTGAGGTAATTCAGATTAAGGAGGACACTCAGGAAGAAGATGTGAATTACATAGGAGGATCTGGATTCCAAGGTAATAGATTTGGTAATCAGCAGGGAAACAAGTTCTACAATGGAGGACAGAAGAGCGCCTTCACAGGCAATCAGAACTCCTCTAGCTTTGGACAGACTAGTGGTTTTCAGAAGCCTTTTGGACAAGGTACTCAGAGAACCTATGGATCATCTTCTTACCAAGCGCCTCCTGTAGCCACTGCTCATGAGAGTAAGATGGAGGCAATGATGGAACAGCTGCTGAAAGGTCAGACTAAGAATGTTGCAGACCTCGATAAGAAGATAGGTACTGTCTACGAGGACCTGAACGGGAAGTTTGAATACCTGAACGCACATATGAAGGAGCTTGACGCTAAAGTTGCAATAACTGTTGGATATGCTCAGAGGGAAGATGGATATCTCCCAGGGCGAACTGATGCTAATCCCAAGTATCAATGCAATGCAGTAACATTGAGAAGTGGTAAGGAGCTATTGCCTGGCCAGAAAAAGCAGTAGAGTGTCGAAGAACTCGTGGAGATTGAAGAATTGGAAGATGAGATCCGTGATATTAGCAATGCATCGATCGACGCAAGTCAGCAACGGTCGACGCAAAGCGAAAACGAAGAACCTGTCGTAACAAAGTCGCCCAGCAACGATCGACACAACGCCAGTGACGATCGACGCAAGGCGACTGCAGAGAGTTCAAGACCAGAGAAACCGAAACAATCGACCGAGAGGGTTTACAAGCCTAAGGTACCTTATCCCAAGAATCCCAGAAAAGCTAAGAATGATAAGCAGTACGCAAAGTGCCAAAAGTTCATTAGAAAGGTGAAAGTCGAAGTGCCTTTGATTGACTCTATGGAGACTTCTCCTGTGATGAAGAGATGTCTTAAGGATTTAATTGCTGGAAAGTGGTCTAATGAAGAGAGTGTAATGATGATCAACGAGGTGTGTAGTGCAGTAATTCAGGGCAGAATTCCTGAGAAGTTGAAAGATCCAAGAAGCTTTGTGTTGGATTGTGCTATCTACAGGGAAAAATTCGAAAGGTCCCTATGTGATCTTGGTTCCAGTGTGAATCTTATGCATTTTTCAGTTGCTAAGAGGCTCGGAATGACTGATTTTATACCCACTAGGATATCACTGGTTTTAGCAGATATAACAATCAGAATTTCCGAAGGATTGTTGGAGGATGTATCTATAATGATTGGCCAATGTGTGATACCTACTGATTTTGTGGTTCTGCAGTATGGAGAGGAACCAAAGGATCCACTGATTTTGGGCAGGCCTTTCTTAGCTACTGCTGGTGCGATGATTGACTGCCAAGGAGGTAGAATAATTCTGAATGTGGGTGATCTGAAGATGAGTTTTGATATGGACAAACTGGTGAAGAGACCGACCATCGATGGACAGACCTTCTATGTGGACACACTAGGTGATTTGGCTGCAGAATACTTTCACAAGTTACACGCTGAAGATCCATTAGAAAGAGCTTTACTGAGCTCTATAATGGAGCTGGAATACCTGCAGGACGAGCCCGCAATGTGCTATGCAAGGATGATGGATTCTGTTGAAGCAGTAATGCAGGTGCAAACATCAGACGCGACGATGCAACGATCGACACCAACTAGGCATCGGTCGTTGCAAGTCGACAGGGACTGGGCAGAGGAAAAATCTCCGAAGATTGAGCTGAAACAACTTCCATCCGGGCTAAGGTACGCCTTTCTTGGACCGAATTAAACTTATCCAGTGATTGTTAATGCTAGTTTGAACAACGCAGAGCTCACTTTACTGCTAAGCAAGCTGCGCAAGCATCGCAAAGCTCTTGGCTATTCTCTTGATGACATTTCAGGTATCTCTCCGGAGCTGTGCATGCATCGGATACATCTTGAGGACGAGTCTAAGAAATCTGTAGAGCATCAGAGAAGGCTTAATCCTAATCTACAGGAAGTGGTTAAGAAGGAGATTATGAAACTCCTGGATGCTGGGATCATCTATCCTATTTCAGACAGTGATTGGGTGAGTCCGGTCCATGTAGTGCCTAAGAAAGGCGGAGTTACAGTAGTGAAGAATGAGAAGAATGAGCTGATCCCTACTAGGACGGTGACGGGCCACATGATGTGCATAGATTACAGGAAACTCAATGCTGCAACAAGGAAGGATCATTTCCCCTTACCCTTCATTGATCAGATGCTGGAGAGGTTAGCCAATCACCCTTACTATTGCTTCCTCGATGGATACTCAGGTTTCTTTCAGATTCCTATCCACCCAGAGGATCAGGGAAAGACCACCTTCACTTGTCCATATGGCACATTTGCTTACCGTAGGATGCCCTTTGGACTCTGTAATGCGCCAGCCACCTTCCAGAGATGCATGATGTCCATCTTCACCGACATGATTGAGGACTTTATGGAGGTATTTATGGATGATTTTTCAGTTTATGGATCCTCCTATAATGAGTGCTTAGATAATTTATGCAAAGTGCTAACTAGATGTGAGGAAAAGCATTTGGTCCTTAACTGGGAAAAGTGTCATTTCATGGTCAGAGATGGTATTGTACTTAGACATAGAGTGTCTGAAGCAGGGATCGAGGTAGACCGCGCTAAGATTGAGGTTATGACCAGCCTCCAAGCACATGATTCTGTTAAGTCTATAAGAAGCTTTCTTGGACATGCTGGCTTTTATAGACGGTTCATCAAATACTTCAGTAAGATTGCTAGGCCACTAACTGCTTTGCTGTGTAAGGATACCAAATTTGAGTTCAATGCAGATTGTCAGACTGCATTTGAACAAATCAAGCAGGCATTGGTGAGTGCTCCGATAGTTCAGCCACCGATTGGGATCTACCTTTTGAGGTTATGTGTGATGCAAGTGACTATGCTGTAGGAGCTGTTCTGGGGCAGAAGAAGGATAGAAAGCTTCATGCTATCTATTATGCTAGTAGGACACTAGATGATGCGCAGAGAAACTATGCCACCACAGAGAAGGAGCTGTTGGCTGTTATCTTTGCATTTGAGAAATTTCGCCCCTATCTTGTTGGCTCCAAGGTGATTGTGCATACTGATCATTCAGCCCTGAAGTATCTGATGCAGAAGAAGGATGCTAAGCCAAGATTGTTGAGATGGATTCTGCTGCTTCAGGAGTTTGACATTGAAGTGAGGGACAAGAAAGGGGTTGAGAATGGAGTTTTTGATCACCTTTCAAGGATGCTGGTTGAGGAAGACGTGCCCATCAATGATTATTTGCCTGAGGAGAACGTCAATATGGTCGGTACAGTGTTTCGGAGGGATTTGGGAAGAGAGTTGCAGAACTGTCGGGATAATCGCTCAGTGTCGATCGATGCCACATTGGCAACAGTCGATGCAAGTATCGGGGAAGCAACGACCGACACATGCACATGCAACGGTCGATGCAGACCTGATACGAACCCATAATCTTTAAGGATCCGAATTGGGAACTATGATTTCGAAATTGCTGCTGTAGCAACCACTGATCGACTCTGGTATGCAGATATATCTAATTACCTTGCTGCTGAGACTGAACCAGATGATTTAAAGGGTTATGCAAAGAAGAAGTTCTTCAGGAAGCTTAGACGATACTACTGGGATGAGCCTTATCTCTATAAGCACTGTTCAGATGGTCTTTACAGGAGATGCGTTGCTGAATCAGAGGTTTCAGACATCCTATTCCACTGTCATGGATCAGATTATGCTGGACATTTTGCTACATTCAAGACTGTGTCTAAAGTTCTGCAAGCAGGTTTCTGGTGGCCTACAATGTTTAGAGATACTCATTCTTTCATCTCTCAATGTGATGCCTGTCAGAGGAGAGGGAAGATCAGCAAGAAGCATGAGATGCCTCTGAACTTCATTCTGGAAGTTGAGGTTTTCGATTGCTGGGGCATAGATTTCATGGGTCCTTTTCCCTCATCCTATGGGAATAAGTTCATCTTGGTTGTTGTGAACTATGTGTCTAAATGGGTGGAAGCAATAGCTAGTCCAACCAATGATTCTTCGGTGGTCATTAAGCTGTTTAAGACCATCATATTCCCTAGATTTGGAGTACCTCGGATAGTAATTAGTGATGGAGGATCTCACTTTATTAATAAGGTCTTCGAGAAGCTACTAAGGAAGCATGGAGTTCATCACCGGGTTGCTACTCCTTATCACCCTCAGACTAGTGGACAAGTTGAAGTCTCTAACATGAAAATCAAGGAGATCCTAGAGAAGACTGTGGGAAAAACGAGAAAGGATTGGGCAGCAAAGCTGGATGATGCATTATGGGCCTACCGGACAGCATTCAAGACACCACTTGGGACCACTCCGTTTCATCTGTTATATGGAAAAGCATGTCATCTGCCGGTGGAACTTGAGCACAAAGCAGCATGGGCTGTAAAGCATATGAACTTTGATCTTAAATCTGCTGCAGAGAGGAGATTGGTGCAGCTTAATGAGTTGGATGAGATTAGACATTTTGCCTATGAGAACTCAAAGCTGTACAAGGAGAGGACTAAGGCTTATCATGACAAGAATATTGTCTCTAGACAGTTTGAGCCTAATGATCAGGTACTTTTGTATAACTCTCGTTTGCATTTGTTTCCAGGTAAGCTGAAATCAAGATGGTCCGGTCCTTTCACGATCAAAGAGGTGCGTCCATATGGAGCTGTCGTTCTAACCAGCAAAGAAGGTAATGAATTCACTGTGAATGGACAGAGGGTGAAACATTATTGGGCTAAGGCCGAGATTCCAGGAGGTCAGATTCTGCCTCTGGATGATGCACCCTCTACCTAGATCAACTGAAGGGTCAAGCTATTGACGTTAAAAGAGCGCTGAGTGGGAGGCAACCCACTGTTTTCGTTTTTGCATTTTAATTTTGGTGTTTTTGTAGGATTTTACGTTTTGTTTCTGGTTTTGGTGAGTTTTTGTCTGCAGGTCTCGGAGTTTACGCATTGCGTCGATCGACACACCACTGTGTCGATCGTCACAAAGAAAAATCGCCTAGCAACGGTCGATGCACCTAGTGCAACGATCGATGCTTGAGCGACAAAGGTAAAATCAGACAGAACTCAACACGTCCATTAACATTTTAACTTTTCTTTCTTTTTACCAATCCTTCGCTTGACACTACTGGGGACAGTGTGTCTTAAATGTGGGGGAGGTGCTACTGACATCTATCTTTCTGTTTTCTTAGAGTCAGTATATTTTTCAAAATTTGTTTTATTGAGTCAAAATAGTTTAAGTAGGAAACAATGATTTTTTGAGAAGATTAGCAGCACTTGCAGTAACTTAAGTAACCATTGGGATGAAGTTGCAGGATCAATCTCTGACTATTAGAAAACCCCATCACAGATCAATCTACTGAGGACACCCACATCACTTCAGGTATCAGAGGATCCTTTTACTGACTTCAAACTTAATACTGACCTAATTTTCTCACCTAAGGGCTTGGTATACTTTGTGTCGGTTTCCCTTGTTAGTTATGACACAGCCTGTAAACCTGTCCTATTTAGTTTCCTTCTCCCCTTCCACGAAAAAAAAGAAGATAATAAACTGAGGATGAGTTAGTAACTCCGAAGTGGTCTCTGGGAGTGGTAGCTAACACTATCATATCCTGTGCATCCATGGAATGTGTTCAAAGTACACCCCTTAACGGGAAGAGCACTGATAAAAAAAATAAAATGATACCCAATGGGGAAAAATCAGAATGCTAAGGAAGGGAAAAAAGAAGAAAGGGACTAGGGAAATATAGTATGGTGGTCTAGAGCTGATAAGGTAAGAGTCCATGTGCCTTTGATCGATACTCCTTAGGTGAGACCACACTTAAATACTTGCAGAAGTCAGTAGGGTGAATTTGAATGCGTGAATGTGATTGTGGAGTTTACTTAGGACAACTGCTAAGTGTGGGGGAAGTATATGTTGGTCTTGATGTCTTGTGATTGATTCTTTCAGTGGATTACTAAGGGGAATCTGAGTGTTGTTGCTTCTAGGATGAAAAGAGTTTCTGAAGAGTTTTCAAACCTCTTCACCATGTTTTAGTTCTCTGTTTTGCTTGAGGGCAAGCAAAGGCTAAGTGTGGGGGAGTTGATATATCATGGTTTTTACTAGTTTTAGACCATGATATAAGTGTGTTTTAGAGTCTATTTGTGTCTCTTTAGAGTCTTTTGCAGGTTTTATTAGGTACACGCATGTTTGGAGCTAAAGTGGAGATTATGGAGCTTAATTGAGTGATTTGGAGATTTGGTCCGAGAAGAAGAACTCACTGTCCAGATTTGATGACTGCGTCGATCGTTGCACACCTGCAACGGTCGATGCACAGCGCGAATGGGCCAGACTCGGTGGTTTAATGAAGAATGCCAATATTGCAGAAAAGCCCAGAAGTTCCAGATATTTACACAGAAGCCCCAAGTCGTGTTTTAGCTATTTAATTAGGATTTTATATCAGTTTTTAGATACGCTTACACATTCTATCATAATTAAGAGCAGAGAGTTTTTAGAGCTTTTGGGGCTGATCTGATCTTGTACTTCATCTTTATTTTGGAGAAGATTTCGAACCCCTTTACTTATTTAATCTCTTTTATGATATCTAATTATTCATTGATTATGTTTTCATTATCTATGTCTGAGTAGATTCATAGTTAGGTTTAGGGTTTCTCATTAAGGATTTCATGACTTGCTAGACTTGTTTAATTCAGTTAAGGATTCACATGAATAGAATGTTCTTCGATCTAAATTGTGTTTAATGCTAGTTCTAACCTGATCAATTAGAATATAGATCTTAGGTTGCTAAATACGACACAAAAGTGTGGTTTAGAATCTGAACTATTTAGGTTGAGCAATTGAACTTCTCGCAAAGGAATTTGGTTTAGTTTAATTGTGAACATATCGAACTTGAAATTAAAGCTGGTTTAATCTGTTAGTAATTGCAAAGGAATTTGGATTACTGCACTTAGACTTAGAGAATTCTCGCAACGACAGTTGGTTAATTCTATATCCGTGATTTGAGTTCTAGAACTGTGCTTAATTAGATCCTGACTGAATGATTTGTCTGCTTGTCTGATTTCCTGAGAACGCCCTAGGCTTAGCGCCCTTAATTAACTTCTTTCATAACCGATAATCTTGCTACTTGTTTACTTTCTCGCATTGCTATTTAGTTTACTTCACATTTCTTTCTTCTTGGTTTAAATCTCTATAGTTCTTAATCTATCGAAACCAGAGTCTCTGTGGATTCGATACCCTATATACTACAATCACTTAACTGTGCACTTGCAGTAGAATAGGATAAAACTAGACCCCTATCATATATCCATCATCCCCTGCCGCTTTATCTGCTCCCAAGATAAATACAGCCTCTTTAATTTCCTCTGGAGCTACTTGTCGAAGTAGACTTATACTCATCTGATCAGCCACTTTCCTTTGAATTTCTGGGAACATGATGTTATTTGTTGCTGACGTTGTTGTTGTAAACATATCTTGGAAATAGGCCTCGGCTACTTTAGCAATTGCATCATCTTTCTTATGAGTTATCCCATAGTCATCAACCATTGTTTTGATACAGTTTTTTTCCTTCTTAGCTTTCGTGATTCCGTGATAATATCGTGTGTTACGGTCAGTCGACCTGAGACGGGTTACTCTACTCTTCTTTTTCCAGTACTACTCCTCTTCTCGATACGCATGGTTGAGCTCTTTTTTAAGGTTCCTAATGGTTGCAGTCTGTACCGAAGCATCTCGCAAAGCGCTGTCAATACGATCCCTAAGAATGGTTATTTGTTCTGCCGCATTATATCGGTTTCGTCTTTTCCATGAAGATATATCTTTCCTGCAATGAATCAGTTTGTCCGCCAGAGTACATTGCAGTAGCTTATCTCGTTCCCATGTTGTTGTTACCGTATTGACAAAATCATGATGTTGGTAGAGACGTTTATCATAACGAAAATGACCCCTGGATAACTCGTGCATGATACTCAATGGAAATCATCAACGACCGATGATCCGATTCAGCTAAAGCAAGGAACTGTTTCAGATTCTGGATAAAGCTGTTTCCATTCTTCATTAATTAAAACTCTATCAAGACAACATTCCACAATCTCTGTTCTGCGCTTGCCAACCCAAGAGAAAGGATTGCCTTTATGTTGTAGATCTGATACTTGACAAACTTGCATCATTGTTTTAAAATCCGAGAAGCTAAACAGATTTCGAGTTCTTCCTCCACGTTTCTCATTATGGTGTATTATCTCATTAAAATCACCACATAATAACCAAGGCCCTGTTCTGTTTACAGCAATTCTCTGGATTCTTTCCCATAAATGATTTCTGAATTTTGGGATAGGATTGCCATAAACACAAGACAAGTAAAACTTAAAATACTTATATTAGACATGAAGATCAACAAGTCTTGCATCTGAAGAAATAGACTGAACTGAAATAAAAGACTTCCAAAATACTGCTAGACCTCCACTTAAACCTTGTGGTGAGACAATACACATTCCTTCATATCCTAACATCACTCCTACATCCCTAACATAGTTATCTTGTTGCTTAGTTTCCACCAAGAACAGCATGTCTGGAGAATACACCCTCTGCATCTCCTTAAGACGTCAAACTGTGAGGCGCTGTCCCAAGCCCTGACAGTTCCACACCTCTACTCTCATGGTTCAGGTAGTGGTATTGGGCCCACCGCGCCTCCGTGTGTCGGACTCCGTATAGGAGGAGAGTCGTCTGTTTCAGTGTAATCATCTGCAATCTTAAGCAAACCGTTAACCTTACTTGCATTTGAAGATGAGATGAATACATACTTGTCAATTTGAGCCTCGAGACATTTCTGTTTTTTCCTGGATGGTCCTTCTTGATCCGCATTTTGCCCATAATCCAAACGCAGCTTGGAGCGTGCTTCACTTCCAACCAAAGGAGTATCACCCCTGGTAAAGTCAGTTGTTGTTGTAGTAACACTCGGGCTTAAGAATGTCCCATATTCATTGAATAGAGAATCTTCCCTGTTCCACCTTCTGTTTCCAAGATGATATGATCCGTATCATCATCCGGTTCAGACAATGATGGAACAGATGCTGAAGCTTTGTTTGCTTGTTCCATTGCTGCATTCTCTTGCATCAGATTTTCCATAAAAGTTCTTCTCCGCTTAGCCACGACCGGTCCATGAGATCTTGTTAACCGACGCTCTATCTCGTCCCAACTCAGGTCCTCCTCTTCATCAGTCGCCTTTCCTTGTTCTGGATTGCCATCTTGTTCCAAATTTTCGTCCTCCTGAAGGTCATGATGTTGTGGCAAGTTGTTGACCATAGTAGCATCAATTCCAGGTCCATTCTCACCGTGATCAGCATCATTGTCATTGTCGGATTCCATATCATTGTCCTGTGGTTGTACTCAGGTCCTCCTCTTCATCAGTCGCCTTTCCTTGTTCTGGATTGCCATCTTGTTCCAAATTTTCGTCCTCCTGAAGGTCATGATGTTGTGGCAAGTTGTTGACCATAGTAGCATCAATTCCAGGTCCATTCTCACCGTGATCAGCATCATTGTCATTGTCGGATTCCATATCATTGTCCTGTGGTTGAACACATTCCCCAGAATCATGAGTTAAGAGACCACAAACCGAACAGAAACCTCACGGACGCTCATACTTGAACCTTAGTAGTGTGTTGACTCCATTAGTAAACTGGAAAAAATTTCTGGAAACGTAATGGATTGTCAACGTTCCAGATGACTTGGATCCTCACAAATTCAACCGCCGCCGCAACTTTTGGATTGAAATCAATTGCCTCCACTTGACCCAGTTGATCACCAATGAAATGAATCACATCACGAGTGAGGAACTGAAGCGGAATTCCCCTTATTTGAATCCAAAAAGGGATGTAATTAAGCATGAGATCGTCCATCTCCGGAGTCCACCTCTGCAGCACCAACATCCGGTCGTTGAAAGCCCATGGTCCTCTGTTGAGTACCGATTACATCAAATCCTCCGATGGGAAAACGAATTGGAAAAGATGACGATCCACCATACGACCCGAGATGATTCCCGAGAGGCCCCAATTCCGCGGCGAAGTGGAAACAATAGCACAGAGGTTTTGTTTCCTAGGTATTAGCGGTTGACCCATTAATGAAAATTGGTTCACTCGCACCGCCGCTGAACAAACCGCCGACGGTAGTCAAATTGGGGTATCAGTTACTCCCAAGTTGAGATCTTGAATTGCTCTGTGAATGTTATCCGCCATTGATGTGAATTTGTTTGCACTCCGAATCTTTGATTTGATGATTAGTGATATCGATTGGAAAAGATAAAAGTCGATACCCGAATTCTGGAATATATATGGGCGATCGGGTTGTTTCAGAATAGTTTTTGAGAATTTGAAAACATCGTAGTGGTAACCATCCACTACGGAGATGAAGATCGTGCATTCGTATAGGAGAGAACCGCCGTGTAACCGCTCCACTCCGCCGGGCATGCACGAGATAACTGTCCCTGAAACCCAGGAGACCAATAACTGCTAAATCGCCATTAGACTACTTCCTTTACGCATCATGGCACATCTTGTTTGATAACCTTCATCTCTCTTTTCTACTTTATCTAATTTATCATTTATTTAATTTAAAAAATTCACTAAAATCCTCCAAATTCTCTTAGGTTTTCCCTGGTCTAAAGACTGGTTTTGTTATTGGGCTTTCAATAAAAATAAAAATAAGATGAGAAATATGAAAACATTTATTAATATTTTTAAATATTAATAAATATTATTTTTAAAATTTTATATTGTAAATTCGTATTATATTTTTTAATTTTGAATATATAAATGATAAAATATTTTAAATAAGATATCTATGTATTAATTTTATACATTAAAATATATATAATAACAATTTATTTTACTGTTATTTTTATTTATAACAAATTATAAATATTTATTAAATGTAATAATGTATGTTTAATTATAAATAGTTTTTTATAGATTTTATATATTATTAAATTAATTTGATATTTTTATTTTTTTAAATTACGTTTAATAATATTTGTGCTCATACATGGTGCGAGCGAATGATACTAGTTTAAAAACAAAAGAAAAGAAGACAAGCTCAAAAAGATTTGAAAAGGGAAAACAATCATTTAAATATTGAATTTACTCTAAATGGCCAAAAAAGTATGAACTTGTCATTAATCCAATTAAATCATGAACTTTAATTGACCGAGCCAATTTAGGTACAGTTTTGGTCACCTTTTATTACCGTTTAATTGTCGTTTCTAATGAACGTTTATTAAAACGCTGTCGTTTTAGAAATATAATAATAACACTTAAAACATCCCAAAACCCAGAAACTCGAATCAAATCCCTAGTTCTTCAATCCCAATTAGCGATTTTGAGTTGTCTTCTCTCAAACCCAGAATCAAATCGACTGTAAAGTAAAAAACTCGATTTCCGTTATCATCTTTCGCTTTATGTTGATTATTGAAAGTTTCTGAATCGATAAGCAACGGAGTGAAGAAGATGAGTTCGAAATCTCATGGAAAAACAACATAAAAACGTGGAATTCCCCTCAGATGTGTATGTGGATGTGAAGTTTCTTTATACACATCAAAGACACAAGACAATCATGGTCGTCCGTTTTACAAATGCGAGACTAAAAAATATGTAAGTTTCAAGCTCAGCTTAAGCTTGCACCGTGAAACAATAGCACCGTGAAACATTGTTGCCCTATTCCAAGCTCTGTTTCATTGTCGGATGTAACTAATAATTTCTTGTTTGGTTAACGATAGGACCATTTATTCAAATGGGTAGAGGAATCTTTGCTTGAGGAGGTTGAGGATGCATTACCGAAGATTGAAAACACCGAGATTGAGATTAGCAATCTCGTGGCTGAGCTTGAAGGGATGAAGTTGGTGATGATTAACTTCAAAGAAAAGGTAAAGTGGACAAAAAACGAATTGAGCTCGGTCAATGAAGTTGGTGATTTAAGTTTGAAGAATTAGGGTTCGAGTTTCTGGGTTTTGGGGTGTTTTAAATGTTGTTGTTATATTTCTAAAACGACGACGTTTTAATAAACGTTCATTAGTAACGACAATTAGACGGTAATAAAATTTGATCAAAACTGTACCTAAATTGGCTCGGTCAATGAAAGTTCATGATTTAATTGAATTAATGTCGAGTTCATACGTTTTTTGGAGATTTAGTGTAAGTTCAGTATTTAAATGACCCTTTTCTCGATTTGAAAACTATAGGTTTTTGTTAAGATAAAATATCGATGTAGAAGTAGTTATATATAATCATAAAGTATCCCGTACAAATCGGTTCACTAAACCAAAATCTAATGTGATTCATATATAATACTTAGCATTGCAAATAGACATGATCATTCGGTTCATTAGATTGATTCAGTTCAATTATTTCAAATTTCGGATTTTCAGATATAAGATATAAGAATCCTTCATATATTTATGAAATTCATATCAATTTTGGTTTGATTATTTTGGTTTTAAGTTCAGGTCAGGTAATAAAATTAGAAAGCGGCTAATGCTTGTGAAAAATTGGTTCGGTTCAAGTGTCTCAGATTATTTGGATACTTCAAATAAAACACCCGATAATTTAGTTTTCTAGTAATAATGGATTAATTTTGGTTATTTGGTTATTTCAAATTGAAATATAACTAATAGTTTAAGTATACAAATAATATTTTGGGTAATGCGGATACACATTCAGTTATCGGTCTAGTTCAAATATTTTAAATATAAAAATATAAAACCAATCAAATACTTTTTGTTTTCAATTTGGTTTGGCATCTTATTTTTTTATTTGATTTGGTTTGATTCCAATTAAATACAGAAAATAAAAATTAAAATTAAAATAATTTTAAATATATCATCACTGACTACAGAAAATGATATATTACATCAATTATATAGTAACACAAAACTTAATGATACTATTTAACATTATTTATAAATATATGACACAACGGTTTTATAGCAGATAATGTAAGTGATCCTGTTAGACATCTTATTGGTATCAATTAAACTGATACATTAATTATAATCTGGTTTTAACAATGGAACACAAATTGTGGCCAGATTCAAAAATGGACCATAAATTGTGGTTCCTCTATTTACGCCATTTCTGTCGATATTGACATCGTCTATCACAATTATTTACGAAGCAAACTTCTGCGAAAAGTCTACTAATAACTTTGGACAGCTACAAATGACATAAGCAACATTTGTTCTACCTCGTATTTATCACAATGCCAACTATCATTAATTCATGACATAAGCTCTAAATGTGTCAACCACCTAAACTTAACCTGGTATAACTCATTATATGTTTCACGAACTTCATATTCTTTTCAATCTTCTCTCCTTTCATCTAATAAAAATTAAAATTTAGTTTTAAAAGTTGTTATCTCTTGGAACTTTACCCTTATCGGCGTTTTTCATTCATAGTGACTGGTTTTCTTTGTTGGTGGTTTAACTTTAAGTTCTATACTACACGAGAAGGTAAAATTGCTTTTGTATAGTTTTCATTCAATTTTTCTATATGTGTCACGATAGTAGACTTCGTTGAGAAATCTACAAGTCCATTGATCAACATTTGGGTTAGTTTTGTAATTAACTTTTTTTTAAATGTCGACAATAGACTTCTTTTCTAGTATCGGGAAGTCTACGACTTCTATTTTAAAACAAAAAACTATAGTCTTAGAAATTTACTGTAAATTTTGGGTTAGTTTTGCATTTGACATAGTTAAATTATTTTTCGTGAAGTGTACGATGGATGTCTACTGGAAAATATGTCATTTTGTATGTAGACTTTCTCACGAAGTCTACTTTAGTTTACTTTTGTATTGACCGCTCGTCGGAGAGTTGACTAGTATAGTAGACTTCGTGACTTCCACTCCGAAATTGATAAGTGATTTGAGCTCTCATTCATTCTCAAATTGGTTGATTACTTCTTTGTCTTTAAAGATTTTAAGTTTTTTTTTAGTGGTCAACAGTTTTTACTATATTAACCTTAGTTTATATTGACAATTTTTATTTATCTATTATAAGTTTTTAAAAAAAAATTATTTAATTTTGGAGATATAAATAATTCGGAATAAATTAATTTAAAAGTAAATTAAATTTTTATTTTATTTTAGAAATATGCATAACATTAAATAAAAACGAAAAAAGTAAGAAACAAATACGAAAATATTTCTTAAGTGTGAGTTTACATATTGATGAATATAATTTTGTAGACAATATAATTTTATATAATAAATCTGTATGATATATATGGATTTTGAATTTGAATAAATATAAATGATAAAATATTTTTAATAAAAATTATATATTGATGTTTATACATAAATACAATTATAATTTATTGTAATTAATACGAAATATATTTACAAAGTAATTGGTAAGAAGATGGATATCATCCACCAAGCATCATGTATATGTCTTTTCCAAGTAAACAGGCAGTCTGGTGTTGCATTTGCACACATAAATTCCCATTGTCGAATCTACTTTTTTTTTCACACAAATACTGGCCACTTGTAGCTTTGCCATAAGAAAATATGAGAAAATGATCATTAAGATTGTACCTCATCTTTCTCGGGTAAAGTGACACATCCAAAACACAAAACAAAATTACAATATCCACAATTTAGACATAGACAATTAGTAATTGGAAAATCGAACAGACTTGTATGATGTGAGGTTTATATATAAGAAACAAAGGATGTAAATGACATTGGCGATAGCCGCAATGGGTGATCTCAAGGGCGACTCCAGCTTCACTCAAATCCAGGGCTCCGACGATCGAATCTAAGACCATCGGGACTAAGGACTTGTGAGAAGGAGACTATCAACACTCTTCTCAATCTGTGTAAGGCGTTTTTCTCCTTTTTAGCAAGGTTTTAGGAACCCTAATCTGGATCTACGGTTTCCGTCACTACTACGCTTCCGTTTGCTTGTGCTTCGATCATACTCCTACCCAGTTTCCCCTCCCTTAGGGTGTAGCTTTGGCTGTTGTGCTGGGTAGAATGAGTCGAACAAGTGGGAATCACCACCGTGGAGATGGATCTCGAAACTCAAACCGTAACAGAAGGGAAGAAGATGATGATATTATCAAGATACCGGCCTTTGATTTTTCTGATCTTGTGGAAAAATACAAGCTTACGTTGGTGGGTCGTATGTTTCATGAGGATGGACGAAGCGTTGAAGCTTTGTTAAAGCATATGCCAAAGAGAAAGATATGGGATGTTGAAGGTCGGGTTCGAGGTGTTAACCTGGGAAATAACAAATTTCATTTTGATTTCGACTCGGAAGAAGATCTGGTTAGGGTATTAAATCGCAGACCTTGCCACTTCAACAAGTGGAGCTTTTCGTTGGAAAGATGGATCCCATGTGTGAATGAAGAATTCCCAAACACTCTGATGTTCTGGGCGTTAATATCTGGCATACCAATTCACTACAAAAAGGATTCCACGTACCGTAACATTGGGAGAAAGCTGGGTCGTGTTGATTTGGTGGACGTGGAGAACGGCCGTGTCAGAGTAGAGATAAACGGTGATAATCCTCTGAAATTTGAGAGCAGGGTACAATTTGATAATGGGGATATGGTAAAAATCTCAATCGTATACGAGGACTTATACAGGTACTGCTTTACCTGTAAGAGAGTATCACATGAAGAGGGTACGTGTCCGGAGTTGACTGAGGAGCAGAAGGAAAAGAACCGCATTGCTCGTCTGGATCAACAAAAGAAGGAAGACCTAGCCTCCAAGGAAGCTTTCTCGATTCCACAGACTCGTAGGGACCTGCTCCCAAAAGTTGCTAATGGGTCGATTACTTCTGAGAAAAGGTTGGTGCATAAAACCGATATCCGATCGGAGAGACGACCAGAGACACCGAGGGAAGATGATCTCCGCAAGGCCCTTCATGAGAAGAGGATTTCGCGTAGTAAAGAGGTGTGGAATCGTATTTCGGATAAATCTACCTCCCATCATTCCCATTCCTCCGGAAAATATCATCCCTATTACCAAGGTCCGTATCATCGGACTGACTTGAGGTCGAGAAAGGAGGATACTGGCTCAGAGCTGAGGCGAAGTGCACTGGAGAAGCATGACTCTTACCGTCTGCGAAAAAGCTTTAGAGATGACAATGATCAGCGGAAGATAAGGAACAGTGAAAGTGCTTTAAGCTCAACCTCGGAAAGATCACTGATGAGCTCCCAACGAACTATTTCGGACAGAAGACAGATCTCCCACTATGAACGTAGATCACGCAACTCTCCAACAAGATCACCTCCTCGAAGTCGAAGGCTCGAATGGAGGCCAGTCCGAAAAGAAAAAGAAACAGATCAGGCAGGTGTGAACCATGAGAAGAATGAGGCGATGGAAGCAGAATCAGAGGCTGAGAGGAAGCGTAGGCTAAAAGGAAAGGCCATTGTCGTAGAGACACCAAAGGCAACGAAGGAGCAGAGGATGGTTGAAGCAGCAATAAGAGCAGCAGAGAATCCATCAAACATTGTGATTCGAGAAAGTTTAGATGGTCAAATCTTGCACGCCATGAAGAAACCTATTGAATCGAGTCCAGCTGTGCCTTCACGGGCCGAGAATTCACATACCGATCCTCCAAACCGAGAAGTTGCAGTCCCAGACATTCTGGCGAAACCGAGTTCTAAGGATGACGATAGCGTGAGGCCCACGGATAAAGATGACGGAGCTAATGAAGCTGATGTTGAGGGAGAAACTGAGGAAGATTTGGAACGACTTATAGCACAGTATGCTGATGTCGAGATGGACGAGGATCAAATGGAGAATGATGATCTCCTTATTGATGAAATGAATGATTTTCCAGCAGCAGATGAACCGCAAATAGATGCAATTTCTCAGCTATCTCCAGAGAAGATGATGAACTACGGGCAGGAGATGGTAACTTTGGATGAAACGAGGCTGGGGATAGGAAAAAAGGAGAGGAGTGGGAAGGACAAAAGCATCAGCATGAGATCAAAAAGAGACCCTCAGATGCAAGTAAGAGAGTACCACGAAGCCCTAACATGAAAAGAGTTACACCCTCGAAGAAGGTGGTTTTGAGAGGTAGGAGCTCACCTCAGAGCATGATTCCTATCCAGAAAAGAGGCCTCCTGAAAAGGAAGGCTAATACGACACAAGTTCCTCGATCTGAGGCGTTTCCCTCTGCACGTCGCAGAATTCTATCTTCTAAATTTGGTTCGGTGGGGTCCCATAAACCACCCAATCCTCAGATATGAGTGCAATCGCTTGGAATTGTCAGGGAGCCGGCGCATACCTGACAAAACAACACCTGCGGGAGCTGAACCGCAGTTTTCATTCTAGTTTTCTTTTTCTTTCTGAAACAAAAAATAGCTTTTCTTTTTTGCAAGACTTTCAAATTGAGTTTGGTTATGATCATTTATTTACCGTCGATCCAGTTGGACGAAGCGGTGGATTGGCTTTGTTTTATATGGATGACTTTGAAGTTAATATTCTGTTCTCAAATGAGTGAATGATTGATATAGAAGCAAAGATTGAGGGACACAAAGTGTTTATTACCTTTGTGTATGGAGATCCGGTTGTTGAATACCGCGAAAATGTCTGGGAGAGACTTACAAGGATTAGCATTCAACGAAATGGAGCGTGGCTAATGCTAGGAGACTTCAATGAGATTGTGAGTAACTCGGAGAAAAAAGGGGGAAGGAAACGCCATGAATCTTCTTTTCTCCCCTTTAAGACAATGCTGGCAAACTGTGGGATGATCGAATTCACAGCCAAAGGCAATACTTTCTCTTGGGCAGGAAGAAGACGTAATGGAAGGATCCAATGCCGGCTGGACCGGGCAGTTGGAAATGAAGATTGGCATAACTGTTTTTCCCACACTGATGTGGAGTATCTACTTCGTTGGGGATCGGATCATAGACCAATCCTCACGAACTTTAAATCACAGGAAAAGCGAAGGAGGAGAGGCTTTAAATTTGACAAGAGATGGCTATCCAAAGATGGTTTCTCTCAAGTGATCAAAGATGGTTGGGGAGCCGAGAACCGGACAGAGGAAACCGATCTGGTTGAGAAGATCATACGATGCCGTAAAAAGATATCCATATGGAAACGCTCAAACCCAACTAATAATGAGAAGATTATCTCGGCGCTGAAGCAGCAGCTTGATGTTGCACAAGCGAACGATCAACTTTCATCTGAGGAAGAGCTGGAACTGAAATGGAAGTTATGTGCAGCCTATAGAGATGAGGAAGTTTTTTGGAGACAAAAAAGCCGAATGACTCACCTCCGAGAGGGAGATCGTAATACTAAATACTTCCACGCGATGACAAAGCATCGTAGAGCGAGGAACAGGATTGTAAAACTGAAAGACCAGGAGGGGCAGTGGATCGAGTCGGAGGAGGGCATTGAACGTCTGGCGGCCGAGTATTTCCAGCAGCTGTTCTCGACATCATCACCGACAGAGATAGCGGATGCCTTGCGATTTATCGACACATCAGTGACGGATGATATGAACCGGGTCCTCACTAGACAGCCGACAGATAAGGAGATTAAGGAGGCGCTCTTTGCAATAAATCCAGATAAAGCACCAGGACCCGATGGTATGACGAGTCTCTTCTATCAGAGATTCTGGAATATTGTAGGGGGTGATGTCATTAAGATGGTCAAGAGCTTTTTCGAAACCGGAGTCCTAGACGAACGAATGAATCTTACAAATATCTGTCTCATTCCAAAGACAGAAAGGCCTTCCGTCATGGCTGAGTTCAGACCTATAAGCCTATGCAACGTCAACTACAAAATAATCTCTAAGGTCCTCTCAAACCGGCTAAAGAAGATTCTCCCTAAGATCATCTCGGGGACTCAATCAGCCTTTGTGGCTCGACGTCTTATCACAGACAATATACTTGTGGCCCAGGAAATCTTCCATGCTCTCCGTACCAATCAAAGCTGTAAGTCGAAATACGTTGCGATTAAGACAGACATGAGTAAAGCGTACGATAGAGTTGAATGGGAGTTCCTGGGTTCTTTAATGACAAAGATGGGATTCGCAGACAAATGGGTACAATGGATTATGAGTTGTGTGTCGACGGTGTCATACAAGGTCCTGATTAATGGAGAGGCGAAAGGAAACATTCTACCTTCGAGAGGACTACGTCAGGGCGACCCGCTATCACCATTCTTATTCATATTATGTACTGAGGTACTGATATCTCATATTATGGAAGCTGAACGAGAAAAGAGGATCTCTGGAATTAAGATCGCAAGAGCCTGCCCCTCGGTCTCTCATCTCCTTTTTGCGGATGATAGTCTCTTCTTTTGTAAAGCAGAGCAATCACAATGCAAGGAACTGATGAGGATCATTGATGTCTACGGTAACGCCTCAGGACAACAACTGAACAAAGAGAAATCTTCAGTTATGTTCGGTTCTAAGGTAGTAGCATCCTTAAAAACTGATCTGAAAAGATCGCTTGGTATCACGAAAGAGGGAGGAATTGGGATGTATTTAGGAATGCCGGAACAGATCAGAGGCTCAAAGAAACAAGTCTTCTCATATGTCCAAGACCGGCTGAATGGAAGAATCAACACCTGGTCGGGTAGATTACTTTCGAAAGGTGGAAAGGAAGTTTATATCAAATCTGTGGCGCAAGCTGTTCCTACCTATGTTATGTCATGCTATCTACTGCCATTAGGGATCACGAAGAAGCTGTCGAGCTCAATAGCTAGGTTTTGGTGGAGCACAAAGGAGAACAACAGGGGACTACACTGGGTAGCGTGGGATAAAATATGTGTTCCTCTTGATGAAGGAGGGCTAGGATTCCGCGACCTGCGAACCTTTAACCTTGCTCTACTGGGTAAGCAGCTTTGGAGAATCCTAAAGTTCCCGAATTCACTTCTGGCAAGGGTTCTCAAAGGAAGGTACTTTAGATCTTCTAATCCACTGCTTGTCCCGAAGGCCTCAAACCCATCTTTTGGGTGGAGAAGTATAATGGAGGCTAAATTTATTGTGGAAAAGGGACTTCGACGAATCATCGGAAATGGTGTAGACACAAAAGTATGGGAAGACCCGTGGATTAATGCTACGCCAGCAAGGGCAGCACGCAGTATCTCCGAGTTGAGAGACCCTGATTTGAAGGTGCATCATCTTATTGATCAGGAAACTTTGAAGTGGGATGAGAATATGCCGAGAAATCTCATCGAGAATGAGGACGTGGAGCACATTTTGGCATTGAGGCCGAGCCGGTTAAACCGACCGGATAGCTACTCATGGGATTTGAACAAGACCGGCCACTACACAGTTCGGGAAGCGTATCACGTAGCCGTCAAGATGAGATTGGCAGCATTGCCCCAACAGGTCACAGAACCGAGCATAACTGCACTGACGAAACAGGTATGGAGGGTTAATGCTCCAAGAAAGATTAAACACTTCCTTTGGCAAGCGTTATCAGGCTTTGTGGCTACGGCTAGTAAACTAAAGGACATACATTGCGGCCTGGATAGAATATGCCAACGCTGTGGAGCCGAGGACGAATCCATTAACCACCTTTTGTTCGAATGCCCACCGGCCTTTCAAGTATGGGCTTTGTCGCCAATTTTGACAACTCCGGGGCTGTTCCCGTGTAACTCTCTCTACAAGAACTTTGATCATCTTCTATGGCGGCTTAAGGATTACGGATCCACACCGGAAGACGTTGAGCTTGTCCCTTGGCTGGTATGGCTGATTTGGAAGGCAAGAAACGAAAAAGTTTTCAACGGTAAAGACGTCTCAAGCTTGGATACGGTGAGACTAGCCCAAACGGAAGCAGCGACCTGGAAAGTAGCATGTCTAGTTCCTACGCTCGAATCAGAAGGAGAAGACGACATAGCCATGGCGAGCCAGGAGCAGCAAGAACACATCAGGCCCCGATGTAAAGTAGATGCGTCATGGACGCAAGGGAGCACAATAGCAGGGATCGGGTTCTACTGTGTGGCCGAGAATGGGATTGTTTTACAAGGTCAGAGTGGAATAGCTGGAATGAGGTCGGCGCTTCATGCGGAGCTCCAAGGATTAATCTTGGCTATGGAGACTATGATTGAAAACAACTTACTCGATATGCTTTTCGAGACGGATTGTCAACAGCTTGTACGCATCATTGAGAATGATGAAGACTGGCCTATCCTCGACGTGGAAATTGATGACTTCAAGTTTCTTAGAAGAAGTTTTAATTCTTTCGCACTTTTGTTTATTTCAAGAGCTTTAAACAATAATGCTGATACTCTAGCAAAAGAGGCGCGTTCGCGCAATTGCCTCTTCTCCGATGTAAGAATGGTCAGGCAGACTGGTCCTGCAATTGCAGTAAACCGAATAGTCTCCTCTACTGAATGAAGTTTTATTTGATGCCAAAAAAATGACATTGGCGATCCAATGGCTAAACTATAGAAGCGCAACACACATCTAATACTCCCTCTGATTTTGTAATTTTCTATACAGATTTAAATGTAATATTTTTTTATGATTAGTTGAATTTATTTTCGGTGCTTTAAATGCAGCCATTAGTATTATTTAACCTTTTGTGATTGGTTAAATTTCATTAAATTAAATTAAAATAATAGTTTTATAGGAACAATAAATGAATCTTAATTTTCTTTTAAGCAAAACCCTTATAGAAAAAATAAACTGTGAGAATATGAAATTTCAATTTAGTTTATCTTCACACCCATCACACAAATACTGGCCACTTGTAGCTTTACCATAAAAAAAAATATGAGAAAGTGGTCATCAAGAGTGTACTTCATCTTATTGGGTAAAGTGGTGCATCCAAAACACAATCTCCAAAATTTAGAGACATAATCCTCTTTACTATGATAGTTGTTGACCTATCAAGTTTTTTTTTTTTTATCCAACATTGACATATCATTAATTTATTAAACTGGAAACCGCATGATCTTCATGTATTGTTTATTTACTTAGAAATATATTGTTTATTGTTATTGGTCATAGATTCAATGGTTTCTGTTTATTTATTTATTATAAAACATATATTAAATAGTGTATGGAAACCTTTGGCGGATTTATATATTTTTTTTACCGGAATCATAAATTAAAATTAGATTATTTAATTAAATTAATTAATTAAATTAACTTAGTTATTTAAATTAAATATTTTTGAAAAGTTTATTAAATAAAATATATATTTTAGTATATTTTTAATTTTAATAAAAAAAACTATAATATGTAAATATTTGTAATTATCAGTTTTTTGTTAAGAAAAACTAAATGTATATTACATTCGACCTGAGCTTTGGACCTAGACCCAAATAAAAAGTAAAAAGTTATATTGGGCTTATAATCGGCCCGGAACAAAATTTTAATTAGTAAGAGTTCAATAAGAATCGATCTCTGGGGATCCTGAGAAGAAAATTAGACCAACTGACCTGTTCAATTTCCGTAAATATGTTGTACAAATAACCTTTATAATATTTAAGGGAGTCTCCCCTCAGCATGGGTCTGCCTCTGAAACCCTAGATATAAACCCTAGATAGTCGACAAAAAACCCCTAGATATAAATACAGGGAGGCTGCACTTTCGTTTCATCTCCATAGCCTATAACTTCCTCTCTCGCTAGGTTGGTGTTTAAACTCACTTGTCTTTGCGGTTGTTCAATTGCGATACTGATTGTCTTGTATAGTGTTCGTGTTAGGTTTTTCCCTAGCTCTAGTGTTATCTTTCTTCTGTTTGACGATCTACTGTTTGATTTATAAAACACTGTCTTACAGATCCTAACTGAGAGAATAGTAAGACGTATCAGCTTCTTTCCTTGGAAGATTTTTCTTGTGTAAAAAAACCTTTTTTTTCCGCTTGATTATGGTTTTGGGGATGATAAATGTCTGAAAAAGTGTGCCTTGGGATACTCTGCTTTTGATATTTACCGGACTGAGGGATTAGTAATTATCAGCTTCTTACCTTGGCTTTCTCTATGTAAACAAATTTTTTTTATCTCATGATTTGGTTTTGGGGAGGATAAATTTGGGTAATTGTGAAAAGATAAATGTTTTTATATGCTCGACAGTCCTAGTGGACTTAGATAATGACAAATTATTAGCTTCTTGGACAGTGAAACAGGAATTAGAATACTTTTCTTGTTCTTTAATCTACTTTAGACTTGCAAGATTATTCTAAGGCGTTCCTCTTATTCCTTGCAGGTGTTAGCCTCAGAGAAGAGCTATTGACGATGGTAGGCCTTGCTATTTTTGTTATTTAGTGTATTTAATTTCTTTTTCTGTGCTTGCATATCTTATCAACAGTATTTTCAGGTGAGGACGTGCACAGCAGATGAGCTCCGTCAGAGTATGGACCGCAAACACAATATCCGCAACATGTCTGTCATTGCCCATGTTGATCATGGTATTAACTCCTTTTTTCTCAAATGCTTGTCTGTTGGTGATGAAGCATCATAAGTTGTATGGAAAAGAATATGTTAACTTAATTGCAATTTTTGGTTTCATGAATGACAGGAAAATCTACACTCACCGACTCCCTTGTTGCCGATGCTGGTTTCATTGCTCAAGAAGTTGCTGGTGATGTGCGTATGACTGATACACGTGCTGATGAGGCAGAACGTGGTATCACAATCAAGTCTACCGGTATTTCTCTCTACTACTCCATGGATGACGCTTCTCTGAAGAACTTCACTGGAAAGAGGGATGGTAATGACTATCTGGTCAATCTAATTGATTCTCCTGGACACGTTGATTTCTCATCTGAGGTCACTGCTGCACTCAGGATCACGGATGGTGCTCTTGTGGTTGTTGATTGTATCGAGGGTGTCTGTGTACAGACAGAGACTGTGCTACGACAGGCTTTGGGAGAAAGGATTAAGCCTGTTTTGACAATTAACAAGATGGACAGGTGTTTCCTTGAGCTTCACCTTGATGGTGAAGAGGCTTACCAGAATTTCCAGAGGGTGATTGAGAGTGTTAATGTCATCATGGCCACGTATGAGGACCCACTGCTAGGAGATGTTCAGGTTTATCCTGAGAAAGGAACGGTTGCTTTCTCTGCTGGTCTCCACGGTTGGGCCTTCACTCTGACTAACTTTGCCAAGATGTATGCTTCCAAGTTTGGGGTCGACGAAAGGAAGATGATGGAGAGGCTTTGGGGTGAGAACTTTTTTGATCCTGCGACCAAGAAATGGACCACCAAACCCACTGGTTCCCCCACTTGCAAGCGTGGGTTTGTCCATTATTGTTATGAACCCATCAAGCAAATCATTTCAACTTGCATGAACGACGAGAAGGACAAGCTATGGCCGATGTTGCATAAGCTGGGTGTCCAGATGAAGTCTGAGGAGAAGGAATTGATGGGTAAGCCTTTGATGAAGCGTGTTATGCAAACATGGCTTCCTGCAAGTAGTGCTCTACTGGAAATGATGATCTTTCACCTTCCTTCACCCTCCACTGCACAAAGATATCGTGTTGAAAACTTGTACGAGGGTCCTCTTGACGATCAGTACGCCAATGCCATCAGAAACTGTGATCCCGAAGGACCGCTCATGCTGTATGTCTCTAAGATGATTCCTGCATCTGATAAGGGCAGGTTCTTTGCCTTTGGTCGTGTCTTTTCCGGAAAGGTGTCGACTGGTATGAAGGTCAGGATCATGGGTCCAAACTTTGTCCCCGGAGAAAAGAAAGATCTTTATGTCAAGAGTGTGCAGAGGACTGTCATATGGATGGGTAAGAAGCAGGAGTCAGTTGAAGATGTTCCGTGTGGTAACACGGTTGCTATGGTTGGCTTGGACCAGTTTATAACCAAGAATGCTACCTTAACTAATGAAAAGGAAGTTGAAGCCCACCCAATCCGCGCCATGAGGTTTTCTGTCTCACCTGTTGTCCGTGTAGCTGTTAAATGCAAGGTTGCGTCTGACCTTCCGAAGCTTGTGGAAGGTCTCAAGAGGCTGGCCAAGTCTGACCCTATGGTTGTTTGCACAATGGAAGAGTCTGGTGAGTATATTGTTGCTGGTGCTGGAGAACTCCACATCGAGATCTGTCTGAAGGATCTTCGAGATGATTACATGGGTGGTGCTGAGATCATAGTGTCGGATCCTGTTGTGTCCATGCGCGAGACAGTCCTGGAGAGATCGTGCCGCACTGTCATGAGCAAGTCCCCGAACAAGCACAACCGTCTGTACATGGAAGCCAGACCGATGGAGGAAGGTCTTGCAGAGGCCATTGATGAGGGTCGCATCGGTCCAAGGGATGATCCCAAGATGAGATCCAAGATCTTAGCAGAAGAGTTTGGGTGGGACAAAGATCTTGCAAAGAAAATCTGGGCCTTCGGACCTGAAACAACGGGGCCTAACATGGTGGTTGATATGTGTAAGGGAGTGCAATACCTGAATGAAATCAAAGACTCGGTGGTGTCTGGGTTCCAAATGGCATCAAAGGAAGGTCCTTTGGCAGATGAAAACATGAGAGGGGTCTGCTTTGAGGTGCAGGATGTGGTGCTCCACTCTGATGCTATCCACAGAGGCGGTGGTCAGCTCATTCCCACAGCGAGAAGAGTCATGTATGCATCCCAGATGACAGCCAAACCGAGGCTTCTAGAGCCGGTCTACATGGTGGAGATCCAAGCTCCAGAAGGAGCTCTAGGGGGAATCTACAGTGTGATGAATCAGAAGCGTGGACATGTCTTTGAAGAGATGCAGAGGCCTGGAACACCACTCTACAACATAAAAGCGTATCTACCCGTGGTTGAGTCGTTTGGGTTCTCGAGTCAGCTAAGGGCTGCAACCTCTGGACAGGCATTTCCACAGTGTGTGTTTGACCATTGGGAGTTGATGCCATCAGACCCGTTTGAACTGGGTTCTCAGGCAAACGCACTGGTGACCAGTATCAGGAAGAGAAAGGGATTGAAAGAACAAATGACTCCTCTGGCCGACTTTGAGGACAAACTCTAATCTCACCAACTATTTGCTATTACTCTCAGACTCTATGAGGTGAATAGTTTGTTGTGTCCGATATCCTATTATGACGTTTTCGTTTGCTATGTTTGTGTCTGTTAGTTTTACTAGTATTTGATTCACAGATAATTTTCTTTCTGTTTTTACCGTCTAAACTTCTTCGGCAAAAATATGAATAAGATGATGAAGACTTGTCGTATGCGGCAAATGAATCAATTGGTAATTTACCGAATTGTAAGTGGATTTGAAAGGAACAAAGAGGATATGAAACTTATGATGGATATATGATTTTAGAATGTTTATCCGTCTTAATATTGCATTTTTATCACCTTTTCTAATGTTACTTCTATATGAGGAAAAATGCCACAATAGAATTTTCTTTATAATTTTCAACTCCAAATTTTTAATATAATCGGAATGTTGACTTTTGTTTGATCAACTAAGTAGAAGTCTTGCTTGATTAGAAAAGGAAGACTTTTCTTGACATCCTATAAAACTTGTGACATAAACATCAAATATCATATAAATGCCTCTTTAAGCAATATCCAACTTGTAACTCATGTTTAATTTACTTTCATAATGGTGAAGTAAGCTAAAAATTATGATAATCTCTCAACACTGTTAACCTCTTATTGTATTCTAATATGGTCATATGCAGCGATGTATCCAAATGACCTTTATAATGCACAAATGTATAGGTTAAAAAAAAAAAAAAAAAATCGGCTGGCTTAGATGGAGTTTGGTGATCTTATAGATAAAAATAGTTTACTAATTTATACATCAATTTTCCTTCATACATATTTGAGTAGATGCTCGTGCCTGATGGCCCCATAATCTTCTTGCTAAATCCACACCTAATTATCTATACTATTATTTGGGAAGTGATTTTGAGAAAATGGAGCTCTCTCATTAACTCCCAAATTTAACTCTCAACTTTAATTATTAATAATTATTTTTAACACAATATCTATAATATCTTTTAACATTATTTTATTTTATCTTAGATATATTAGATGATACCATAACATTATCACATGTATATAAATATATAAGATATATTTTACAACTTATTTACATATATATTATATCTATCGTATATGGTGATTTAGGTTTATCTATAATAGTGATTAGATTTTACAGCCGACAAAAAATTCTATACATAACTACTTCATATCCTCGCCTCTTTCATTATTATTATTAGCACAAGCACCGGGACGACCACCACCAATTTTCTAATATTAGCAGCTTTCAACTCTCTAATTCAAAATCATGTCTTATCTTAGAAGAAAACCAATTTCTATTGTTCTCATTAGTGAAATTAATCCTACTCATGATAGATATAAGATAAAGAACCAAATTAAAAAATTATGGAATGGAATCAGAAACAACATAATTAATTCAATTGAGATTATTTTAGTTGATCAAGTGGTTGTTTTCTTTTTATGATTTACTTACTTTTAACAATTTCAAAAGAACTTTCAATAACCCTTAAGTACCCTCTCTTATTCATTCTCAAATTTTCATATTAAAATATCTTAATTATCCTTTAATGAATTTCTTTGGAAAAAAAAATACTGCATAATCACATATGTATTAACAACAATGTCGTGATATGTGATCCTTTTAACAAAATTAAGGAAATTTAAAATCACGTGTTCAATAAATTAAACAATTTAAAGATAAACAGTATAGATATTTACTTAAGAACAAAACTGAAAATCATCATGTGTTATTTTAAAGAACTGCGATAAATGCGGCTTTAACATAAAACACAGTTTTGCGGAAAATTACAATTTTGATGAAAAATACGATTTGATCAGAAAACGTGATTTTGACAGAAAACACGATTTGCGATTGACGAAAAAAACGATTTTGACAGAAAATATGATTTAGATAGAAAACATGATTTTAACAGAAACACTAATTTGCAGAAAATAGGATTTTGACGGAAAACATGATTTTTCCAAAAAAAAAACACGATTATGTGTTGTGACTGAAAATTCGATTTTGTCGGAAAACACGGTTTGACGGAAAACAAGATTTTAAAAGAAAATATGGTTTTAACGGAAAACGAAATTTTGCGGTTTTGATGGGAAACACGATTTTGATGGAAACACAATTTTGATAAAAATTGTTAAATTTACATAGCTTATAAAAAATTATATAAATACGTTTTAGTTAATAAATATACCTATTTTGTTGATAATTTAAATAAAAAGTAAATTTATTTAGCGTATAAAATATGTTTTAGTTAATTTACCTATTTAGAAATAAATTAACTATATATGTAGATATATACGACCATTTATGATTTTTCACTTTTAAGAAATATATATATATATATATAATTAAAAATAACAAATATATTATATGGAGATTTTACTTTATCTAATAGTATATATCATTCTGGAAATATTTTATAGAACCGACTTACACTTTGTTAATCCCATACAACCGACTTTCACACAATTAGATTATATGTTTGGTTTATATATAGATTCAAACGATTTTACGTTTTGTATTTTCTTTAGATCAACAATTGGAAAACATACAAATCAACCCAACACAAAATATTTAATTTGTTTAAATAAATCATATTAACTATTAAGTTTTAACATAATTTAAACTTATATTAGCACCCCATACAAGGTGTGGGGCAATCACCTAGTAAGTAAAAAAAAAAAGAAGAGATAATCATTATGTAGTTAAGAACATTATTATCCATAGTTTTTCGTTTCTAAATACAAAATTAATTGAGCATTAAAAAAATTCGTTCGGAAAATGTCTGATGAAACTGATGCACCGAACGTCATGGGAGAGAAAGTAACTATTGCAAGCCAACAAAACATAATATAACTAAAAACTTTCTGGTCATTATAAAGTTTCAAATGTTTTAGGCTCAATTTTTTGCAGGTGGATGGTTTTTAATACCTTTCGCAAGAGGCTGGTTTTTAGACCTTTTCATATTGTCTTCGATTTTTTTTTTCTTGTTATAGTGTATATATTCACATCCATACATATACAGTGGCGGACGTACATTACCACCAATGGAGTCACGTGTCCCCGACTAAAATTTTATTATTTTTAATTTCATTAAATAATTCTATGATATTGTTCTCCGGCAACTCAAATCTTTTGATAATGCTCCTAGCTAGCTTAATTCGATGATAATACCCCCCCCCCCCCTCCTTAAAATTTATCTTGGATCTGCCTTTGTATATATAGATTGTAGATAGAGGTATAACAATCATTTATAATATTTTCAAAACGCCAAAACTTTTTTCCCACCTTCAGTTCTCTTATCAAGAAAGCTAAATGCTAGAAAATTAAATTGTTAACATCTCACTAAATTTAAGTTTGAATTTTTAATGTTTCTAGTGATGTATAATCCTCAATTTACTCTTTTTGACAAAAAAAAATTAAAAAACCATGAAACAATTTGTATGTATGTGCGGATATTCACCTAATATATACAATATCTACCTCACCTTAAATAAAGGTCGATCGCTGCCTTAGAATGAATACGTTATGATATTCATTATTATAAAGGCAAGAGAGCAAGAGAATTCCTTGTAAGACTACTTACAATGAGGTAGTCCGATATTTTGTTCAATTGTTGAATCACTCCAATGAGCGTCTTGAAAAAATAAGAAAAGCTAATGTGGATTCATTTTTGTTAAAAGAATTCAGCCCATTGAAAAAAATAATATGGGAACATATTGGGTGACATGGCACATTGTGAGTGGTTATTATGAAATTTTTTTCTTTTGTCTTAGTTGAACCCATGAACATTCATAAGTTAATACTCAAAAAACAAAATGATAAAACTGGTATACTTGTATTTTTTCTATTGGCCTTTAAAATTCTTGATTCTTTTTCTCATCCCAACTATTAAAAATCAATTATTCTATAGTAAACTAATTTTTATGTTCTTATATCAAAATTCATCGTTTTGTGCTCTATAAATAAGGACTTGGTTCATTTGATTTGTACACAAAAAACCGTCATTTTACAATAAATATCTAATTATCCTTTAAATTTTTGTGTTTATACTTTTCATTTTTTTTGTGAAATAGATCCCAAAATAACATTTCTCACACCCAAAATTCCACCAATTATCTTTTTAATTATCCATATACCAACATAGAATAAAATGTAATTACAAATAATTTTAATAATATTTACTTAATTATTTTAATTTAGTTTCAATTGATAATTTTTTTAATATATAATTACAAAAACATAAAGAAATAACCATATGAAATAATAGGATTGGGCTATGGTGTTGAATTTTACTAAACAAAATCGTTGTAGAAAATAAAATTTGAATGAGTGTTTAATTATTATGTGGAAGAGAAATAAGATGATATGAATTGTTAAAAAATAGAAAATAGGGTGTTGAATAAGTAAACATTATAGATAGTCTAAAGAGTTTTACGAGATTAGATTATTTAAGAGATACTTGTAAGTTCTATAGTTTCTTTTAAATTATATTTAAAAATAATCTAATTAAAGTTTTTAAGAAGAAATTATGTTTTCTATTTATTACATTGCATTTCTATAAGTTCACACAATTTCAAGATCAGTAACAAACTATGATGGTATTTGACGAAAGGAAGATATATCATGTATGTGATAACTCAAAAGAAAGGTGGACTAAAAATTGAAATTGATTCACCATTTGGAGAAGCATAAATATTCATCCAACACAACTGTTATCGATGATTTTTGTTGAATTTAAATTAATCATTAGTATTATTATATGATAATAACATAAACTAAAACTACAAAATCATTTGGATAAAATTTGTGCAGAAATAGGACATAAAAATTTTACTTATACAAAGGGTAAAACCATTTTTACTTTTATTTTGCAGGATTTATTTTGTTAAGGACCAAATTTTTCGATACTTTTTTGTACATAATTAACAGATAACTTATCTATAGGTAATGGAAGGAACTGAGTACAATGATATCGTGAATTTTTATTGGATGTGATACACATATCCTCTTTCAAAGTGGAAGGAAACATGTTTGTAAGCCAAATCTTCAGACCAATCCTAGGAATCGATACTCTTCTAAAGTATGAAATCGATGAGTATCCGCTTTACCAAGTAGTCATGAACTTATCGGATGATACTATGTGGTGGGACTTTGATTATCTTGTTGATGACATTGACGCATTTGAACTGGCAAAAGATGTGAGAAACATAGAGGATTATATTGATGATGGATTTGATTGGACGTGGCGAGACGTTGCTTCAGGGTTCTCCACTTATGCTGAAGAGAATTGTGACTTTGGCGACAAAAAATATTACTAGGTTCAAGGTTATGAAGTCTTCGGTGACGAATGCATTTTGAGAGAGGCCAATAGTTGGTGTAGTCGATAATGGCGCCAAAATACACTTGCAAAGTTTGATGTCGAAATGTGTATTGTTTGTCAGGAGCATATCATTGAAGATCTGCATGCCGATCTTATCAGTATACGTAATTGTCAACATGTTTTTCAAAACATGTATTTACCATTGGATCTGGCGCCACATTGATGAGCCAATGACCAATATAAGAGAAGATCTTTGGCCGTAGGTGCACTCAAGAGAGTAAGATTGAAGCATTTGTTGTCTTTTGTTTGATATATGATTCATTTTTTGCCCAATTGTGTTTGATAACGGTGTCATTTCCCGTCTCAAACCTTTGTCCGATCCGGAGAGAAATGCGACCACGTTTTCAGCAGAATGATCATAGACAGAGGAAATGATGTATGAACATGTTTGCTTCTTCAGGTGGATGGAGACGATGACTCCTCAAGGGATGCTATGATGGTGGAGTTCAAAGAGAGTTCATAGAACGAGTAGTGAAAGACCACAAAGATAAGGATAATGATGATGATGGTTACATAGCGATTAGTACTTTAAAAGGTTCTCTATTTATTTATCTGCTGGTTATTGCTTGTTGTGTTTGTGACTTGTAAACAAAAATGCTGACTTCATGTGTTATGTAATGCTTTTTAAGATGTTGTTTTGAAAAGAGAAAAAATTCATTTAATTATTAGTTAAGTATGTATCAAAAGGGAATGTTAGTTCATAATTAAGTTTGGTCTAAATATAATTTAATTATTAGTTAAGCATGTATCAAAAGGTGTTTGTTAAGAATCGTAACTCTAGAATTTGCAGTTATGTCTCAGTTGTGAAAAGTCACAATGTTTAGTTAAGTGTTGTAACAACTATATAAGTCTTTGTGTTGTCGTACTAAAATATAACGTAATTTTTCAGTTACTACTCTATTTTTATATTTTCTTCTTCTCTTCGTAAACACAGAGAACAAGTTGTTATCTTTCTCTTACAATAAGTGAAACACACTTTGTGTTACTTGTATAAGAAGCAAAACGACTAACATATAGAAGTGAACCCGAACATTTTTGCTTGCTAGCTCCATCGAAGATTCACTTCTGAAAGTATTAGCATGCACACATGCGTATAATATATAGTTTGGTACTTAATGCAATCATTTGTAATACATTCTACAACTGATCACTTAAAGTACTAAAACTATATATTTTTATGTGTTCACTTTCCATTTTTTTATCAGTTTTCCTATGTTACTTGTCGAGTAGGAAAAAAATCACAATGTAGTATATTTCCTTACACCATTTCTTCTTTAAAAAATGCCAACTTTGTTTATCAGCAAAGCAAAGTATTTGTTGATGAGAAAAGAAAGTCTAGACATGTTATACTATTTGTGAGTTGTAAACTTGTGACATAAACATCGATATAATATTGTGGAGTTGCCTCCTCATGTAATACCCAGCCTACAACTCAAGTTTAGTAGTTGCTCCATAATGATGATTTTTTCTTTTACATTACAAGTTTCTTTGTTCCAGCAAATTTCTGAGATGGCTCATTGGTTTTCATAGAATTTAGGAGATATGCGAGAAACAATTAGTTATTTCTCATATCAGTGATTGTAAGATGCTAGATGTACTTTCCAAGCTCTAATCACTTGTCTAAATACTACTTAAAGTATGTCCAATCAGATTAGATGTTTACGAATCATGAATCAGATTAGATGTGTACGAGTTTGACTTAAGATTATTAGTTAGCTTGTGAAAATTCATAATGATAACTTTGATATCATGCGAAGTTTCAGAAACAAAGATGATATGGATGAATAATTTTAGATTTTACATGGTCTCCGTATATGATGTAAAGTTTTCATTTCTAAAGTAACAGATGAAAAAGAAGCAATAATATATAGTTTAATGGAATGCCATACAGGGGACAACAATAACATTACTATTCTTTTTTTTTTTACAACCAAAGGGGGAGAGAGAGCGAAGAAAAAGAAACTAAGGAACACAACGAACAATACTATTAAATACGAGGAGTTACAGGACTCTTCTGTAGACATTGATAAGAGCATAATATTAGTTCTTCAGGTGTTTTGTAGACTATTTTTTTCTTACAACGATTATGGCAATACCAACATATATTTCGAGTAAGATGATTATTTGGAAGAATATTAACAAATCTGTAACAATCGACCATTCTTCCACCAGGTATCATATATATCTCCTCTTCTCCAAGTAAACATTGAATATGGAGAATGACATTGCAATCATTGCACATATAAATTCCATTTGTGTTTAGATATGCTTCCTTTTCACAAACATCGCACCAATATTGACCACTTGCATCTTTATTATAGGAAAGAATGAGAAAATGTTCATCATGATTATACCTCAGCTTATTGGGTAATGTAGCACATCGAAAACAGAGAAGAAACTCACATTCTCCACAGTTTAGACATATTTGTCGTGACCGTTGGCAAACTGAACATGTTTGTTCAAATTGGGATGTCAGAAACAAAGAGTGTGGATGACACTGATAATCGAATGGCTCTGATACATAAGCACAACATACGTCTAGTTTGAATACACATCCTGCTGCTCTACACTCGTACATGAAACCATTGCTTTTACGACTGCAAGCACTACACCATTCTCGAGGGTCCACTTCTAAAGTAATGGGATGAGGATGCAGCGCATGTTGTTTCTTTCGGGGAAGATGTGCACATTCTTGATGGAGGATAAAATCACATTGCATGCAATTGTAAATGATATCATCATATATAGGAAGTGCGCATCCTTGACAACGTTTGTTCTCACCAGATTCTCTATTGATGTCCTTGTCGAGTATCATATGATGATTTTCATGACTAAAATGCTCTATAACTCCATCACTTATCTCTTTGAAGGACTTAACATCTTCATATGCATCTTCGGGTGTTTCCTCAAGTTCTTTTCCATCCCATACGTCTTCTCGTGTTGCACATTTAGGATGAACACCATAGCTGCAACCCTTAACACAAGTATATCTTCCATAATTTGTGTCTATGTTTCTACGACACACTCCACACGACCATTTTTCAGGAGTTAATGAAGAATTGAAAGAGAGACGGTGTTCATGACGTGATATTCTTATGATGCATGGTAAGTAGACACACTCTTTATGGACTATGAAAACACATTGAGGACATGAATAAATCAAAGACTTATGATGACTCAATGCACAAACATCACATGTCAAAGACTCGTTTCTGAGAAAGTAGAAGAGGGTATGCTCATGCCTTTTTGGATGGTATATGGTAAGGATTGGTGGCTTCCTCGCACAAGACGGACACATAAAAAAATTGCATAAAGAGCAATTATACATCCAATCACTAAAATACGAACAACATAAGCATAGCCTTGATGGAAATTTAGGCGACCGCCAATTTGATTGAAGTCGGAGAGAATGTTTAGGATGGTACGGGTGCTTTGATATCGGCTCGATACACTCCTTGTGATAGCCCATAGCGTCTGGTGGTGATGATATTTTGTAAAGACATTGGCTGCAGGAATAATATGTCGTACCAGGTAACGAATCTATTGCACAAACTTGACACTTGCCATATGTACCCTCTATGATGTTGCACAACTCTAAGGGACGGCTATGATATGAAGATGAAGACTCACCAGAAAAACTAGGTGAAATAATTGGTGACTCTCCAAATTGTGCAAACCGATACTCCTCTTCCACGTTTCTTAAACTTAGCCAAGGGCAAAAGAGAAGTGGATGAACGTATTTCTGCTTTGACACAGAATCCATAATTGAAACAGAAGGAAGAGGATATTAAATTTATGATTGATAGATGTGATTTGAGAGTGTTTCATGTGCTCTTACATATCTCTCTACTTATACTACAAATGGTTTGGTAGCGAATGCAAACGTTTCTTTGTTTGTAATACTTTCTAAAATCTCTCACGCAAAGTACTAATGCTAGTCTATTGTAATGCATTACCATTACATTTTTATCAAGTTTTTCTAGTGTTACTTCTCGACAGGGAAAAGACTAAAATATATTATTCTTTTCTTTATTCTTAAGATCAGCACATAGTTTCTTTAGAATGTATTCCAACTTTATTGATCAGCAAAACAAAATATTGCTTTATGACGAAGACTTTGTCTTGACATGTCATCATGTGACTTAAACATCAAATATTATAGACATGCCTGATTTAATCTCTGGTCCGTAATGGTGAAAGAAACAACAATAATCTCTAAAGATTTATCTATCACTTATTGTTTTTTTTAAAGCTAATTTAAATATACACACCCACAAGCCTTAAGAATCGTTAGAGCAAAACCATCCGTGAACCCTCCCCCCCCCCCCTTGGGTTTCTTAAAACATTTTTAATATTTTTGTTTTTTATAGATGGGAAAAAAATAAAAAATAAAAAAGGACCTATCAAAATGTGCCACGTATGCAAAACAGTAAAGAACCCGAACTGTTAACAGGTTCTTATAACTATTCATTTAAAATATTATTACTTTAGTTAACTTTTCTAAAAACCAGTACTAAAAACCCATTAAAAACTTCCGCTGGACATGGACATGCTCTTAGACCGAAGCAAATTCAAGTTTTTTCTGTTGCTCAAACGCTTCAGCTATCTTTTAGCTGAGATTCTAACTATTTGGGCTAATTTCGAAACGGCCCAATGGACCCGAAAATGAGTGATGTGGGCGTTGACTTACTAAAGCTTTTCTCTCAATTTGCAGCGAGCTTTCGATCTTCTTCTCAAACTCGTCCTCTCAGTGGGATGGCATCGAATGCGGCGGTTCCATTCTGGAGAGCGGCGGGGATGACGTATATAACATACTCAAACATCTGCGCGAATCTCGTCAGAAAATGCCTCAAGGAACCTTTCAAAGTTGAATCCATCAATCGCGAGAAGGTTCACTTCTCCCTCTCCAAATGGGCTGATGGAAAGCCCCAGAAACCAGGTACTATCTTCTTCACTCTCGTTCCGCAGGATCATTATTCAATGCTTTTTATATTTTGGTTGGTCAAGTATGATCGAGATCTAAGCTTCTTCTTTTGTAAATGTGATTTACTGTTGTGCAAGATTACATAAGAGATGATAAAGATTTCTACTTTAATTAGAACCCATCACCATTAGGAAGTGTACGATAGCTAAGATTCCATTGGAATTACTCTGAAAATGTTTCTTTTGAGCTCACATTAGATGATATTTGTTCAATCTGTTACCTAAGTTTCGTTTAGGTAATGCACTTATCTTGGCTAACTAATATTTTGTTCATGCGATTTTTTTTTTTTTTTATGTACTTTGTTGACAATGACAGTTTTGCGCTCAGACACACCTGAAGTTTGAAGCTTTTAATCAAAGATATGGTATTGATTCTCTGGATGGGATGATTAAAGGGATGCAAGAGTCTCTCCGCAGCTTTAAGTCAAATTATTTTGTGAGTTGTATCCCTTGTCCATTCAGTATTAACTATGGCCTTTCTCTACAGCAAAATGAACCATGGTTCAAAATTACTTCAACAAAAGGCTCCATTAAGTGACGACTTTCTCTAAATATGATAAGTAAACAAAGGCCATTGAGAATTCTGAAAGCATCTCAATTAACGAAGCTCGTTCACAAGTCATGATAACTGAGAGAGTTTTGAAAGAACACACAAAAGAGACTATAAATCGCTTTTGTTTCAAGAATCAACTAGCCTAAAGCAGCAAGACACCACTGACATCACTAAGATAAGAGATAGGTGCGTTGGACAAATGATAAGTAGACTCCATGCGTCAGGCTGGAAGCCAGAAGACAATCTTACCTCCCTCCCTTTGTACGTGAAATATTCCAACCTGATTGCCTCAGCCTTATATAAACCTACAATGTAATGGAGTGCCTATCTTCAACTGAATTCAGCCTAAGAAAAGATAATGATCAAGATAGGAATTATGAAGAAGAGCCGCATTCCACAAAATGCAATGTTATGTTATTGATTGATGTGATAGCAATGCAATGATACGAAGTTGATGAAAGGCGATTAGATGTCATCATGTATTCATGATGTAACGTAACGTTATGTTAATTCCTAGCAAGTGAAGTTTCATTGGGATGAGTTGGTCAAAATGAATCCCACAAAGTAAATGCAGCAAGCCAAACAAATGGCAAATCCAACTCCTAAAGAAGTAGAAACCACACTTGAGAATGCATGTAGCAAAGCTAATAGGAGGAGCTGACACATGTTATATATCACATGAGCAAGAAGCAATGTCGAGAATGAAATGGATGCAAATGCCGTCCGCCTCCTATTCGTGCAGTTGTTGGACGATAGAGAAGAGACTACATCCCGCTCCATTTGCGCTCGGAGAAGGAAAGAAAGAATGGCCGCCGCCTTCCTTCCTTCCTTCCTTTTCCCATATGGATTCTTGGAAAGTAACTAAACATGCAACTTCATTCACGTTTTAAAAAGAGAGAAAGAAAAACATATATAATTTACGACAATCATTAGAAATTTGGTTATGACTCTTAACATTATTAAAGGTAGAGAGTATGCCATATATCCTTTTACGGTCTGGCTGGTGTGGAGGCATCTGGTAAGAAGAAGAATAGGCTCCGTCGTTCCCAGACCGACAAGCTGCAGCCTCAAATCTCGGGATCAGGTATTCAGGTATTAGCCTAGCCCATGTGAGTTTTAGCTTACAACCGTTGATGACTAGCCCTTTGGACCCCTTAGACAGCTCTTGCACGGCCTTCTCTGCTCCTTCACGGGATGTGTATGTGAAAAACGCACGGCCTTCCTCGGCAAAGTATCCGACAGATTCGATTTCTCCACAGGCACCGAATTGGTCTCGTACCTCCTGCTCGATGCTTCTAAAGTTAAATCCACTGATGAAAAGCGTTTTAATGCTTTTATCCTCTGGTGGTTCCAAAAGTGGCCTTACTAGCTTTTGCATCTCTTGCAAACTGAGCAGATAGTAACTCCATTCGGTTTCGTTTTGGTCTTTCATGCGTTAACGAGAAAGACGGCCTATCAACAGAGTGTGTGCAGTCACCACCAGTTCGTAAGCGCTTACTTTGATCATAAGCATTTGAATCCCCAACGATTCCTACAGAATTCAAAGGTGAAATATGATAGTACCAATGAAAGTAAGATACTAGATAAAGAGGAGGGGATAACAAGATCCTCTCACAAAACTGTATCAAACAAGCTTCAATAAGATGACCATTGCTTCAGAATTAAGAAAAACACAGCCGGTTTATGTCATTAAAGTTTGAGCTAACCTCTTTTAACAAGAAGATTCTTCTTGGCCATCTCTGCATGTATCACAGACTTTGACTCCGCATCAAACACCAGATTCTACATGCCAAAAAATGATATATGTAATAAAGTGAAGAAAAAATGTAAGGATTTGAGTCAACAATGATCAGATGTAGACAGACCTGAAGTTTATCTTTGGCTGCCATTGCAAACTGTGCCCTGGAGAAAAGAGCAACACCCATAGGCTTTTCTCCCTTGAAGTTCAATTGAGAAGCCTCATAACCTGGCAACAATCTTAAGAGATTCAGAAGCTCTCTCTCTCTCTTACATCATCCGGAAGTCCGGCAATGGAGATTGTCCGAAGCTGAACAATAGATTCAAACTCGTGTAAGATATAATGTTTTCAAACTCACAAAACTCAATCCAGATGCAGTTACAATGATATAAATGCTAAGAGTATACATGTCTCAATCGAATAAATTGATAAAAACAACTACTACATAAACAATGTCCATCATATTCAGACACACATATATATATATAATAAATACGAGAACCATCCCTTCTTGTGCAACAGATCAAGCTGCTAAAATTTTTTGCAATGTCTAAAATGTGCAACAATTATGAAACAGAAAGCTATAGAAAAGAGCAGACAAATAAAAAAAAAGATCTCAACTTGAAACAAAATCAAGGAAGCCCTTCTCAACATCATATCACAAGAACTACCAAATCAATACTGATTACTGACATATATAGAGATAGAGAGAGGGGGACAGAGGTGTTACCTCGTCATAAGGAGGACGATTATGGTTGTGATGATGATGTACAGCCTGATGTAGTTGAAAACATATGGAGAGTGCAGCAGGACGTGGCGCCCCTGCCGGCGGCCGCTGCTTGTGGTTAGGATGGGTTCCGGCCCCGTCCATACGATGGTGAGAGACGAACACTCGAAACCCTAAGAGAAGAGAGAGAGAGATGTTGGGACGATTTGCACGGAAAAAGAATTAACAAGTGCCAAACTTATTTTTTAAGTCACATTATTCGCACGTGATTAACCTGGTGTGCTGTCCTTGATTGATTTTTTTTCTTTATAATTTTAAATGTTTTTTTTAAGGGCAAATCGCAAAAATGGCACAAAAATATGCCTCGTCACAAATATAGCAACAAGGAAGAAAAATCATAAAATAGCACAAAAACATGTTTTGTCACTAAATTAGCCCTAACTCTTAACCTTAAATTCTAAACCCTAAACCTTAAATACTTAACCCTAACCTTAAATAATATACCCTAAATACTAAACCCTAAATCCTAAATAATTAACCCTAAATCCTAAATTATATAATGCTATAAAAGTCTTGTAATTAAAATAATATTAAAAATATGAATTATTACTTTTGGTGCTATATTTATGATAATGTATATTTTTTGTGCTATTTTATGTTTTTCTCTTTTTTTAATTCCTAATTTCAGGATTAGTATTATTTTGCCTTAGTGTAATCACTTACTCATATACATACTCCAATAAATATATTTTCAGAATTCGACGGAAGGATCCTCTACCTTTTCACTACAAACACCAATTTCTGCTTTTCCGTTTCCGGCACCGGCAATAGATTCGGCTACGTCAGTGGCCGGATTACTTTTGATTTTTGTTTGCTGTCGCTTTTGCCGCCGATTTGCTTCGGCTTTGGCCGACAATAAATATCGGTAAACTACCACCATTTTTCCTTTGTAGATGAGTTGGGATTTGTTCGATTTTGTGTTTCCGGTTTAAATCTAGACTCGGCTTTACTCGATCCGGACTCTAAGGTCTGTTAATCGATCTAAGGTCAGGTTGTTTTCTTCTTGTCGGCAGATTTGGCTATTCCCGCTCCTCTTTCTCTTGATTGCAAGGGATAATGCTCTGAAACCGGATCTCTTCTTCATGCAATCGTGGCGTGATATGATGGAGACGGCTCTATACGGAGCAACTTTATGGGTCAGTATATTGGGCTCCGATGGCGTTCGAGTTTCCCTAAAGCAACCAGCGATTTTAGCAGTGGTGTGCTCATTATCCGATTTGGTTCTTCTCCGGCACCTTTTCTACCTGGCTTTAGATCGGCAGAGTTACTTTTGTGATTCCAAAACTATTCATCACCGCCGGCGATTCGCGATTTCTCGAGCGCCGCTTGCATGTCGGATCTCATGGGTTTGTGACATGTGTCAGTAAGTCATGGACCACGTGGCTATCGCACTGTTTTGTTGGGAATGTCCTGAAATCTACTGTACTATCTCTAGAAAGTATGATAAGTGTCGAGATCAGACATAAGTCATAAATACTGGGTGATCATGATGACTTGCTAGAGCCCGCTCTTGATCTATAAGTTTAGGACTTATTACCAGTATTGTATGATCCCAAAGGGTCACACACCATAGCTAACGGGAAAGTTAAATGGAATTAATACGGTAAGATGCAAGGCATTTACTGTATTTGTACAGAGAATTGAGCCAGACAAAAGACAGTCTTTTGTCTGATTTGGGTCTTGGGCCCAAAAGCCTAATAGGCCATTAGTTTAATTACTTGGGCCCATATAAGCAAGAGGGAGGCGCCATTAAGCCTAGTAGTCTGCGATTTTCAGGTCTGGCCGTCCTCTCTCTCTCTGTTGTTCCAACTTTGGTCTAGCAGCCTGATCCAGTAGCTTGTAAGAGTGTGGATACCTAGGAGGAGCCGGTTATCATCAGCTCTTACAGATCTCGATATTCCTTTGATCAATCCGCTGCAATCACAAGGTAATGATCCTGATCTGTTTATGATTCAACTGCAAATCACCTAGATCCTAGTTGATTATGTTAGGTTGTAATCTGATAATTACACCAATGAACAAACATAATCCTACAGTGGTATCAGAGCCTAGGTTGTTAGGTTTTTTCTGTTTGGATCATATTTAGGTTGTTTATTAGTTTGATGAATCGATTTTATGAGTAAAATTTGATTAGAACTTGTAAAAACCCTAATATAAAAATCGCATGATCCGATTGAAACCCATCGGTATGCGATGTGATCGCCCGTTGTCGATCGACGAGGGAGCGAGATATCGATCGATATGAATCGGATCGATTGCTTCTCGCTGTCCCGATGACCCGATCGCAACGAGCTGATGCACGCCGGTATCGATCGACGCAGGAGCGTGATATCGATCGATACACTGGCGAGAGATACGGTCCGCGAGTAGCCAATCGGTTCAACCGAGCTTCGCGGTTCGTTCTTCCCAAACCCGCGACAATGAACCGATCAAACCGATTGTGGTTCATTGTCAGCTTTAGCCTAAACCGCAGGTTAGGTCAAAATTGGCTAAAACACAAGGTGTTTCTTCCTGGTTTTGGACTTAACCGAACCGATCCAATTTAATTGGTGGTTCAAGCGGTTAACCCAAATCGCGGTTTGCTGGAAATTATTTAATACAATGGGTATTATTTAATTTCTGGTTAAACCGGATTTAAATTCAAAATTGAATTTTAACCTAAACCGAAGGCTGGTCTAAGTTTGATTTGGTTGGACCAAATAATTTAGAGCTGGTCTGGTTTAGTAAATAACCAGTTGGATTTAGTAGTTAATTTGGTCTTGGACCAGAATTAATGAACCGACTCGGTTATGTCAAATTATTGGGCCAATTGGAATTCTGTGGTCTTGGGCCAAGAATTGGGCCTATAATTTGTGACCCAACCGAAAACTTTAATAAAACATTAAATTAGAAAGTTTCTTTGATTAGAAGTTTCTAATTTTGGCATGTTAAGAAAGTTTCTAAAATAAGTAGGTTTCCTAAAATAGAAAGTTTCCATATTTAGTAAGTTACCTGAATTGGAAAGTTTCCCAAAATAGTAATCTTCTATTTTTGGAAAGAAAACCTAAAATCCTCAAAACCAATATCAAGCTTGGATGTCTTGCCCAATCTTGTCAGCTACTTAACGCTTATTCAATTACAGATATGGCTTACAGTGTGAGGTGTCTGTTTTTGCGTAAGTAAAGTAGTATATAGTCACTAATTTCATTGGGAGTCCCAGATTTTAGTGATTATTTGGCTGTAAGAGATTGGTTTCCTTGACTGGGCCATCGGGAGTCCCGGGCCTTGAGACATCTGGTGAATTGGACCTTGGGCCCAATCCATAACCGAGAGTTATATAGATATAACTAGCTGTGTGCATGCTTACCAAGTAAAGCTAATTCCGGGTGACGGCCAGTGGCCCACTTTGGTTTTGGTTGAACATGGGTCTCGGAATCATTGCATTCATATGAGGTTAAACAAAGAAATTTTGAATGCAATGCGAGTTTTCTTATAAGTTATTAAGATTACTCTTTTATGAACTGAATAACTAAAACTCTATTTATCTCTAAATTTCAGTTATGACTAGCACAACAAATCAAAACACTTTCTCGATCCGGTCTGTCCTTGAGATGGACAAACTGAACGGATCAAAATTTCTGTACTTGGTACCGGAACTTGAGAAATATTCTCAAGCATGAGAGCAAGGACTATGTCCTTGAAATTGCTCTCCCCGAGAAATTGAGATCAAGTGCCACACATGCAGAGTGTGATGCTTGGAACAAGCATTACACTGATGCGGTTGATGTGCGAAATCTTATGTTCACTACCATGAGTTCTGAGTTGAAGAATCAATATGAGAACTTGGAGTCACCCATGGAGATTGTCGCAGGCCTCAAGGCAAAGTACAAGGGACTTACACGAGTTGAGAGATGCCAGAATTTGAGGCGTCTCGTTGAGTGTAACCTCCCTGAGGGAAGTCCAGTTAGTTTTCATGTCAGTAAAATGATTAGTTACTTGGAAAACTTGGAAAGACTAGACTGTCCCATAAGTGCTAAGCAAGCGGTTTACCTCATCTTTCAGTCTTTGCCGCCGAGCTATAAACAGTTCATTACGAACTACAATATTAGCGGGATGTCTAAGACATTGACTGAGCTGCATGAAATGCTTAAAACAGCTGAGCTGAACATGAGAAAGGGTTCCCGAAAGGCACTTAGGGTGCAGAAGGATAAGGGTTTTAAGAAACCCGCAAAGGACAAGGGTAAGATTAAGGCCATGAAGATCTCGGATCAGAATGGGCCCAAGTCTTATTGGAAGCCCAAGTCCGACCCACTTGTGACATGTAGCTACTGTAAGGAGCAAGGGCACTTGACAAATGAGTGCAACAAATTCTTGGAAGATTTTGAAAGGTTGAAGATGGATTACAAGCCTTCATCTTCAGGTATTTATGATATTTCATTCATCTCTACATTGAGGCATTCAATACCGAATTCAATGCTGACATTTGTATAAATGTGCGGGTCGTTGATGGTAGATGAAGAATGAAGAAGGAACAAGTGGAAGTTCAAGTCGTGAATGGAGCTGATGTCTCTGCATTCCGAGTGGAATTTTATTTGATTGTTGCCTTCAAATTTGGTTTTCTTTTGGGAATTACTATTTGTGTAACTGCTTTGAGCAGATCTACATCATCCATTTCAGTTATGGATTTGGATATTTATCATTTTGATTAAAACATATTTTGAGTTTTGAATCTTAATGATTGTTTAATAATAGCATTCCATTAAAGAATTGGTTTTATGAAATTAAACTAAACGAATAAACCAATAACATAAATATCAAATCAACTTTCTTTGGCAATATTGTTTGGGCCGCATTGCTGAGAAACAAATTCGGAAACTCCATCCTAAAGGATTTTCTCAGAAGGCCTACTTTAATAGGCTTTTGAGATCAGTTGACTAAAGTCAAGTGATGAGTATGAATTTTGTTTGAATGGGCCAAATGATTGTTCTCACCTTGACGTTTTAAACATAGGGAAGGGGCTTATTGGGCCTAATTCATTTGAATTATGAAAGCCCAACGAGCATAATTGCTGCAAAGAAAAGTGGTCAGTACTTCATAATCTGGCTGATTCGAATCAGTAGATGATGGTTATGTCATGAAGACATGAACTGGAATTCTTGATGAAATTAAAGAAGTTCCAAAATGAAGTACAAGGACTAGTTGAAATATGGCTTTTCGAATGGTCGAATAAGCAGATCACTTGAGTCAAGTAAAATGTGATTATCTTTGTGAGTGCGAAGTAAATTCGCGACTCAAATCTCCTGGAAACTCCATTGGAATGGTTTTTGTGACTGGAGAGATCAAATATGTAAGACATAGTTTGATTAAAATATGAATCACAGTAAGATCTTCCAATAATACCCTGAAAATAAACGTTCTAATAGTCTCAGTGAAACAATAAATTAAGTTCCACCAAAATCAGATAAAAGACATCACATTAAATGTGAACTGGCATTGAGCCAACTAGTCTTTTCTGGATGTTTGGGAATTGTGTCATGTAATTGACACTGATAAGATTTCAGCCAATTAAAACACAAGTGCTAATTCATTGGTTGTCCAAGGGAAACCAAGACTCACTACTGTTACAACCATTCTGAGGACAGTATCAGTGTCGCTTGGAATTATGTTTTCTGTAGAGAGATATACTTTCTAAGAAAATAGTGGGAGTAAAGTAGAACTCGAAGAAATTCGAGAGACACAAACATCTGCTCAATCTTTTGAAAGAGCAGAAGTTAGATCTACAAGAAACTGTAGAGTCTGACACTTGTGGAGTCTGTTTTTCGCAAGATCCGAAAGGATTTGTCACAAACCCTTAAGATATGGGTATATCATAAATGAAAGTCATGATCCGTTGATCAATGATTGTGACAAAGATGCGAATAAATGAAGAAGCAGTGTTTTGGGCTCCAACTCTGAAAGTAGTTTTAAGAAACTACCAGGAATGAATGCTGGTTTAACAGATCCATGAATGGTTTTGTGCAATCATCTGGGAGTTGGAATCTTGGTTTTGACGAAGAAATCAAGGATTTGATTTTGTCAAAAACAGTAGGAACTGTAAGTTTTAAGAGACTAGTGGGAGCGTAGTTGCAAGTCTTGTAGTGTGCATAGATGACATACAAGATCTCGGAAATAACGCTCTGTTGTTGCAGTCTATATTGACTTGAACATGGAGGTTACTTTAAGAATAAAAGATTTGGAGAAAAGACCTGATAATTCTTGGAGCAATAATCTATAGAGATTATATGTGCTGAGTGGATTGTGTGAAATTACACGAATCCAGAGAGTGCAATTCCAAGAATGGCTTTATACCAAAGTCTTATGGTATGTGTCTCATAAGATGATGTGTCATAGACACATGCTGAGTGAGAACACATGGATGAGAAAGTGAGGTGCTAAAAGTCGGTAGAGTCTGAAAGGCAAGTTTCCAACAGACAAAGATGATTTCTGGTCACAGTCCGGTTATATCTTGTGTCTGTGTGGCGGTGCAAGGCACTGTTGCTGACTCCATGGCTTAAGCTGAACATTTCGCAGCTTGGGAAGCGGCAAAAGAGGTTGTTTGGATAGAAAAATTCATCACTGAACTTGATGTGGCTAGCTGCACATCTGAGATCCAAACACATTGAGGGTAGGTATTACCTATTCCGAGAGATAAATGATAGAGGTGTTAAGTAGATCAGCAAGTTTCAACAAATGAGAACGTTGCTAATCTATTAACAAAGCCACTCCTTAGGCCTAAGCACGAGTCGCGGACTGTAGCTGTAGGATAAGTGAAATTAAGATGTAGTCTTAATTTCAGTGGGAGTGAGTAAAGGGCTTTATTTAGTTATTTTGATTGGTTCATGTAAACATTTTTTAATGTTAATGAGATTTTATTTCTGGATTATTTTAACTGTGATATAAATAATCGTTCCAAAATGATTCATGTCATTATATATGGGCCATCGAAGTACATGAGTAGACTTGATCCTGAAACCCCATGTTTAACGAAATGACATAAATCATAGTGTCCATAGTCGAAGGTTGTTGAGATTGGAACACCAACAACCATTTGAGACTAGAGTGTGTTGAGACTTATGACCAAGTTTCGAGGGGTCATAGATGCGCGGCATCAAAGTCGACACATAGGTATATGTAGGGGAGCATATGACCGGACATGGCCCGCTGATGAGAACTCTACAAGATATTAATATCTGTGTCATAAAAGGTTCTCATTTACGACTATAGAGTATAGTCCTTAGACCTGAGTTCGCATGCATGTAGCTGCACATGGATTGATGCGCTTTGATCATTGTCTAACGCTGTTTCGTAACTGGGAGCTATAAGGACCTTGGTTGGGTGTATTATGAATTATGTAGTTTATAGTGATGGAACAAGATGGGATTTGTCCCTGCCGTTTAACGGAGGTAATATCTCTAGGCCAATCGGAGACTTGATAGCTGGTAAGAGAGTGGCCACTCCCAAACGGACTTGCCCAAGTCGTTTGAAATGTCAGTATCAAATCTGGTCCGATGAACATGGTCTGGCTATATAAGGATGACACGCATCTTGCCTTATGCCAGATCGAGATATTGAGACAAAAGGATTAGGGAATGTAGGATTCCAGTACAAGTGGGAGATTGTTGGGAATGTCCTGAAATCTACTGTACTATCTCTAGAAAGTATGATAAGTGTCGAGATCAGACATAAGTCATAAATACTGGGTGATCATGATGACTTGCTAGAGCCCGCTCTTGATCTATAAGTTTAGGACTTATTACCAGTATTGTATGATCCCAAAGGGTCACACACCATAGCTAACGGGAAAGTTAAATGGAATTAATACGGTAAGATGCAAGGCATTTACTGTATTTGTACAGAGAATTGGGCCAGACAAAAGACAGTCTTTTGTCTGATTTGGGTCTTGGGCCCAAAAGCCTAATAGGCCATTAGTTTAATTACTTGGGCCCATATAAGCAAGAGGGAGGCGCCATTAAGCCTAGTAGTCTGCGATTTTCAGGTCTGGCCGTCCTCTCTCTCTCTGTTGTTCCAACTTTGGTCTAGCAGCCTGATCCAGTAGCTTGTAAGAGTGTGGATACCTAGGAGGAGCCGGTTATCATCAGCTCTTACAGATCTCGATATTCCTTTGATCAATCCGCTGCAATCACAAGGTAATGATCCTGATCTGTTTATGATTCAACTGCAAATCACCTAGATCCTAGTTGATTATGTTAGGTTGTAATCTGATAATTACACCAATGAACACACATAATCCTACATGTTTCTCTCGAGGTGTATGGGCCGTGTTTGGGCTGTTTAATCCATTTGTATTAATGTCTTGTAATTGTTAATTTGCTCTGTTTGTACAATAGCCCATTGGGCCATATCAATCAAAGCTTTTGCCGACTAAAAAAAATTATATTTTCACATGTGATGTTTGATTATTGATATATCATGGTTTTACCGGTTTTAGACCATGATATAAGTGTGTTTTAGAGTCTTTTAGTGTTTCTTTAGAGTCTTTTACAGGTGTTATTAGGTATTAGCACGTTTGGAGCGGAATTGGAGTTTATGGAGCTTTTTGGAGCATTTTGGTGCTTTGACCCGAGAGATAGAGTTCACTGTCCAAAACAGAGTAATGCATCGATCGACACACATCGTGCATCGATCGACACACGAGCGAGATGGGCCTTCCTTGGCGGTTTAATGAAGAATAAATAAATTGCAGTTTTGCCTAGAAGTTCCTGATAATTACAAAGAAGCCCCAAGACGTGATTAGCTTATATAATTAGGTTTTTACATCAGTTTTTAGAGACGCTTTCATACTTAGAGCTGAGAGTTTTTAGAGCTTGGGGCTGATCTAATCATGTACTGCTTTCTGCTTTTTGGAGAAGATTTCGAACCCCTTTTACTTCTCTATTCTCTTTTATGAAATCTATTAATTCATTGATTATGTTTTCATATTCTATGTCTGAGCAGATTCATAGTTAGGTTTAGGGATTCTCATTAAGGATTTTATGACTTGCTAGATTTAATTATTTTAGTTAAGGATTCATATCAATAATTGTTCTTCGATCTAAATTGTGCTTAACACTAGTTTCTAACCTGATCACTTAGAATCTAGATCTTAGGTTTTTAAATTGACACAAAAGTGTGGTTTAGAATCTGAACTATTTAGGTTGAGCAATTGAATTACTCGCAAAAAAATTTGGTTTAATTGAATTGTGAACATATCAAACTTAATCTTAAAGCTAGTTTAATCTGTTAGGAATCACAAAGAAATTTGGATTTCTGCAATTAGGCTTAGAGAATTCTCACAACGAAAGTTGGTTAATTCTATATCCGTGTTTGAGTTCTAGAACCGTGCTTAATTTGATCCTGACTGAATGATTTATCTGCTTGTCTGATTTCCAGAGAACTCCCTAGACTTAACGCTTTTAGTTAATTGCCTACAAACCGATCTTGCTACTGATTTACTTTCTTGCATTGCTTTTATTTTCTCATTACATTGCTTTCTCCTAGTTTTAATTTGATTGTTTTTAATCTATCGTTGCCTAGAGTCCTTGTGGATTCGATACCCTAAAGTACTACATTCACATCACTGTGCACTTGCAGTTAGAATAGGGATAAAACCTGACCAATCAAGTTTTTGGCGCCGTTGCCGGGGACTCTTTTGAGTCTTCGATAGATTTGAACTTAGGGTTTAAACTAGGATTTTTATTTTTTATTTTTGGTTACTAATTTTCTCTGTTTTTCTCTGTCGCAGGTTTGACATTCGCCTAGCATCGATCGTTGCCTCTTTTGTGTCGATCGTTACTAAGCGACTGGAGTTGAGTCGATCGTTGCACACTTAGCATCGATCGTTGCACTGCGATTACAGACGGTTTATGCAGACACGTGATACCAGAAGTAATCCAAATACTAATCTCGTTAATCTCCAACTTGAAGAGCTTGCTAGACTAGAGAGGACTAACATGAAAGTTCAACGAGCAAGAATGGTTCGAGAACGTCTGATTTTGATACCCGATGCTCAAGGTACCCTGAGGGACCGACAAAACAATCCGTACAATGCTGCTGGGCATAGGATTGATGCTGAAGAGAATGTGATTCCTGAGCCTGAACAAGAACAAGAGCAAGGACAAGGACAAGGCCAAGGACAAGGTGAGAGGCAGATGGTTAATCCTCCTGTTGCTAATGAGAGGACCTTAGCTGACTATAACTGTTCAGATGAGTTTCACGCTAACCGGTCAGCTCTTGTGCCTCCTGGTTTTGAGAGGAATGACTTCGAGATCAAGACCATCTACTACTCTATTCTGAGGCAGAATGCCTTCCATGGTTTCCCTAATGAGCAGCCAATGGATCATATTGATGAGTTTGAGGACATAGTCACTGGGATGAAGTATGGTGGAGTGAACTATGACTATCTGTTTCTCAAACTCTTCCCCTACTCTCTCGCTGGAGATGCTGCTGCCTGGCTGAAACAACTTCCACCTGGGAAGTTTACTACATGGGACGCTGTTAAGAGTGAGTTTCTGAGACACTTCTATGATGATGCTCGCTCTGATCAGTCGAGACAGGACATTTTAACTTTCTCCCAAGGTCCTATAGAGCCTCTTAAGACTGTCTGGATGAGATTTAAGAAGTACCAACGTGACTGTCCGCATCATGGATTCACTGAGGTAACATTGCTGTGTATTTTTTTTAGAGGTATAGATCTCCCATACCAGACTGCGTTGGATAACTCCAGCAATGGAAATTTCAACACTAGGACTCTTGAGCAAGCTAAGCAATTGATAGACAACTTAGTAAGCAGTAATAGCTGCAAGAATGCTGATAGGAGAAGGAAGGAATCTGGTGGGAAGTAGATAATTTGGAGATTGCTGATATTAGGACCAAATTGGACATTGTTTGTAATTTGCTGGCTGGGAAGAAAGCTGTCCATTTTGCTCAAGATGTTGAAGTGATCAATGGTGAAGAAGATGGTCAGGAAGAGAATGTGAACTACATTGGAGGATCTGGTTTCCAAGGAAACAGGTTTGGAGGACAGCAAGGTAATAGGTTCTTCAATGGTGGATAGAAGAGTGCTTTCACAAGCAATCAAAACTTTTCTGGCTTCGGATAGAATGCTGGTTTCCAGAAGCCTTTTCAACAAGGTAATCAGAGGACTTATGGATCTTCCTCTTACCAAACACCTCCTGCTGCTAATGCTCATTAGAGCAAGATGGAGAGTATGATGGAGCAGCTGCTGAAAGGTCAGACTAAGAATGCTGTAGACTTCGACAAGAAGTTAGGTGCTGGGAATCCATTGGTTTAAAAGTTATTCAACTTTTAAACCATAAATTATTTTGAACCGAATCTAATTCTGCATGAACCCCTGTTGAGTAAGGTTTCCAAAACAAGTTTGTTTATAACTTGATTCATCTTGTTCCGATCTGAACTCTCCAATAAGTGGCAGTTGGTCTCCAGCGGGTTCTTTGGAAATCTTCTAAGTTGTAACTTGCATATCTTCTTCATCTTGAAAGATTTTGAGACACTTCCACTTCGTGATGATTTCTTGATGAGTTAAGTTTCTGGAACAGGTTGATTTGTTGCTTAAGTCTTCCTGGTTGAGTAGATATGCTTCAAGACATGAACATATGTCTCTGGTGGGCTCAAACTACTTCTCTCCAAGGGTCTTAGTTGGTTGATCTATGCCCTCTCCATGCTCCTTGGTTGATGATGACTTGATGTCCTCATCATACTCTCCCTCTTGAAAAGGTTTCGACCTCGAAACTAAATAATCTACACCAAGAGAAAGCAAGTTAGCTTTCATTCTCCTTTGAGAGTTTAGGGTCTTACCTTGATATGTATGTGGTCTGGTGATGAGTGTAGTGTCAGGTGGTTCTCCTTTGAGCAGATAGGATAGTAGTACTCCTCTTTTTTGAGCTGGTATGGCGACTCCTTTGCTTATCTTGGTCTTGCTCTCCTTAAGACCTGAAATATGTTTAACACTTTGGCAAAGAGACAAGTGCATTATGGGTTCTTTATTATAGAATAAACAACTTGAATCCTTCTCCTTAGAGTTAATTTCCTGTGCTAGTGATATCTCATCTTCATGCAAGCTTAACAAGTTCTTTAACACAGCTGTTGAATCATTGGAAATGAAATGTATCAAAGAAATACTTAGCTTGGTAATAGATGTTGTGTCCTTGCTTTGGTATGGAGGTTTCTCCTTGATGTTCTCCTTTTCTCTACTGCCTTAATCAGTCTGATCACTTAGTGTAAGGGCTGTTTTTGAGCATTTCTTCACGTTCTCTTCTCCCTTGTGCTTTATATCTGTAGAGATGCTCATTGGGAAGAACAAGTGCATGATATCTGTTCTTGGAGTTATAAAAACAGATTTTTTTGATGCTTGTACTTACATTGTCAGTTTCAGGGCGTTGTATGAGGGTTTGGACCTGGTCATCTTCTTTTCTGATCACCAAAACAGGTTGCTCCAGTCTTTGATCTTCCCTACTGACTTTGGTTTGCTCATGCTTTTTTCCACTCAGTTCTTCTTTCCCTGTATCAAATCCTTTTGGCAAAGACAAATGCATGACACTAGAATTGGAATTTAACAAATCATATTGATTCAAACTATCACTGGTTTCAGATAATTCAATTTTATCCTTCTTTAATGGACAATGTACATCATAGTGTCCTCTCTTATGACATCTATAACATTTCTGATGTTTAACTTTATTAAAGTTGGAACACTTACCTTGGTGTGGTGATGCTGGTTGCTTGTGTAAGGTACTAGAGCTTGAGACATTGACCTCTTCTTGTGGTTTACTTGTACTCTTCTCTTGTACTGCTTTCTCTGCCGGTTTCTTCCTAACCTTGGAAGCTTGTTGCTTCTTCTTGCTGGACGTTTTCCTTATTGTGTTAGGGCTGGCAGTCTTTGTTGGTGGGGAAATTGTGATCCACCTTCTTGGTTCTTGAGGAATTTGGCACCTTGAGTAGTATGGGTCTATTGAGATCTCTTCTACAAACTCCTTATGCAGCATCTGCTTCATCTCTTCCCAAGTGCGGTATGGTAGATCATATTCAAGTCTGAGGTAAGCATCCTGATCCCATTCTAGATAGGCTTCTTAAATTAAAGTTTCTTCAGCAATGGTTGTCTTCTCCTCTTCTGGAACTTGATTTGCTTGAAACCAGTCATCCATATCTCTTTCCCACCTTAAATAAGCTTCTGGTCCTTGCACACGACCTGAAAAACAGATGTTATATGGTTCTTCTTGACAAATCTCACCTTGGTATTCTTCTCCTTCACTGATTTCAGAATGGTTGTTTCTCTCCCATGCTTCTTCAATTTGCTCTCCTCTTGTTTCCGTCTCAGCTTCACTTAAACAGCATTGGGAATCAGCTTCTTCACAGCCTGGTCCTTCTTGGCTATCAGCTATTGGGTCATCTTCTTCTGACCATGACTCCTCTTCACAGCCTTTCTCTGATTCTTCTTCAGAGTTGGCTTCAGATTGAGCTCCTCCATCCCAAGAGTCAAACTCTTGTTGCTCCTCCCATGCTTCCTCCTGCCTTGACTCACATTGTACTTCGTCTTGGTAATGGTCTGGAGGTTCTGGTTCAGGCTCTCCATCATTAGGATCCTCTCCATGGTCTATGCTATAATAGTCATGCCCATGTGCTTCCTCTTCAAGCTCGGATCCTTCCTGATCTTTCTCAGCATATGTATCAAAGCTAGCTTCTGATGATGCTTCTTCTGTCCAAGATGCTTCAGAGAACACTTCTTCTCCATTCCATGAGTGCTCTTCATCACCCCAATCAACTTCTGAGGTAGTGTAGGCACTTGCTCCATCTTCATCTTCCATGTTTTATCTCCTGTTCACAAGTTAAAAACAAAATGTGTAATAGATTATAGTTGATATAATATGTTACACAGTCCAATTAATTTTGAAAACTCAGAGAATAAAAGTTTGAAATATGGTTTCCTTTATTGGAGAAAAGGCTACACGTTTTTGGCTATTAGAAATAAGGAAAACGAATTTGAAAACTTAAACAAGAAAGGAAACAAACACCTTTGATAGCTTTTCTTTTTGAAAAAAATCGAATCAAAACTCAATAATTCTTCTCTTTGTTTTTCTGATTTTAAGGTTTGCAATAAGAACAACAATGGTGAAATCAACAGAACAATGGAATGATGCAATTTTTTTTGGCTTTTTGGTTTTAGGAAAACAATAGATGAATGAAAAACATGATGAACTAATGAGATAATGCTAAACAGAATCCTTTTTATGACTTTTCGATTTTTGAATGCAAATGATGAATGATAACAGAACAAGATGCAATAATATGACTGTTTTTTTTTTAGTTTTCTTTTGAGTATGCAAGCAAATGAAATAGGATGATAAACAAAATAGAATGACAAATCAAAACAGAATGATAAAAGTATAATGATTTTTTTAATGGATTTTCATTTTAAGATGCAATGAAACAGAACACAAGGATGAATGCAAATGATGAAATGATTTGAATCAACAGAAAACTAATGAAAATAACAAAGAACAAGGATAGAAAACACCTGTGCAGGAGCCTTTCGGCTCTGATACCAGATGATGTAGCCCCAAAAGTGAGACTAGAATGATATGTTGATGGAGAACAGAACACTGGCTTCAAAGCTCTCTTGATCTGCTCGAAGTGGATGGAATGGAAGGTTGGTGAAAAACTCACTTGCTCAATGGGTTGACTGACTCTCTCAATCGATGGCAGAAGTAGTTTCTTTGAATCACACAAAGAAAACTATCCTGGAAACTCAGAAGAATCCAATGAATCACTCAAATGGATGCTAATGAATAAGAACAACTCAAGACACTCTTGAAAAACGAATTTCTGTATTTTATTAGATTGAAAGGTATCTGATACAAATGGTCTAAATGAGCTTATATATGCTTTTACACACGTCCTAGAATGTTAAGAGAATAAAAGAAATAGCAAAGATTAAGGAATATGGCTGTTGGAGCCATTAAAAAGAAATCTGTCCAAATAAGGTAAGTTGAAGGCTCCTTGTATCTGGACAGCTTCTGTATGATTCCATGGCTTGATAATCTTCTAAGAACTCTCTGGATATGGGCCAAATCATAATAGAGCCGTTGGTAATTGATTGCTTCATGTGTGAATACTTCCGGTGCCGGATATGGAAAGTGTTGAAGTGTGAATGGCCAAGGTTGAATCCGCCTGATCCCATGGCTGGAAATGAAGCTTGAAATGGTCTTATGATACTCTAGCTGTAGTAGATATCTTCCTGGTCGCCAAATATAAGATTGAAGGCTCTCAAATCCAGAAGGTTCCAAATAAGGAAAGCTGGGAATCCATTGGTTTAAAAGTTGAATAACTTTTAAACCATAAATTATTTTGAACCGAATCCAATTCTCCATGAACCCCTGTTGAGTAAGGTTTCCAAAACAAGTTTGTTTATAACTTGATTCATCTTGTTCCGATCTGAACTCTCCAATAAGTGGCAGTTGGTCTCCAACAGGTTCCTTGGAAATCTTTTGAGTTGTAACTTGCATATCTTCTTCATCTTGAAAGATTTTGAGACACTTCCACTTCGTGATGATTCCTTGATCAGTTAAGTTTCTGGAACAGGTTGATTTGTTGCTTAAGTCTTCCTGGTTAAGTAGATATGCTCCAAGACATGAACATATGTCTCTGGTGGGCTCAAACTGCTTCTCTCCAAGGGTCTTAGTTGGACATCAAGTCATCATCAGGTGCTGTGTATGAGGATCTCAATGGGAAGTTTGAATCCTTAAGCACACATATGAAGGAGCTTGATGCTAAGGTTGCGAGGACTGCTGGATATGTTCAGAGGCCAGATGGATCTCTTCCGGGACGGAATGATGCTAATCCTAAGTATCAGTGCAATGCAGTGACATTGAGAAGTGGTAAGGAGCTGTTTCCTGCCCAGAAAAAGCCGTTGAGTGTCGAAGAAATCGTGGAGATTGAAGAATTGGAAGATGAGATCCGTGGAATTCGCAATGCATCGATCGACGCACCTCAGCAACGGTCGATGCAAAGCGAAAACAAGGACCCAGAAGTCGTAACACAGTCGCCCAGCAACGATCGATGCAACACTAGCAACGATCGACGCAAGGCGACTGCAGAGGGTTCATATGCAGAAAAGCCGAAACAGTCAAATGAAAGGGTCTACAAACCTAAGGTACCTTTTCCTTAGAACCCCAGGAAGGCTAAGAACAATAAGCAGTATGCCAAATGCAAGGAGATCATTAAAAAGGTGAAGATCGAAGTGCCTTTGATTGACTCTATGGAGACTACTCCTGTGATGAAGAGATGTCTTAAGGACTTACTTGCTGGAAAATGGTCTAATGAGGAGAGTGCAATGATGATCACAGAGGTATGTAGTGCGGTGATTCAGGGCAGGATTCCTGAGAAGTTAAAAGATCCAGGGAGCTTTGTGTTGGATTGTGCTATCTACAGGGAAATATTTGAAAGATCTCTATGTGATCTTGGTTCTAGTGTGAACCTTATGCCCTTCTCTGTTGCTAAGAGACTTGGAATGACTGACTTCCTGCCCACTAGGATCTCATTGGTTTTAGCAGACAGAACAATCAGAATTCCTGAAGGAATATTGGAGGATGTGCCTATAATGATTGGCCAATGTGTGATTCCTACTGATTTTGTGGTTCTGCAGTATGGAGAGGAACCAAAGGATCCACTGATTTTGGGTAGACCTTTCTTAGCTACTGCGGGTGCGATGATTGACTGCCAGAGAGGTAAAATGATTCTGAATGTGGGTGATCTGAAGATGAGTGGACAAACTGGTGAAAAGACCAACCATCGACGGACAGACCTTCTATGTGGACACACTCAGTGATTTGGCTGTAGAATACTTTCATAGGTCACATGCTGAGGATCCACTGGAGAGAGCCTTACTGAGCTCTATAATGGAGCTGGAACACCTGCAAGACGAGACCGCAACCTGTTATGCGAGGCTAATGGACTCTGATGAGCAAGTGATGTAAGTGGATGTGTCTGACACGACATTGCATCGATCGACACCTTCAGGTCATCGATCGTTGCATGTCGACAGAGACTGGGCAGAGGAAAAGGATCCGAAAATTGAGCTGAAACAACTTCCATCCGGGCTAAGGTATGCATTTCTTGGACCTAATTCAACTTATCCAGTGATTGTTAATGCTAGTTTGAACAACGCAGAGCTCACTTTACTGCTAAGAAAGCTGCGCAAGCATCGCAAAGCTCTTGGCTATTCTCTTGATGACATTTCAGGTATCTCTCCGGAGTTGTGCATGCATCGGATACATTTTGAGGACGAGTCTAAGACATCAGTTGAGCATCAGAGAAGGCTGAATCCTAACCTTAAAGATGTGGTTAAGAAGGAGATTATGAAACTCCTAGATGCTGGGATTATCTATCCAATTTCAGACAATGATTGGGTGAGTCCAGTCCATGTAGTGCCTAAGAAAGGCGGAGTTACAGTAGTGAAGAATGAGAAGAATGAGTTGATTCCTACAAGGACTGTGACTGGACACCGGATGTGCATAGATTACAAGAAGCTCAATGCTGCGACAAGGAAGGATCATTTCCCTTTACCCTTCATTGATCAGATACTGGAGAGGTTAGCAAATCACCCTTACTATTGCTTCCTCGATGGATATTCAGGTTTCTTCCAGATTCCCATCCATCCAGAGGATCAGAGAAAGACCACCTTTACTTGTCCATATGGCACATTTGCTTACCGTAGGATGCCTTTTGGACTATGCAATGCACCTGCCACCTTCCAGAGATGCATGATGTCCATTTTCACTGATATGATTGAGGACTTTATGGAGGTGTTTATGGATGACTTCTCAGTCTATGGGTCATCTTATAATGAGTGCTTGGATAATCTGTGCAAGCTATTAGCTAGATGCGAGGAGAAGCATTTGGTTATTAATTGGGAGAAGTGTCATTTCATGGTCAGAGATGGCATTGTACTTGGACATAAAGTGTCTGAAGCAGGGATCGAAGTAGACCGCGCTAAGATTGAGGTGATGACCAGCCTTCAGGCGCCTGACTCTCTAAAGTCTGTGAGGAGCTTCCTTGTACATGCTGGTTTCTATAGACGGTTCATCAAGGACTTCAGTAAGATTGCTAGACCACTAACTGCTTTGCTGTGTAAGGATACCATGTTTGAGTTCAATGCAGATTGTCAGACTGCATTTGAACAGATCAAGCAGACATTAGTGAGTGCTCCTATAGTTCAGCCACCAGATTGGGATCTACCTTTTGAGGTTATGTGTGATGCGAGTGACTATGCTATAGGAGCTGTTCTGGGGTAGAAGAAGGACAAAAAGCTTCATGCTATCTATTATGCCAGCAGGACACTGGATGATGCGCAGAAAAACTATGCCACTACAGAGAAGGAGTTGTTGACTGTTGTCTTTGCATTTGAGAAGTTCCGCCCCTATCTTGTTGGCTCCAAAGTGATTGTACACACTGATCATTCAGCCCTGAAGTATCTGATGCAGAAGAAAGATGCTAGGCCAAGATTGTTGAGATGGATTTTGTTGCTTCAGGAGTTTGACATTGAAGTGAGGGACAAGAAGGGAGTTGAGAATGGAGTTGCCGACCATCTTTCAAGGATGCTGGTCGAGGAAGACGTGCCCATTAATGATTTCTTGCTAGAGGAGAACATCAATATGATTGGGACAGTGTTTCAGATGGATTTGGACAGAACTTGCAAAACTGTCGGATTAATCGCACTGCGTCGATCGATGCCACATCTGTGACGATCGATGCATGTGTCGAGACTGCGACGATCGATGCTACTTTACGCGACGATCGTTGCAGTGCGGATATGAACCCAGAACCTTTCACGGTTCAAATTCGAAACTATGTCTTCGAAGTAGATGCTGTCGCAACCACCGATCGACCCTGGTACGCAGATATAGCTAATTATCTGGCTGCAGAGACTGAACCAGATGATTTGAAGGGGTATGTAAAGAAGAAGTTCTTCAGTGAGCTCAGACGATACTACTGGGATGAGCCTTATCTTTACAAGCACTGTTAGGATGGTCTTTACAGGAGATGCGTTGTTGAATCAGAGGTTCCAGATATCCTATTCCACTGTCATGGATCAGATTATGTTGGACATTTTGCTACTTTCAAGACTGTGTCTAAGGTTCTGCAAGCAGGTTTCTGGTGGCCTACAATGTTTGCGGATGCTCATTCATTTGTTTCTCAGTGTGATGCCTGTCAGAGGAGAGGGAAAATCAGCAAGAAGCATGAGATGCCTCAGGATTTCATTCTTGAGGTAGAGGTTTTCGATTGCTGGGGCATAGACTTCATGGGTCCTTTTCCCTCATCCTATGGGAATACGTTTATCTTGGTTGCTGTGGACTATGTATCTAAGTGGGTAGAAGCAATAGCTAGTCCAACCAATGATTCTTCGGTGGTTATTAAGCTGTTTAAGACCATCATATTCCCTAGATTTGGAGTACCTCGGATAGTAATTAGTGATGGAGGATCTCACTTTATTAATAAGGTCTTCGAGAAGTTTCTACAGAAGCATGGAGTTCATCACAGAGTTGCCACTCCTTATCACCCTCAGACTAGTGGACAAGTTGAGGTTTCTAACAGACATATCAAAGAGATCTTAGAGAAGACAGTTGGGAAGACAAGGAAGGATTGGGCAGCAAAGCTAGATGATGCACTATGGGCTTACCGGACTGCATTTAAGACACCACTTGGGACCACTCCATTTCATTTACTATATGGAAAAGCATGTCATCTGCCAGTAGAGCTTGAGCACAAAGCAGCATGGGCTGTAAAGCAGATGAACTTCGATCTTAAGTCTGCTGCAGAGAGGAGATTGGTGCATCTTAATGAGTTGGATGAGATTAGACATTTTTCTTATGAGAACTCAAAGCTGTACAAGGAGAGGACTAAGGCTTATCATGACAAAAAGATTGTCTCTAGACAATTTGAGCCTAATGATCAGGTACTTTTGTATAACTCTCGTTTGCAATTGTTTCCAGGTAAGCTGAGATCAAGGTGGTCTGGTCCTTTCACAATCAAGGAGGTACGTCCTTATGGAGCTGTCGTTCTAATCAGCCAGGAAGGTAAGGAATTTACTGTAAATGGACAGAGAGTAAAGCATTATTGGGCTAAGGCTGAGATTCCAGGAGGTCAGATTTTGCCTCTGGATGTTGCACCCTCTGTCTGATTGAGCTAAAACGTCAAGCTATTGACGCTAAAAGAGCGCTGAGTGGGAGGCAACCCACTATTTGTTTTTGCTATTCATTTTTGGTGTTTTTGTTAGGATTTTACGTTTGTTTTTGGTTTTGGTGAGTTTTTGTCTGCAGTTTTTGACAGAATCGCAATGCAACGATCGACACGGTCCTGTGTGTCGATCGTCACACCACGAAAATCGCATTGCAGCGATCGTTGCGGTCCTGAGCAACGATCGACTCATGACGCAAATCGCCTTGCAACGGTCGTTACATTTATGTAACAGCCGATGCATGAGCGACAGAGGTAAAAATCAGACAGAACTTAACTCATCCATTAACATTTTCTTTCTTTTACCAAACCTTAGCTTGACACTACTGGGGACAGTGTGTTTCAAGTGTGGGGGAGGTGGTACTGACTATTATCTTTCTGTTTTCTTAGAGTCAGTCCTGTTTTTCAAAAAAAATTGTATTATTGAGTCAAAACGGTTTAAGTAGGAAACAATGAATTTTTGAGAAGTTAACAACATCTTGCAGGAACTTAAGTAACCATTGGGATGAAGTTGCAGGAACTATCTATGACTATTATAAAACCCAACACAGATCAACCTACTGAGGACACCCATATCAATTCAGGTATTCAGAGGATCCTTTACTGACTTCACCCTTAATTTGACTTAATTTTCTCACATAAGGGCTTGGTATACCTTGAGTCGGACTCCTTTGTTAGTTCTGACACAGCTTGTAAACCTGTCCGAGTATGGTTCCCTTCTCCCCTTCCATAAAGTAAAAAAAGAGTAATAAACTGAGGATGAGCTAGTAACTCCGAAGTGGTCACGGGAGTAGTAGCAAACACTATTACCTCTTGTGCATTCATGGAATGTGTCCAAAGTACACCCCTTAACGGGAAGAGCACTGATAAAAAAAAAATGATACCCAATGGGGAAAAATCAGAATGCTAAGGAAGGGAAAAAGAGAAGAAAAGGAACCAGAAAAAGATAGTGTGGTGGTCTAGAGCTGACAAAGTAAGAATCCATGTGACCTTTGATCGATAATCCTTAGGTGAGACCGCACTTAATAGCTTATAGAAGTCAGTAGGGTGAATTTGAATCGCTTGGATTGATTGTGGAGTTTACTTAGGACAGTTACTAAGTGTGGGGGGAAGTACATGTTGGTCTTGATGTCTTGCAGGTGATTCTTTCAGTGGCTTACTAAGGGGAATCTGAGTGTTATTGCTTCTAGGATAAAAAGAGTATCTGAAAGTTTTCAAACCTCTTCACCATGTTTTAGTTCTCTGTTTTGCTTGAGGGCAAGCAAAGGCTAAGTGTGGGGGAGTTGATATATCATGGTTTTTACCGGTTTTAGACCATGATATAAGTGTATTTTAGAGTCTTTTAGTGTTTCTTTAGAGTCTTTTACAGGTGTTATTAGGTATTAGCACGTTTGGAGCGGAATTGGAGTTTATGGAGCTTTTTGGAGCATTTTGGTGCTTTGACCCGAGAGATAGAGTTCACTGTCCAAAACAGAGTAATGCATCGATCGACACACATCGTGCATCGATCGACACACGAGCGAGATGGGTCTTCCTCGGCGGTTTAATGAAGAATGAAGAAATTGCAGTTTTGCCCAAAAGTTCCTGATAATTACAAAGAAGCCCCAAGACGTGATTAGCTTATATAATTAGGTTTTTACATCAGTTTTTAGAGACGCTTTCATACTTAGAGCTGAGAGTTTTTAGAGCTTGGGGCTGATCTAATCATGTACTGCTTTCTGCTTTTTGGAGAAGATTTCGAACCCTTTTTACTTCTTTATTCTCTTTTATGCAATCTATTAATTCATTGATTATGTTTTCATATTCTATGTCCGAGTAGATTCAAAGTTAGGTTTAGGGATTCTCATTAAGGATTTTATGACTTGCTAGATTTAATTATTTCAGTTAAGGATTCATATCAATAATTGTTCTTCGATCTAAATTGTGCTTAACACTAGTTTCTAACCTGATCACTTAGAATCTAGATCTTAGGTTTTTAAATTGACACGAAAGTGTGGTTTAGAATCTGAACTATTTAGGTTGAGCAATTGAATTACTCACAAAGAAATTTGGTTTAATTGAATTGTGAACATATCGAACTTAATCTTAAAGCTAGTTTAATCTGTTAGGAATTACAAAGAAATTTGGATTTCTGCAATTAGGCTTAGAGAATTCTCACAACGAAAGTTGGTTAATTCTATATCCGTGTTTGAGTTCTAGAACCGTGCTTAATTTGATCCTGACTGATTGATTTATCTGCTTGTCTGATTTCCTGAGAACTCCCTAGACTTAACGCTTTTAGTTAATTGCCTACAAACCGATCTTGCTACTGATTTACTTTCTTGCATTGCTTTTAGTTTCTCATTACTTTGCTTTCTCCTAGTTTTAACTTGACTGTTTTTAATCTATCGTTGCCTAGAGTCCTTGTGGATTCAATACCCTAAAGTACTATATTCACATCACTGTGCACTTGCAGTTAGAATATGGATAAAACATGACCTATCAATTATTGGTGTCCACTTTTGTTAATGGTCTCTAACCGAATAGCCATTTGCTTTGTTTGTTTAGTTTTCTTTACCCAGCTTTAGAGATGGGCTTTATAACGAATGAGGTCTCAGTTTTATGTTTTATCTTTCGAATAATGTTGTAAGCAATGTCATTAAAAAATGATGCACTTGTTGCATATATTAAGATTTGAAAAGGTTATATATCTGTTCAAGGGGTGATTGGAGTATCATGAAAATATTCAGAAAAATTCTTTGTTCCTTCAAAGAGTTGTAATCTCTTTTTATGAAAAAGAACAACAGAACAAGAATAAGTTGAACGAAACTTGTCTTAGAAGAAAGTCAAAGAAAGAGAGTAACAATAATTGGTTTACCACTCTCCTCCTTTGGTTTTTAAGTATCTGAGTTATAATCAAAGAAACAGAGTAACCAGAGAGGATGCCCAAACATTCGAATCTTTTGATTAACTCAGCCAAAAACATGAAAGTCGCAGATTTCAGAGTGAGTCGGATCTTGGCGCAGACCACCGATCTGAATCACGGCCGTTACGACGGCTACGCCGGAGATATCTGGAGTCTTGGCGTTAGCATCTTAGAGTTCTACTTGGGGAGATTCCTGATATTCATGCATTTTGATGCATTTAGGATAGTGTTCAAGTCATGTTTTGATCTCATTTTGCATTCTTTCATGTTCTCTTTGATGTTCTTTGTAGCATTTAGAGTATGTTAGCATTTAGAGTTAGAAATTAGCATTTTAGGTTATGTTTGGAGTGTTTCTTGTGATTTTGTAGGTTCTTGGAGGTGCATGGAGGTTTTGGTGACCTAAGGAAGCAATAGAGGAGCTCAAAGAGTGAAGAAGATGAGTCATGAAGTCGGCCATAGAAACCATCGGGCAGAGGCATCAGGCAAACGAGGCCGATGGAAACACTCACTCGAAGTTCACATTTTGGCCAGGGAATCCATCGGCATGTGGCATCGACAAGAATCGTCTGATGGATCCAGTCTGTTTCCATCGGCCAGGGACATCGGCCAGGGACATCGTCTGATGGATCCAATCGTCTGATGAATCAACTCTTGTCCATTTGAACCGGGTCAACATCCAGTTTGTCCCGGGTTGACCCGGTTCACCCCCTTTCACTATATAAAGCCAAAAACCTATTTTTATGTCTCTCTTAAGCTTGTTTTGTTTCAAAAACCCTTTTGTAAGACAAGTTTGAATCTTTGGTTAATCTAAGAGTTATTTTGTGTTGATTTCTTCTCTTCTTCTTTTAACATTTTGCTAATCATCATGTTTAACACTATTCTCATGGATTTTGTCGAACTTATCATGATTAGTGAGTAGTCTTCATTAAGGTTTATGGGTTAGGTAGATTAGGGCTGATTAGAGTGAATCAAGGATGCTTAGGGCTTATTTATGATTGATCTCACCTTTTTAGATGTTCTTAATGCTAGGTTGTCCATGATCAAGTTAATCAAGATGCTTTGGTTTTTATTGCACACCATGTGTTCGATGAAATGCATGATAGGGTCTTTAAGGAGATTTTCATATTCTAACTCATGGCAATGAATGTTTAAAGTGATTGTTAGCTTAATGGAACTTGATCTTAATGCTTGCCTTGTCTTAATTCACAAATGAGTATTTGTTCTTGATTTATGATTAGAGAAAGTGATTAGTGCCAAGATATTTGATTAGTCAATTGTTTAGTGTTCCTTGCTTGAGATTAGCACCTTGTTGATTGAATTAGTGTCCTTGTTAGCTCTAATTAGTTCTAGTCATTGACATTGGCCCATAGCCTTGTTCTTAATCAATTGATTGTCTCTTGTTTAATCATTTTCCTTGTTTAGCTTTCTTTTGATCATTAGTTGAGTGTCTATTGCTTATTTACTTGATCTTAATAGCTTTAGTACATTAGTATATCATCTTGAATTGGTTTGCTTGACTTTAAAGGTTTAGTGAATTCCTTTTGGTCATATCCAATCCCAAAAGTGGTTCGATACCTCATGCAACACGATAGGCATTGAGGAATTGATACCTCTAAAAGGATTTAAAAATCCTAATTATCAATTTGGCGCCGTTGCCATTTTGGGATTAAGGATTGATAAATTAGATTTCTATTCCTCTTTAGTTCAAGTCTTTCGTTACTAATCTTGCTTCTTCCTTTTGCTTTGATGTTAGGTGCATGAACCTACGCAACGAACCTAGTTGCACGGGTAGAAGACATAAAAGCACACAAACTGTTGGGAATGTCCTGAAATCTATTGTACTTGCTCTAAGTGATAGTTGTATTGTCGATATGAGACAATCATATAATACTAGGTAGTCATAATGCTTTGCTAGAAGCCACTTATGATCAATGAGTTTAGAACTCATTGCTAGTGTTATATGATCCTACAGGGTCACACACCTAAGCGAACTGGACGTTAAAGATGAGGTTGATCATTAATGTAATGATCTAGTGAATGCATATTTGATATGCATTCGATATCAATAATCTGGGGCAGTGTCGATCGATGCAGATAGTGCATCGATCGATGCAACTCGCGGATTAATCAGATTAATTCGGTTTAATCGTTGGTTAATTCCGTTATGGTTTAAGTCGACATATATAAGATATATGGTCGACCTAAACTGTGATCTAACCTAATTCACAGCCACCAGAACTTGAATAGAAACCTCTGAAGAGATTGGATCTCTATAGGCACTAGCATCCCTGCTGTTCAGTTTGTGTGCGTGTGGATACCAGTAGAGGCGCAGCACTTGAGGCGCTCTAGATCTCGATTATCTGCAAATCTTCCGCTGCTAATCACCAGGTAATTCTGAGATCCCAATGATTCAATTACATGAACCCTAGATCCTAGGCTTGGAATTCAGACCAGGATTGCCTAATTGGATTAGGATCTGCTAGAAATTCCTTCAGTGGCATCAGAGCTTTAGGGTTCCATTGAATCTGTAGCATGTTGATTAGATTGGTTGAATCTGGATCTCTGTATAAGTGATACAAGCATGCTAAAACTCGTTTTGATCAAAGTAACCTAGTTTAGGGTTTTGTTCGAAAAACGTTTTAGGGTTTTTCGCATGGTGTCGATCGATGCCAATCCGGCATCGATCGACACAGGGCGAAAACCCGAATAAAATTTAGGGTTTTTCGCATGGTGTCGATCGATGCCAATCCGGCGTCGATCGACACAGGGCGAAAACCCGAATAAAACTTAGGTTTCGCCTAGTGTCGATCGACACAAGCGTTGTGTCGGTCGACACAAACCTCGCGAGATTGATGAATCGCTTCAATTGGATTGGACCGGTTATCGAGCTTGGTTAATAATGGTTAAACGCTAAGAATGGTTTAATTGCGATTGGTTTGAATAAGTTGGTATCGACCGATGCCAATGTAGCATCGATCGACACTGGCCGGTATTCAAAACCGGATCAATTGGATTGATCGGTTATCGCGGATTGCTTTTGGTTATTCTGCATCGATCGACATTAAAGTAGTGTCGGTCGACATCAGATTCGATGATTTAGGTTGTGGAACCTGAAATCACAGAAACAAAGCAAGATAAATCAATTAATTAGAAGAATTAAAACATAATAAAACTGAACGTTTTAAGGTTCCGTTCCTCAACCAAATATCAAGTGATACTTGATGTCTTTCCAATCTTGTCAACTGTCAAGACTTGTTTCATTGTACGATAGGCTTGCAGTGCAAGGTATCAACAATTACATGAGTAAGGCAGGAAGTAATCGTGTTGATGGGCTTGCAGTGTAAGGCATCAACAATTACGTGACTGAAGAGATTGGTTTACTTGACTGGGCCATCAAAATCGTTTTGGGCTCAGAGACATCAGGTGGATTGGACATAAGATGTCAATCCACAACCAAGAGTTATATTGGATATAACTAGCAAAGTTGTTGCTTACCGAGATAGCTAAATTTGGGTGATAGCCAGTGGCTCACTCAAGTTTAGTGAAATATGGGTCTTGGATCATTATATTCATCTGAGGAAACATTGTTTGAATATAATGCGAGTTTTCTTAATTGTTAAGACTTCTCATTTCTTGAACATCATAACTAAAACCTCCCTTATTTTTCAGCTATGTCTAGCACAAACCATCGTAACAATTTCTCCCTGCGATCCGTCCTTGAGAAGGACAAGTTAAATGGATCCAACTTTCTTGAATGGTATCGGAACTTGAGAATTGTTCTCAAACAGGAGAAAAAGGACTATGTCCTTGAGAAAGTTCTCCCCAAGAAGTACCAAGCCAATGCCTGGCAGTCAGATAAGGATTCTTGGGATAAGCATTCTAATGATGCGGTGGATGTGAGTTGTCTCATGTTGGCTACCATGAACTCGGAATTGCAGAAGCAATATGAGTACGTGGAGTCGCCAATACATATGATCACTGGCCTGAAAAGTATGTTTCAGGAGCAAGCACGAACTCAGAGATACCAGATGGTTAGGTCTCTGATTGAGTGCAAGCTACCAAAGGGCGAACCAGTTAGTCCTCATGTCATTAAGATGATGGGTTATATTGATAACCTGGAGAAACTGGATTGTCCCATTAGTCAAGAGTTGGCTACTGACATCATTCTACAGTCACTGCCGTCAAGCTATGATCAATTTGTTATGAACTATAACATGAACAACTTGACGAAGACGTTGACTGAATTGCATGGGATGCTTAAGACTGCTGAACCTAACATCAAGAAGGACACCCCAGATGTCCTTATGGTACAAAAGGGTAAAAATTTTAAGAAACTTGGTAAGAACAAAGGTGATGGCAAGACGAGCTCGATTGTGAATCCAAGCGAGTCTGGCCATGCTCCTAAGGTTAAAACCAGTCCTTCTGAAGATGTTAAGTGCCGTTATTGTAATGGTTATGGGCATTTGAAAACAAATTGCAATAAATTCTTGGAAGATTATGAGAAGCTGAAGAAGACGTACGAGACTTCTTCTTCATGTATTATGTTATAGAAGTAAATGTTACTTCTTATAGTCCTACTTATTGGGTATTGGATACCAAGTGTGGTACTCATGTTTTGTGAAAATGTGCAGGACCTGAGCAAAAGTAGGACTATGGAGAAAGGACAAGTGGACCTATGAGTGGGAATGGAGCAAGAGTTGCTTCATTAACCGTAGGAGTATTTCATTTGTTTTTTCTTTTATGGCATGTTTTTGAACTTAAAACTGCTACTATGTAACTGCTATGAGCAGAAAGATTATTTCTAATCCTTGGTTGGATATGGAAGGATATCAGTTTTCAAATTAAGAATAAGTGTTATTCATTTGATTACAGTGGTATACCTTATAGTAGCAATCATTTAGAGAATGGACTTTATGTTCTAAACCAGAATGTGCCTAACTATAACATTAATACCAAGAGATTCAAGTCAAATGGTACGAGTCAAACTTCTCTCTGGCATTGTCGTTTTGGACCACATAAATGAGAAATAGATTCAGAAGCTCCATAGTGATGGGCTTTTAGGCTCATCTGATTATGAATCATAATGAGTAAAGTGAATCTTGTTTATTAAATAAAACGACAAAGGCTCCTTTCAACAAAGGTAGTGTCGATCGACACAAACGGTGTGTCGGTCGATACATGTTGCGAACGATAAAATGAAAGGGCCAGAGGCTTATTGGGCTTTATACATACGGATGTATATGGGCCGGTGAGCACTAGTGCTAGAGAGAAAATTTCAGTACTTCATTACCTTTACTGATATTTTCAGAAGGTACGGTTATGCCTTATTTATAAGGCATAAGTTAGAATCTTTGAAAAGTTCAAAGAGTTCCAAAATGAAGTACAGAATCAATTTGGCAAAGGTATTAAACCTCTACGATGAGATCATGGAGGTGAATACTTAGGTCAAGAATTTAGTGATCATCTGAGAGATTGTGAAAGTGTTTCACAATTCACTCCTCCTGTATCGGACTTTATTAGATATGGTTCGATCAATGATGAGTCACTTAGATCTTCCATTATCCTTCTAAGAATACGCTCTAGAAATGTCTGAGTTTATTTTAAATAGAGTTCCATCAAAATCAGTTACAGAGATACCACATGAGATGTGGAATGTAAATGTTTCTGATTTATCCATCATGGAGATTTGGAGTTGCGAGACTTATATAAAACGTTTAATCTCTGATAAGCTCACACCCAAATCTCATAAGTGCTACTTCATTGGTTGTCCTAACAAAACCAAGGCATGTTACTTTTACAACCAGTTCGAGAACAAATTGTTTGTTGCTCGGAACTATGTTTTCTTGAGAAAGACTTTCTTTCCAAGAAGAACAGTGGGAGTAAAAGTACAACTCGAAGAAATTCGAAAATCACAGGAGACTGCTCAACCTGATGAGGAAGAGCAGCAATTGGATCTACAAAGAGTTGTAGAACCTGCGCCTGTGGTGCCTAAAGTTTATAATGGATTTGGTGAATGTATATTCGATATACATTTAAATGGCGAGTTTCTGAAGAAGTGTCGATCGACACAAAAGTTGCATCGATCGACACAGACCGTGAACTAAAATATTGATTTTGGTTTATGATTTAATTAACTACGGTTTGAATCTTGGTTAATTAGGTCGTGGTAAAAGTATACATATGAGATATGTGTGCGCGACTTTTACAGAAAACTGAAGCTCGCAGATCCGAAAGGATCCGTCACGAACCCGAAAAATATGGATTTCTCGTAACCAATTGCCGTGATCCATTGATCATTGAAAGTGACGGGCCTGTGAATTTTGAAGAAGCAATGATGGGCCTTGACTCCGAAAGTGGTTGAAAGCCGCTGAATCCGAAATGGGATCCATGTCACAGAACCAAGTATGACTTGGGTTGATTTACCCGATGGTGTAGAAACCATTGTAAGTAAATGGATTTTCAAGAAGAAAAGTTGACATGGATAGTAGTATTCAAATGTACAAAGCAAAGTTGGTGGAAAAAGGTTTCAAGTAAATTCATGGTATTGACTGTGAAGAAACCTAATCCCAGACACCATGCTTATGTCCATCCGGATTCTCCTAGCAACCGCCACTCATAATAGTTATGAGATCTGGCAGATGGATGTGAAAACAGTTTTCCTTAATGGAATTCTGAAAAAGGATGTGTACCTGACACAACCTGAAGTTTTCATTGATCCTAATGAAGCTAGGAAGATATGCAAGTTTCATCGGTCCATTTATGGACTGAAGCAAGCATCTCGGAGTTGGAATCTTCGTTTTGATGAAGCAGTCAAAAGGTTTGACTTCGTCAAGAACGAAGAGGAACCATATGTTTACAAGATGACTAGTGGGAGCGCAGTTGCATTTCTGGTATTGTATGTTGATAACATACTACTTCTCGGAAATGAAGTTCCATTGTTTCAGTCTGTTAAGACTTGATTCGAAAGTTGTTTTTCGATAAAATTATGGGAGAAACCGTATACATTCTTGGAAAAAGAATCTATAGAGATAGATTAGATAAGCTAATTGGATTGTGTCAAGATACTTATGGTGATAAGGCCTTGCACAGGTCCAATATGCAGGATTCCAAGAAGGGATTCGTGCAAATGACTCTTGGTATTACTCTTAGCAAGACGCAATGTCTTTCGACACACGCTGAGCAAGGGCGAATGAGGGCCAGACTACTGCTAAAGGCATTAGATGTCTTAAGATGTGATCTTAATTTTAGTGGGAGTCATTGTTATTAATTTTAGTTATGATATGATGTTCGTGTAAACATAATTTGATTATGTTATTGAAATCTGACATCTGTATTATTTAATAATGGTTATTAAATAATAGTCTCAAAGTAATTTATGACATTTTATAGGTCATCAAGTATGTGACTTGATCATGAAACCCTATATGTAATAAATGACATAAATTATGTTAGTCCCTGGTCGAGGTTGTTAAAGTGGGACATTAATAACCGCGTGAGACTAGTATGTGAGGTAACTGATGACTAAGTTTCATGGAGTCATTAATAAGAGTGTTAAAGTCAATCACATAGATATGTGTTGGAGAACACAGGATCGGACATGACCCATTGATGAGAACTCTAGGGGATAGTTATATAAGTGTCATGAGAGTTTTCATTACGACTATAGAGTACAGTCCTTAGACCTGAGTTCATCATGTTCTCTTACATGTGAATTGGTCCGCTTTAACCTTGTCAAACGTCAGCCGTAACTGGTGACTATAAAGGCATTGATTGGGCGTATCATGAAGTGTGTGAAGAGACAGGGATGGAATAAGATGGGATTTGTCCCTCCTATATAACAGGAGATAAATATCTCAGGGCCCATCGAAGATTTGATACTGAGAAATGTGTGGCCACACTCAAACGAGGTGATTGTCAGTCGTTTGTCTTGTCAGTATAAATCGGAGTTCGATGAACATGATCTTGGCTAAATAAGGGTGACACAGATCTTGCCTTATGCCAGATCGAGATATAGTGACGAAGGGATTATGGGAATAGATGATTCCAGTACAAGTGGGAGATTGTTGGGAATGTCCTGAAATCTATTGTACTTGCTCTAAGTGATAGTTGTATTGTCGAGATGAGACAATCATATAATACTAGGTAGTCATAATGCTTTGCTAGAAGCCACTTATGATCAATGAGTTTAGAACTCATTGCTAGTGTTATATGATCCTACAGGGTCACACACCTAAGCGAACCGGACGTTAAAGACAAGGTTGATCATTAATGTAATGATCTAGTGAATGCATATCAAATATGCATTCGATATCAATAATCTGGGGCAGTGTCGATCGATGCAGATAGTGCATCGATCGATGCAACTCGCGGATTAATCAGATTAATTCGGTTTAATCGTTGGTTAATTCCGTTATGGTTTAAGTCGACATATATAAGATATATGGTCGACCTAAACTGTGATCTAACCTAATTCACAGCCACCAGAACTTGAATAGAAACCTCTGAAGAGATTAGATCTCTATAGGCACTAGCATCCCTGCTGTTCAGTTTGTGTGCGTGTGGATACCAGTAGAGGCGCAGCACTTGAGGCGCTCTAGATCTCGATTATCTGCAAATCTTCCGCTGCTAATCACCAGGTAATTCTGAGATCCCAATGATTCAATTACATGAACCCTAGATCCTAAGCTTGGAATTCAGACCAGGATTACCTAATTGGATTAGGATCTGCTAGAAATTCCTTCACAAACAACGGTTAGCAAAGGAATGAAGAGCATTGGAGATGGTTGTACACTTGGAAAGACTTGGGTTGGAACCAGTTGTAGAGGTTCAACAAGACTTTGTGGGTATTGAGCAGCCAGGTATGGATCAACAGGATCAAAGAGGTGGCCAACGGGGTCACCAAGACCAGATGAATCTTCAGGGCGAGGATGCTAGAGATGGACAGGGAAACAGGATACCGGTTCATCCCAAGAGGCCAGCTAGAGCCATTGGGGATGGGGATGCACCAGATACCAATGCAAACCGACAAGGAATCATTCCTCCCCCGGTTAACAACAACAATTTCGAAATCCGGGCTATTCTGATCAACATGGTGCAAAACAACCAGTTCCACGGGCTGCCTTCCGAGGATCCTCTACAACATCTCGACACTTTCGACAAGATTTGTGCCACTATTCGCCTTAACGGTGTCACAGATGACAGCCTGAAGATGCGCCTTTTCTTCTTCTCCTTGGCCGATAGAGCACAAGAGTGGGAAAATAACATCCCTCCGGGTTCTATTACAACTTGGGCTCAGCTGAAGAAAGCCTTCCTTAAGAAGTTCTTCTCCTCTATCCGGACAGCTAGATTCCGGAATGAACTGTCAGAATTTTTTCAGCGGAACAACGAAAGCTTTTCTAAAGCTTGGGAGCGCTTCAAGAGGCTCACCAACCAATGCCCTAATCATGGCTTCTCAAAGGAGACTCTCCTCAGTAATCTCTATCGAGGTGTACTCCCTAAGATGAGAGATATGCTTGACTCATCCAGTAATGGTCACTTCCTAGGAAAAGGGGTTGATGAAGCCATGGAACTCATTGAAAACCTAGCTACCAGCGATGGAAATTACAATGAAGACTATAACATAACGAATAGGGGATCATCATCAATTGAAGAGAAATATAAGAAAGAGATCAAGTCCTTACATGAGAAGTTGGACAAGATGATCAGCTCTAACCAAAAACATGTCCACTTTGTATAAAACCATGATGAGACACAACCCTTTCTCCTAAGTGAGGAGGATGAATGACTCAGGAGGAAATGAACTTCATAGATGGCCAAGGAGGATTCAACAAAGGGTTCAATCACAACTATAGGAATCACCCCAACTTTTCCTATTGAAACCCCAATGTAGCTAATCCTCAAGATCAAGTCTACCCTCAAGCCAATCAACAACAAGGTCACGTGCAACAAGGATTCACTCAAGCTACTCAACAAAAGCCCTATGTTCCTTACAACAACCAACAAGGGTTTGGTACTAAGCCTCAATTTCAGAGACAACAAGGCTATATTCCCAAGCAACAATACCCTCCACCCGGTTTTGGGAAACAACAGCAACAAGCCTCTTCTTCTTCAGGTTTGGATAATGAGCTTAAGGGTATGATGCAGCAATTCATACAAGGGAAAGCAAGTGGTGGTTTGGAAGTAAAGAACTTAAAGAATGAACTGCAGCATTTGACTTCTCGCTTGATTAATGTTGAAAACACGCACGCTTCCACTTCTAGACCTACAAGTACATTGCCCGGAAACCTGGAGAAGAACCCCAAAGAGTACTGCAATGCAATATTCTCTACTGTTGATCATGTGAAACCAGACCACGAACGAGAGGTTTATGAGATAGAAGCATTTCAATATGGTTATGCATTTCCGCATGCTGCACCGGTGCTTCTCAAAGAGATAAAGGGAACCATAGTTGTGTCTCCTTCTCTTGAACCAGCTGAGGAGTTGAGTGCCACTGAAATCTCTGCTGAAGATACTCTAAGTACTGTCCAAACCACACCGAAGGTGCTTCCTAAGCTTGGAAATCCGGGTAAATTCACAATCACTTGTATTTTGGGACACTTGGAGATTAAGGATGCATTGTGTGATCCCGGTTCTACTGTGAGTGTGATATCTCTTGACATGGTGGAAACTCTTGGGATTAAGAGCATGGAACGGTACCCATCTTCTATTACATTTGGAGACTCTTACTCAAAAACTCCAATGGGAATGATCAAAAACTATCCACTGAAGATTGGTTAGTGCACTATCCCAATTAACTTCATTGTCATGAAGATGAAGATGAGTACCCAACTACCTCTCTTACGTGGTACCTCTTTCCTCAATACCACTAGAGCTAGTATGGACTTCAAAAAGAAACGTAATGTGCTAAATAATATTGACAACAAGGTTTACTATCCTTTGAGGAGCACAACTCTCCACACTTGCGGTGTCATCCTCTCTCCTAATGAGGATGATATGTTAGAGGAAGCAAGGCTCTTTGCAAATGTAGGGAAGCAAGTTTGGCCTAAACCCACTCCTTATTGATCATTGAGTGAGCACATGGGACGTGCTCCAAAGAAGAGGGTGGATAGAGCTATTGGAACTCCTCTTATGACCAATAAGATTGAGTATGTTGGATCCATCTCTTTGATGAAGATAATCACTAAGGATGATAAAGCTCCAAAATAGAAGGTTGTGGATATGGTGACAAAGATGTCTCCAAAAGTTGTAAAGGCTGGAAAGGATAAGGTTGTCAATAATCACCAAAAGGCTCAAGAGTATGAAAAAGAGATGATGGATGGTGATAGTCTACAATCTTTGTTTGATGAGCATAATGGAAATGCTCTAACAATGGATTAGATGGAGTTAAGAGAGCTGAAAAAGGACATAAGGACAAGATGGAAGCTCTAATGACTTTTAAAACTCCAACATCTCTCAATTGCTTAAGCTTGCATCCATTGGGTCTAAAAGGTGACTACATTGAGTACAAGGTCAAGTCTAAGGGAAAGTCTAGGCCATTTTCAAGTGTAAAATCTTTAATCAGTCCAAGGTTTCAAGGTGATTCAGTCAATCTCGTTGAGCTAACTTCTCAAGTCCTGACCATCACTCTCGAGGGCAGGCCACACTCTTCAACCACCTAAAAACTGGTTTGCCAAAGTCGAGCTTACCGACTTTAAACAAAAGCGCACTTGGGAGACATTCCCATGTTTATCCTTGTACATATTTCTTTAGCTAGTCATTGTTTATGCTTTTGCTAAGCTTTTCAGGGTTTTAGGCTATATAGGTCTTGGCGTTGGGAGAGAGAAAGAGGAAAGGTCATGGCAAAATTGAAGAAGAACCGGGCTCTCATCCAAGTTGGGAAGAACTCTATAACCTCCATCTCCCATTCTTCCATCCCATTTCACTCCACTTAAAGCTCCAAGTAACACACTCCAACCTTGTACATATTTTGCTTCTTTTATTTTCTTGCATTGGTTTGTTTTCCCCGGTCTTTCTTCCTTTCTTGGATCACACAAGAGACTATGTGATTTAAGTTTGGGGGAAGGACCAGTTGCTAATTGAGTTTGCTTTGATCTTATTTTCTTTTTGCATTCATTTGAGTCTCATGCATTCACTTATGGCATAGAAAAACCAAAAAAAAATGAAAATTTTGAAAAAATTTTACAAAAAGAAAGCATGTAGTTGCATTTGTATTCTAGGATTGAGTATAGGATTTTCATATAGAGTGCATGCATAGGGAGCGATGATTTGATTTCCTTGTAAGGCTTGATTAAGTGATAACTTTTTCCTTATGCTAGTTGTTTGAGCTAGTTGATCATCCTAGGATTGTACATCGAGAAAGGCTAGAAAGCTAAGACGAACCCTGCTTGGATTGCTTGCTCTTAACCTCGATTTAAGACTGAAATTTGCTGTGAATTGAAGCTTGCTCCATCTAATTGAGAACCTTAATGTGACATCTAATTATCATATTCTTGTTTTGTGTGTTAAACTCATGGATACCTTAAAATATTTGAGCATTCTTATCCTTTCTACCACTCTTACTTGCTCAAATAGACTTCCATGCCTTTCACCACCCTTCTTTCAACCCATAAACACTCTATTGAGAGGTAGGCCTTTTGGAATGAGCTAGGTAAAAAGTGTTGAGTATGAGGCGACTAGGGGAAATTTCCATATAGGTGCAAGCTTGACATTCTTTAGCTTTGCAATAGGCTAGGATCTACGTTTGGACGAGGAATTGGGAAAGGAAAAAGAGTAAAGAGAGGAAAGAATAAAAAGGGATCGTAATGGGATCAAAATTTTGTTGGTAAAAGAAATGAAAAAGATAGCTCTTATGTGTTTGAAAAGAAAGTGTCTCAAGTGATGAAATGAAAAGAAGCCAAAGGCTCACCATAAAAAAAAAAAAAAAAAGTATATAAGAAAGAGACAAATGCTAAAGAAAGAAAGAATTGAGCTAAGATAAAAGAGTTGAATTACCATTGTTTTGAAGTGTTTGATTGATCCTTGGAGAGTTTCATTGGTAAAATGTTTGATTGTTGAAAGAGGGATAAGGCAAAAATAGCCTTGGATAAAGGGTAGACTTCTATTAGGTGGGCTAGACTAGGATAATAAGCTATTGGGGAATGGGTAGATGGAAATCAACCTAGTATACACCAATTGCCTCTAAATCTTAGCGTTTTACTATAGCTCATTCATTTTTTCTTGAGAGAACCTTTATGCATATGGAGAATCCCCTCTTTTGATTGAGATCACTTTAATCTCAAAAACATATCCTTTTGCCAAATGAGTTTAATCACATTGCTTTGAATAGGATTCACTTGAAAAACTTAATGAATGTTAAGGAGCTAGTGGATTTGAATGCTTGTGTAGGTTAAGGATTGAGCTAGGAGTATTGTCTTGATGAGTATGGATAAATTTACTTGAATTGGAACTTGTTGATCTTGGTTTTGCCTTTGGATATGAGCTCCCACCTTCAAACCTTTCTCCCCAACTTCTTTGAATGTCTTATGCTTGCTTGTGGACAAGCAAGGTCTAAGTTTGGGAGAATTGATATTCATGAATTTTGATGCATTTAGGATAGTGTTCAACTTATGTTTTGATCTCATTTTGCATTCTTTCATGCTCTCTTTGATGTTCTTTGTAGCATTTAGAGTATTTTAGCATTTAAAGTTAAGAATTATCATTTTAGGTTATGTTTGGAGTGTTTCTTGTGATTTTGTAGGTTCTTGGAGGTGCATGGAGGTTTTGGTGACCTAAGGAAGCAAGAGAGGAGCTCAAAGAGTGAAGAATACGAGTCATGAAGTCGGCCAGAGAAACGATCGGGTAGAGGCATCAGGCAAACGAGGCCGATGGAAATTTGTTGTTCCCATCGGCCAAACACATCGACCAAACGCGGCCTATGGAAACAATCACTCGAAGTTCACATTTTGGCCAGGGAATCCATCGGCATGTGGCATCGACCAGAATCGCCCGATGGATCCAGTCTGTTTCCATCGGTCAGAGACATCGAACAGATGAGCCCGATGGATTTCACCTGCGAACCAACTCTTGTCCATTTGAACCGGGTCAACACCCGGTTTGTCCCAGGTTGACCTGGTTCGCCCCCTTTCACTATATAAAGCCAAAAACCTATTTTTTTATGTCTCTCTTAAGCTTGTTTTGTTTCAAAAACCCTTTTGTAAGACAAGTTTGAATCTTTGGTTAATCTAAGAGTTATTTTGTGTTGATTTTTCTTTTCTTCTTTTAACCTTTTGCTAATCATCATGTTTAACACTATTCTCATGGATTTTGTTGAACTTAGCATGATTAGTGAGTAGTCTTCATCAATGTTTATGGGTTAGGTAGATTAGGGCTGATTAGAGTGAATCAAGGATGCTTAGGGCTTATTTATGATTGATCTAACCCTTTTAGATGTTCTTAATGCTAGGTTGTCTATGATCAAGTTAATCTAGATGCTTTGGTTTGTATTGCACACCATGTGTTCGATGAAATGTTTGATAGGGTCTTTAAGGGGATTTTCATATTCTAACTCATGGGAATGAATGTTTAGAGTGATTATTATCTTAATGGAACTTGATCTTAATGCTTGCCTTGTCTTAATTCACAAATGAGTATTTGTTCTTGATTTATGATTAGAAAAAGTGATTAGTGCCAAGATATTTGATTAGTCAATTGTTTAGTGTTCCTTGCTTGAGATTAGCACCTTGTTGATTGAATTAGTATCCTTGTTAGCTCTAATTAGTTCTAGTCATTGATCTTAGCCCATAGCCTTATTCTTAATCAATTGATTGTCTCTTGTTTAATCATTTTCCTTGTTTAGCTTTCTTTTGATCATTAGTTGAGTGTCTATTGCTTATTTACTTGATATTAATAGCTTTAGTACATTAGTATATCATCTTGAATTAGTTTGCTTGACTTTAAAGGTTTAGTGAATTCCTTTTGGTCATATCCAATTCCAAAAGTGGTTCGATACCTCATGCTACACGATAGGCATTGAGGAATTGATACCTCTAAAAAGATTTAAAAATCTTAGTTATCAATTCTCTTTCGCTGTGAGTAGACAAGGCGACTGGGCGAGTCTAATGTGCGCCATTAGTATGTCACAGCCACCGGAAGCTCCGGCGAAGGCGTCTCAGAAGTTTCGACACTTTATTATTATATATTGTTCATATCAGGAAGGAATCGAGGATCTTCCATTTGTTATAAAGCTTCACTAATATAGCATTCTTCTTTTATAGAGGAAAGGCTATTGCTTTCTTTCTCTTTGCCATTTATGGTCTTGAAAAGCTTGTTTTATGACCTTTGAGTTCAATAAAAGGTTTCTAACTTTAAGCATGCATGAAAACCTCGACTTCTAATCTTGTCTTTTGATAAACAAGAGAAGGTGACTGAAGTATTTTATGTGTATTCCAAGAGGATGTCGATGATACAAATATATACAACCTTAAGAGATATTCTCATCAATCTAAACTACCCAAAAATAGGACCATCAAATCAGTCTAGAATATACACTAATTAACTAGGAAATAACTAGAGAATATCGACAAGATATTCCCGCTCAACATTCCTGCTCAACACCCCCCCCCCCCCCCTCAAGTTGGAACGTGCGGGTTGCGAGTTCCCAACTTGAGAACAAGATCTTCAAACTCACTGAAGGAATTTCTAGCATATCCTAATCCAATTAGGTAATCCTGGTCTGAATTCCAAGCCTAGGATCTAGGGTTCATGTAATTGAATCAATGGGATCTCAGAATTACCTGGTGATTAGCAGCGGAAGATTTGCAGATAATCGAGATCTAGAGCGCCTCAAATACTGCGCCTCTACTGGTATCCACACGCACACAAACTGAACGGAAGGGATGCTAGTGCCTTTAGAGATCAGATCTCTCAAGAGGTTTCTGTTTCTTTTCTGGTGGCTGTGAATTAGGTTAAGGATCGAGTTTAGGTCGACCATATATCTTATATATGTCGACTTAAACCACAACGGAATTAACCAACGATTAAACCGAATTAATATGGTAATCCGCGAGTCGTGTCGACCGACACACTCTCTGTGTCGATCGACATTGTCGATCTGTGTCGACCGACACTGTCCAGAAACTTTGTATTGAATGCATATCAAATATGCATTCACCCGATCATTACATTAATGATCAACCTCATATACTAGGTCCAGTTTGCTTAGGTGTGTGACCCTGTAGGATCATATAACACTAGCAATGAGTTCTCAACTCACTGATCATAAGTGGCTTCTAGCAAAGCATTACGACTTCCCAGTGTCATATGATTGTCTCATCTCGACAGTACGACTTTCACTTGGAGTAAGTACACACTTTTTCAGAAACTCGCCATTTAAATGTATATCGAATATACATTCACCAGATCCTTTATAAACTTTAGGCACCACAGGTGCAGGTTCTACAACTCTTTGTAGATCCAACTGCTGCTCTTCCTCATCAGGTCGAGCAGTCTCCTGTGACTTTCGAATTTCTTCGAGTTGTACTTTTACTCCCACTGTTCTTCTTGGAAAGAAAGTCTTTCTTAAGAAAACATAGTTCCGAGCAACAAACAATTTGTTCTCGAACTAGTTGTAAAAGTAGCATGCCTTGGTTTTGTTAGGACAACCAATGAAGCAGCACTTATCAGATTTGGGTGTGAGCTTATCAGAGATTAAACGTTTTATATAAGTCTCGCAACTCCAAATCTCCATGATGGATAAATCAGAAACATTTCCATTCCACATCTCATGTGGTGTCTCTGTAACTGATTTTGATGGAACTCTATTTAATGTAAACTCAGACATTTCTAGAGCGTATTCTTGGGAGGATAATGGAAGATCTAAGTGACTCATCATTGATCGAACCATATCTAATAAAGTCCGATTCAGGAGGAGTGAATTGTGAAACACTTTCACAATCTCTCAGATGATCACTAAATTCTTGACTTAAGTATTCACCTCCATGATCTCATCGTAGAGTTTTAATACCTTTGCCAAATTGATTATGTACTTCATTTTTGGAACTCTTTGAACCTTTCAAAGATTCTGACTTATGTCTTATAAATAAGACATAACCGTACCTACTGAAAATATCAGTAAAGGTAATGAAGTACTGAAATTTTCCTCTAGCACTAGTGCTCATCGGCCCATATACATCCGTATGTATAAAGCCCAATAAGCCTTTGGCCCTTTCATTTTGTTCGTTCGCAACCTGTATCGACCGACGCACCGTTTGTGTCGATCGATACTATCTTTGTTGAAAGGAGCCTTCGTCATTTTACCCAATAAACAAGATTCACTTTACTCATTATGATTCATAATCAGATGAGCCCAAAAGCCCATCACTATGGAGCTTCTGAATCTATTTCTCATTTATGTGGCCCAAAACGACAATGCCAGAGAGAAGTTTGATCCGTATCATTTGACTTGAATCTCTTGGTATTAATGTTATAGTTAGGCACATTCTTGTTTAGAACATAAAGTCCATTCTCTAATGGATTGCTACTATAAAATGTATCACTGTAATCAAATGAATAACACTTATTCTTAATTTGAAAACTGATATCCTTCCATATCCAACCAAGGATTAGAAATAATCTTTCTGCTCATAGCAGTTACATAGTAGCAGTTTTAAGTTCAAAACCATGCCATAAAGAAAACAAATGAAATACTCCTACGGCCAATGAAGCAACTCTTGCTCTATTTCCCACACATAGATCCACTTGTCCTTTCTCCATAGTACTACTTCTGCTCAGGCCCTGCACATTTTCACAAAATATGAGTACCACAGCTGGTATCTAATACCCAATAAGTAGGACTATAAGAAGTAACATTTACTTCTATAACATAATACCTGAAGAAGAAGTCTCGTACATCTTCTTCAGCTTCTCATAATCTTCCAAGAATTTATTGCAGTTTCTCTTCAAATGCCCATAACCATTACAATAACGGCACTTAACATCTTCAGAAGGGCTGGTTTTAACCTTAGGAACATGGCTAGACTCGCTTGGATTCACAATCGAGCTTGTCTTGCCATCACCTTTGTTCTTACCAAGTTTCTTAAACTTTTTACCCTTTTGTACCATAAGGACATTTGGGGTGTCCTTCTTGATGTTAGGTTCAGCAGTCTTAAGCATCCCATGCAATTCAGTCAACGTCTTCGTCAAGTTGTTCATGTTATAGTTCATAACAAATTGATCATAGCTTGACGGCAGTGACTGTAGAATGATGTCAGTAGCCAACTCTTGACTAATGGGACAATCCAGTTTCCCCAGGTTATCAATATAACCCATCATCTTAATGACATGAGGACTAACTAGTTCGTCCTTTGGTAGCTTGCACTCAATTAGAGACCTAACCGTCTGGTATCTCTGAGTTCGTGCCTGCTCCTGAAACATACTTTTCAGGCCAGTGATCATCTCTTTTGGTGACTCCACGTACTCATATTGCTTCTGCAATTTCGGGTTCATGGTAGCCAACATGAGACAACTCACATCCACCGCATCATTAGAATGCTTATCCCAAGCATCCTTATCTGACTGCCATGCATTGGCTCGGTACTTCTTGGGGAGAACTTTCTCAAGGACATAGTCCTTTTTCTCCTGTTTGAGAACAATTATCAAGTTCTGATACCATTCAAGAAAGTTGGATCCATTTAACTTGTCCTTCTCAAGGACGGATCGCAGGGAGAAATTGTTACGATGGTTTGTGCTAGACATAGCTGAAAAACAAGAGAGGTTTAGTTATGATGTTTAAGAAATGAGAAGTCTTAACAATTAAGAAAACTCGCATTATATTCAAACAATTGTTTCATCAAATGAATATAAAGATCCAAGACTCATACTTCACTAAACTTGAGTGAGCCACTGGCTATCACCCAAATTTTAGCTATCTAGGTAAGCAACAACTTTGCTAGTTATATCCAATATAACTCTTGGTTGTGGATTGACATCTCATGTCCAATCCACCTGATGTCTCTGAGCCCAAAACGATTTTGATGGCCCAGTCAAGTAAAACAATCTCTTAAGTCATGTAATTGTCGATGTCTTGCACTGCAAATCCATCAACACGATTACCTCTGTCTTACTCATGAAATTGTGGACATCTTGCACTGCAAGTCTATCGCACAATTAAATGGGTCTTGACAGTTGACAAGATTGGAAAGATATCAAGTTTCACTTGATATTTGGTTGAGGAACGGAACCATTTAAAACGTTCAGTTTTATTATGTTTTAATTCTTCTAATTAATTGATTTATCTTGCTTTGGTTCTGTGATTTCAGGTTCCATAACCTAAACCATCGAATCTCATGTCGACCGACACTACTTTAGTGTCGATCGATGCAGAATAACCAAAACAATCCGCGATAACCGATCAATCCAATTGATCCGGTTTTGAATACTGGTCAGTGTCGATCGATGCTACATTAGCATCGGTCGATACCAACCTAATCAAACCAATCGCAGTTTAAATCATTCACAGTTTTCAACCATCATTAACCAAGCTCGATAACCGGTCCAATCCAATTGAACCGATTCATCAAATTCTCGCGAAGTTTGTGTCGACCGACGCAACTCTTGTGTCGATCGACACTAGGCGAAACAAATTTTATTCGGGTTATCCTTCTGTGTCGACCGACACCGGATTAGTGTCGATCGACACAGGGCGATAAACCCTAATCGATTTTCAATCAAAAAACCTAAAACTAGATTTTTCATGAAAACGAATTTTAACATGTTTGTATCAACTATACAGAGATCCAGATTCAACCAATCTAATCAACATGCTACATATTCAATAGAACCCTAAGGCTCTGATACCACTGAAGGAATTTCTAGCAGATCCTAATCCAATTAGGCAATCCTGGTCTGAATTCCAAGCCTAGGATCTAGGGTTCATGTAATTAAATCAATGGGATCTCAGAATTACCTGGTGATTAGCAGTGGAAGATTTGCAGATAATCGAGATCTAGAGCGCCTCATATGCTGCGCCTCTACTGGTATCCACACGCACACAAACTGAACAGAAGGGATGATAGTGCCTTTAGAGATCAGATCTCTCAAGAGGTTTCTGTTTCTTTTCTGGTGGCTGTGAATTAGGTTAAGGATCGAGTTTAGGTCGACCATATATCTTATATATGTCGACTTAAACCACAACGGAATTAACCAACGATTAAACCGAATTAATCTGGTAATCTGCGAGTCGTGTCGACCGACACACTCTCTGTGTCGATCGACACTGTCGATCTGTGTCGATCGACACTGTCCAGAAACTTTGTATTGAATGCATATCAAATATGCATTCACCCGATCATTACATTAATGATCAACCTCATATACTACGTCCAGTTTGCTTAGGTATATGACCCTGTAGGATCATATAACACTAGCAATGAGTTCTCAACTCACTAATCATAAGTGGTTTCTAGCAAAGCATTACGACTTCCCAGTGTCACATGATTGTCTCATCTCGACAGTACGACTTTCACTTGGAGTAAGTACAATAGATTTCAGGACATTCCCAACACTCACGACGTCCCAAAGCCTTCGTAAAGATATCAGCGAGTTGGTTCTTCGTACCAACCTTCTTAGTAACAATGATACCATCTTGGATCGCATCTCGAACCTGATGACAATCGTTCTCGATGTGTTTTATCCGTTCGTGGAAGACCGGATTTGCTGCGATATACAAAGCCGCTTGACTGTCACAATGCAAATGAATCAGACTTGTAATGGACACACCCATGTCAACCAGAACTTTCCGAAGCCACTTAATTTCTCGAACTGTGTAAGCCATGCATCTATATTCCGCTTCAGCAGAGGGATACCACCTTATGCTTTTTGGTTTTCCAAGATACAGGTGTGTCGCCCAGAGTGATAAGCCATCCACTAATCGATCTCCTGGTCACAGGATAGCCTGACCAATCCGAGTCGCACCACGCATTAAGTTTCATGTCACACTTAGATTGGATCACAAGTCCTTGTCCTGGTGTACCCTTCAGATAGCGCACTACTCTCAATGCAGCCTCCCAATGTTCACTTCGAGGATTTTGCATAAACTGAGATAAGATGTGAATCACATATGTCAAATCAGGTCGTGTCGCCGAGAGATAAATGAAGCGACCAACTAGCCTGCGATACCGTTCAGGGTCATGCAGCAAACCACCAGCTGCAAGAGCAAGCTTATGATGTTGTTCAATGGGAAATGTATCCGGATTTCCTCTCAACAATCCCGTCTCAGCTATGATGTCCAGACTGTATTTTCTCTGACACAAAACAATCCTTCACTATTTCGAGCCACTTCGACACCTAAGAAGTATTTCAGAGCTCCCAAATCCTTCATGTGAAAACATGAACTCAAATACTCTTTAAACTTGGAGATAGTGGCAGAATCGTTTCCCCCAATGATCAAGTCATCAACGTACACCAAGACGTAGACTTCCACATTTCCTTGTCTCAGCATAAACAGCGAATAATCCGAATAAGATTGAGAAAACCCGTACCTCAATAAGGATGTTCGCAGCTTAGCAAACCAACATCTTGGCGCCTGTTTCAGCCCATATAGAGACTTTCACAATCGACATACAACGTCAGACTCACCAGTTCGAAAGCCCGGTGGTAGTTTCATGTAGACCTCTTCATTCAAATCTCCATGTAAGAACGCGTTGTGTACGTCCATCTGATGTAATTCCCAGTTTCTTGCTGCAGCAACTCTAAGAAACACTTGAATCGTCATTAGTTTGATGACTGGCGCAAATGTTTCGCTATAATCAACTCCTTCTTTTTGTTTGTTGCTGAGTGCCACGAGTCGAGCTTTGTGTCAGTTCCCATGTTCCATTGGTCTCTAGTGCCTCAATTTCCTTTTTCATCGCGCTTCTCCATCTTGCATCACTCACTGCATCTCGAAACGTTGTCGGTTCTGTTTCAGCAGTAATAGACGCAAGAAAACATCGGAATTTCGGTGAGAAGTTGCTGCTATCAAGATATCTCGACAATGAGAAATCCACGTCCTCACCTTGAAGCTCTTCATCTGAAACAATGAAATGTGGGTCCTTCACTGTACGAAGCACATAATCGCGCAGTTTTACTGATTGGGTCTTCGACCTTAGTCCACGACCCAAACTCTCTACCACATTGTCATCGCTTCTTCCTTGATCTTCACTACTAGTTTCTCTTGTTTCTGCATTATCATTGGCAGATGGAGAAGAGTTTGATTCACTCACTTCGTCAATCACTTCTGTGAGTCTTGTAGTACCTTCATCATTCTCATTCACGGGTTCAGCTACATCAGTTGCATTCATGTCTGCAGTTTCTGCAGCTTCCTCAACAACGGTTGCAGGTTCAGCATGTTTGTCGTCATGACCATGCGATATCACAACAGGATCGTCTATCCAATCAAAATGACTCATGTCTTCATGAAATCTTTCCAGATTTTTGTCAACCACACTCTCCATTGGAAAGCTGTTCTTGATGAACACTACATCTCGTGAGACGAAAAATTCATTTGTATATAAGTCCAATAGATTCCAGCCCTTTTTCCCAAAGGGATACCCAATAAAAACACATCTTCTGCTCTTAGTATCGAACTTATCTCCACTTCTTCTCTGCTTATAAGCAAAAGCAAGACACCCAAACACTCTTAACTCATCATACTTTGGTTCCTTACCATAGATCAGTTCATACGGCGTCTTCCCATTCAACAACCGAGAAGGTGTTCGATTGATCAGATATGCTGCTGTCAAGATGCTCTCTCCCCAGAATTTAATTGGAAGTGAAGATTGGAACAGCAAAGCTCGTGCTACGTTCAATATGTGACGATGCTTTCTCTCAACCCCTCCGTTTTGCTGAGGTGTTCCAACACACGAAGTATGATGTATGATTCCTTGTTCACGAAACTCTTTGGTACGAGAGACAAACTCAGTCCCATTATCACTTCTCACTACTTTTACCTTTTTATCGAACTGACGCAGAACCAAAGCCATAAAATTTCTCAGTGTTTCACCTACTTGCGTTTTGTTTTTCAGCAAATATACCCAAACTCCCCTTGAGTAATCATCCACTATTGTCAGAAAATAGTATGAATTGCACAGACTTGCCTTTCTATACGGTCCCCAGAGATCACAGTGTATCATATCAAAAACTGCATTACTCTTATTATCGCTTATCCGAAATACATCACGTGTTTGCTTTGCTTTCAAACAAATGGTACAAGTCGAAAAGTCTTTATTTCTACTACCAACTACAAGAAGCAAATCATAAACTCCATTGGACGGAAGACCAAGTAGGTGATGCCACACATTCGTCGGTCTCGTCCTTATTCATACGAAAAGCTGAAAAACTCTCCACTCTCCTGAAGAAGTATAGCCCATCTCTAAGCTCCCCCACTCCACTCAGGTTCTTCGTTGTACGGTCCTGAACCACACAAACTTTGTTAGCAATTTGCATAACCACATCCAAATCTTCTATGAGTTGAGAAACTGAAATCAGGTTGCATTTCAAGTCTGGCACTAACAGTACATTGTCGATACTAAACTCATCATCAAACCTCACACTTCCTTTCTCCCTAGACAGGCTTTTTGTCCCATTAGGCAAACCAACGTTACATGGTAGAACATACTTCAAATTGCTTAACATATCTCTATTCCCAGTCATGTGATTAGAAGCTCCCGTATCGAGAACCCAGTCATAGTAAGAAGACTTACCGTTAAGCTGTGGCATTGTCATCTGCTTCTCTTCCAAGAGCTTGATCAATGTTCCCCACTGCTCATTGCTCAGGCCTGTGTAGCCGTTCTTCTCTGCCTCCATGCTAGTTCCGACTGAGTTATGAATCGCAACAGCATTTTCCCGAGCCATTCCTTTACCTCGACCAAATCCTCGTCCGCCACCACGACCAGCATGCTTCGTTCTTTCTCCCCACCAGTCAGGGTAGCCTATCACCTGAAAACAGGTTTCAGCCGTATGTCCTGGCTTCTTGCAGCTCGTGCACACGAGTTTGTTTTTCTCCTCAAACCCGCCTGCTCGATTCTTCACTTGAGCCATGAAAGCCACCTGCGATTCATTCCCTTCTCTGTTTCTTGTCACAGTGTCAACTCTCTCCACAGATTTGACTTTGGCATACAATTGATTCATGTTTGGCAATGGATCAGTGCTGATGATCGTCTGTCGCACTCCACCGTAGATCGCATCATCAAGGCCGAGAAGGAATTGATGAATTCGATCATCCTCTCTTCTCTTTTCAAACTCAGCTGTCAGGTTGCAGGTGCACAATCCACAACGACATGTCGGTGCAGGATCATAGTTCATGAGATCTTCCCACAGCACGTGCAGTTTCCCATAGTAATCAATGATACTCTGATTACCTTGTCTGGACTGTGACAGTTCAGCCTTGATTTGCTGAATCCTTGGTCTGTTTCCTTCGGAGAATCGATCCTTGATCTCCGTCCACAGTTCTCGTGGATTTTCTTTGTTCGCAAGCATCCTTCTCACCTTCGGCTCCACTGTGTTTAATATCCACAGCGCCACCATTGAGTTAGCCGCACTCCAGTCTTCGAAATCAGGAGCGTTTTCCTTCGGCTTCACCACGGTTCTGTCAATGAATCCATGCTTCTTCTTGACTCGCAACGCCGTTCGCATCGCCTGAGCCCATTCATCAAAATTGTCTCCATTGAACTTCACCTGGGCAATCACTGCACCAGGGTTTTCATTGTCTGACAGTTTGTAGATCGGATCCACAACTCTGTTTTGTTCACTCATGATTTTCTTTTCTCATTCAGTCACAAACTCTGAGTTTTTCTCACCTTGCTCTGATACCATGATAAACAAGAGAAGGTGACTGAAGTATTTTCTGTGTATTCCAAGAGGATGTCGATGATACAAATATATACAACCTCAAGAGATATTCTCATCAATCTAAACTACCCAAAAATAGGACCATCAAATCAATCTAGAATATACACTAATTAACTAGGAAATAACTAGAGAATATCGACAAGATATTCCCGCTCAACATTCCCGCTCAACATCTTTGATGCTTTAGTGTGATAAGATATCTAATCTAATTCAAGTGTCCAGTTCAGGTTCTAGCTTCCAAGAAAGTCTTCTCCGTGTTGGTCATATACATGAACAAAAGGTTTTAACATAGATAATTATATGAAATGTATCATGTTGTTAAGGGTATCTTAGCTTTAGGTTCTAAATACAAACATGATATCCAAACTTGCGTTTTATACATTAGGATTCTCAAATTACAAAGATTTGAGGATTTTGATTCCCTCCCTTTGAAACCACCAAACTCAATTCTCAGTCTCCCTGAGACATTTTATACAGATAGAAAGCCTTTATGTCTTGAAAGTTGAAACCAAATGGGATACCAAATAACTGCTTCTTAATGACTTCAATGTTGGAGCTTACACATGCATTGGAAACTCTCTTGTATCTATTTAGGGTCCAGTTTAGCTCTGAGTTCCTTCCTCAAAATCTTTCCTGAAACTGCTTTTGGTATAGCTTCTATGAAAAACACCATCTTGATTCGCTTGTAATGAACCACCTACATCACAACATTAAGTTTAAGACATATGTGTGTGTGTGTCTTGCTTTTGAAGACCGGAAGTGAAAATGTTACCTGTTTGTTGACATAACTCTTGACATCATCTTCGGTTAACTGAGACCCTTCCGATCTAACCACATATGCTACCGGGACCTCATCAGCTATTTCATCCTTCATCCTGAAAATTCAAATACCTATTAGAAACGGCATAACATTTAGAGTTTTCATATTTGGTTTAAAACTCACGCGACAACTGCAGCATCTTCGATATAAGGATGAGAAATAAGCAATGCTTCAAGCTCAGCTGGAGCCACTTGATAGCCTTTGAATTTGATAAGTTCCTTCAACCGATCAACGATGAAGATCTCATCATCATCATCCACAAACCCAATGTCTCCTGTATGTAACCACCCGTCTTTATCTATGGTTTGCGCAGTAGCTTCCGGATCATTCAAATAACCTAACAAGATCACACCATAATAATCAAACTATTCGTCCAGTGAAAAAAAAAACGGAACAAAGCATTTAATCGTTTACCTTTCATGAGTTGATCGCCTCGGATGCAGATCTCGCCAGGTTTGTTACGTGGTAAGGAGAGTCCAGTAATGGTATCGACCACTTTCATCTCGGCGTTTCTGATCACAGTCCCACACGAACCAGACTTTGTTTGAAATGGGTTCTTTGCAAATGCCAATGATTTAGCCACCGTTCCTGACTCGGTCATTCCATAACCCTGAAAACGTGTTTCTATTTATGTTTTACGAGAATGTGAAAATGACAAGATTTAACGATTTCCTACCATAATAACGTCCCTACTGACGAAGACACAAACTAAGAACCAGCAGGGAAATCATTCAAGAAGTTCAGTCTGAAAACTGTAAACTAAGTAAACGAAATATTAATGTAGGACAATGGGGGTTCATTAACATGTGCGCTGGTCGTCGTTTTTGAACTAAATTTGATAGGAATTGTTAATATGATCCGGAAAGCTATCGATAAGACCAGAAACGTTTATTCTGTCAAATCAGTAAGTCAAACACTTTAAAATAATAAATGAGCTATTAGATCGATTTGAATGGGGGTGATTCTTATAAAGAGACGAGTAATAAATGTGTACCAATAGTAAACTAAGCGGTCCAAATAATTCAATATCTTAAAAATTAATGATATATTTTCCCAATAAACTATCATATATAACGTCAAATATTTGCTAAACTATATTTTCTGTCTACTTTGGAAAAAAAAAACTATATTTTCTGTCTAGATTCGTACAATAGAAAAGTTCAAACACCGGATAATAAAGTTTGAAACCTATTTCCACTTTAATATGATATAAAAGTTGAAATAAAAAAATCTAATAATTCATGTTGGGAATTCGGCCATAAAAATCCCCAACTTTGCAGGAATTGCCAATTGAGACACCAACTTTTTGTGTGGCCAAAAAAACACTAGACAATTCATTGACTTCCGTTAAAAACTCAAACTTTAGGTTGACTTGCCATTAAAGCACACCATTAACTTTTTTAACGAAAAATTAAACACCATTAACCTCACCGTTTATTATTATCGTTAATGAAAAACGACGTCGTTTTTCTATTAAAAAAAATTCTGCCATAAAAACCCCTAACTTTGCAGGAATAGTCAATTGAAACACCAACTTTTTGTGTGGCCAAAAAAACACCAGACAATTCATTGACTTCTGTTAAAAACCCAAACTTTAGGTTGACTTGCCATTAAAACACACCGTTAACTTTTTTTAACGGAAAATTAAACACCATTAACCTCACCGTTTATTATTATTAAAACGACGTCGTTTTTCTATTAAAAAAAATATAAAATCGACCCAGCCGTGGATCGAACTTGAGACATGAGGCAAGAGTATACAGAACTTTACCATTGTGCTATTGTTCATCGTCGGTAATATATGAAACACATTTCATTATATCACCTATTAATAAGTCTTCCGGGATCAATTACAATTACTAAATCAGCCATGGCATCTGCATCTTCTTCGTCTCCGATGAATCGTTTAGCTTACACTCTTGAATGGTGAGGCTCGTCTCAGTGAATCCAGCATTGACAAAGCTAGATCGAGCAGAGAATCTGATGAAGAACTCCATGAATCATCTAGCTAAAGAGTTTTATAGAATTCTCAAGTCAAATCGACGGTATCTCGATCCATAATCCGTCTCCGTTCGTTCTCGTAACTCTGCAAGAAACGTCTCTAATTCAGACTCAGAGGGCGAATTTGAGAATCATATGCCATGGCTGATTTAGTAATTGTAATTGATCCCGGAAGACTTATTAATATGTGATATAATGAAATGTGTTTCATAAATTAATGACGATGAACAATAGCACAATGGTAAAGTTCTGTATACTCTTGCCTCATGTCTCGAGTTCGATCCACGGCTGGATCGATTTTATATTTTTTTTAATAGAAAACGACGTCATTTTAATAATAATAAACGGTGAGGTTAATGGTGTTTAATTTTCCGTTAAAAAAAGTTAACGGTGTGCTTTAATGGCAAGTCAACCTAAAGTTTGGGTTTTTAACAGAAGTCAATGAATTGTCTGGTGTTTTTTTGGCCACACAAAAAGTTGGTGTTTCAATTGACCATTCCTGAAAAGTTGGAGATTTTTATGGCAGAATTTTTTTAATAGAAAAACGACGTCGTTTTTCATTAACGATAATAATAAACGGTGAGGTTAATGGTGTTTAATTTTCCGTTAAAAAAAATTAACGGTGTGCTTTAATGGCAAGTCAACCTAAAGTTTGGGTTTTTCACGGAAGTCAATGAATTGTCTAGTGTTTTTTTGGCCACACAAAAAGTTGGTGTCTCAATTGGCAATTCCTGCAAAATTAGGGATTTTTATGGCCGAATTCTCGTTTTTTAATATGGTTGTGTTTTAGAATTATCTTTTTTAGTTAATTGTAATTGATTCATACATTATATAAAGCAACACAATTTTGACCCAAAAAAAAGCAACACAATAAAGTGAAAGCCAAATAAGAATGTGCAGAATAAAGTGGGCAATAGGATTTTTTTTTACATTATCTTGTATAAGTGTGTGTGACCCTAACTCCATTTCGAAGCTAATCATTGTATTCTGTATGTTTTATAATTTTTTTTTTAATGATTGTAGCTTTTAATATGATGCAAAATATGAACAACAAAGAACTTGCTGGATAGGTTAATGTTGGTTCTATTATTCTATTATCATATCTTTGGAGTTGAAACTCAAATTTATCACATGAAAGAAACTAAAAATTAAGTGATCAACTATGTTAGTGATTAGGCATGGGCATAAAACCTAAAACCGAATCGAACTAAAAAAATCGACATCGAAACTGATCCAAATTTTATAAATATTCGAATGATTTTTAAATTTTCATAAGTAAAATAACCGAATTGAATCGGAACCGGATAGAAAACCGAATAAATACTCTAAGTAAACGGAATATGATTTTTATACATAAAATATTAGTTATATTTAGATTTAAAGTACATGAATAACCAAAATTAACCAAAATTTATCAATAAAAACATCATTATCCGAAAGTATCCAATTTTTATCTAACTATCTTAATTATCTAAACTTTTATCGAATTACCCAAAATTTTATCTGAATTATCCAAAATTAATAGAAAAAACCTAATCTATTTTTTTTAAGGATATTAGCCGGTTTTCGAATTAACAATCCAAACCGAACCGAAAACCGAACTAAATTATGTAAATATCCAAATGGTTTCTAAATCTCTGTATCTGAAATAATTAAAACGGAAAGAACCGAACTGAAGAATCGAACGCCTTAAATGATATTCGACTAACCGGACGAATCACACAGCGACAATCACTTTGTGCTTGTCACGTTTGATTATTTTGCATCGGTTTAGTTGTTTATCTATGTTTTTATTATTCAAAACATCTATAATGGCCACTTATGATTAAAATAACGATAATAGGATTCAAACTTAATTTATCAACGCCATGATGAATTCTGAAGTTGTTTTTACGACTAATTACTCTCATATTAGATAAATCTAGTATAATTATATGACATAAGTACATTTAAACTGTTCTGATAATTTGGACCAAGCAGAAACTCGACTGTAGAAGTAAATCAATGTTCGAACAATTAATTCTATTACTCTTCTGATAAAGTCATAACTAAACCAACTAAACTGGTTTTGACTACCAAAAATAAATCTTTTCATTTTGGTAGTCTCAATTTGGATCCTAACTATTAGTTTTTGTTTTCTTTACTACCTTTATCACAAATGAATTGGATTCTTTTCAACAACAAAAAAGAATGGGATTCACCGGAAAAGTCTAGAAATTACATACAAAAGTCATTTACCCAAAAATATCCCGAAGAAAAAACCTAAAAGTTATACGGCGGAGGCCAAAACTCTAGAAGAATAAAAACTCTCAGACAACATTTTGTTTTTGTTCTCTTTTATAATTCGTTTACCCACCCACTACGAGATACTTATCTTTCATCTAATTGATTGTGACTTTGTATAGGATAATGACAACGATAGGTAACCAATGTCTCCACAAAATCAAAAATATTGGAACACTAACATCGCAATACCAATAAATATTCGACATTTGGTGACGCCGAAGATCTAGCTAGACACTGACATAATTTAAAGCTTAGGTTTGGTGAACCACCGCTAAATAATCCATTTCTTAAACATTTAGACCATGAACTTGTTAGTGTGTCTATGATCTATACATTAAAAATATTCCATGTGATTACTCACGTCTATAGGCTATTGCACGTATCGACAAATCTTAACCTACCGCACGCATTTTTTAATACTAATTACATGTCAAATGCTCGTTAACTGCTACGTACCACATGTAACATAATTAAAATATTCTTACTGACCTGACCGAATATGGCATTGGGAAACTTGAGACGCACGGCGTCTTCAAGCTCCTTCTTGAGCGTAGCTGCGCCTGAAAGCATCATCCTCACCGAGCTTAGGTCGTATCTCTCCGTCTCCTGGGACTTTACGAACGCTAGAACCACTGGAGGAGCCACCGGAACCACGGTGACCTTATACCTCTGAATCAGCTCCATCACTAGATTCAACTCAAACCTCGGTACGATCAAGATCGCCGCACCGGTCCTCATCGCAGAGAGCATCAACGCGTCGAGCGCGTAAATGTGAAACATTGGGAGAAAACAGAGAATGACGTCATCTCCGGTGAAGTTGACATTAGGGTTTTCTCCGTCTACTTTCTGGGCAATGCTCGTAACTAATCCCTTGTGAGTGATCATCACACCCTTCGGAAGCCCCGTGGTTCCCGAGGAGTACGGCATCGACACCGTGTCCTCCGGCGAGATCTCTGGTTTAGGAAGCTCTGTTTCGTCCGCTTGAGTCAGTTCTGTGAAACTCACGCAACCGTCGTCCGACGAAACGACATCGTCTTCGTCGTCTACGCAAACGATCAAGACACCGCTGTCTCGAAGGGTTATTAGTTTATCGACGTAACACCGTTTCGTGATGATCATCTTCGCGGCGGAGGCTTTTGCCTGTTTTGCTATCTCGGACTCTGTATAGAAGGGATTCGCGGTGGTCGATACGGCTCCAAGGTAAGCTACGGCAAGGAAAGATAAAACAAACTCCGGCGAGTTTGGGAGAAGAAGCATCACGGTGTCACCGTGGCGGATCCTGAGCCGGTGGATTCCGGTAGCGATCCGCCGTAAACTTATTTGTACATCGGCGTAGGTAAAGATACGTCCGGTGGCACCGTCTATGAGACATGTGGCGGTGGAATCGCCGTTTCCGTCGCCTGAGAATCTTTGGAAGACGTAATCGGTGAGAGGAAGGTGATTAGGGATGGAGATATCAGGAAGTTTGGATCGGAAAATGAAATCATGGCAAGGTTCTTGTTCTGTCTTCTTTGTGAGAAAAAGCGTTTGTAGTTGTTGTTGGAGCACCATTTGTGTGGAGATTCTAATTCCTCAGATTTAAAAGAAAACTTCTTTGTGAAAATATAACGTCTGCTTTTTCATTTTCTTTTGATTTGGTTTATATAATGGGACGAAACCTGTTCTTATTTATTACTAGTGGGTCTCGCTACCCCCGCGCTTGCGCGGAGGTCAATTTGTCAGATGGAGTAAACGCATGATTTTCTCATCGAAGGAGGTTTAACAAATGATGTAATCGAGAACTCTGTTGATGTTTCCTCCATAGCTCTTAGAGAAGATGTGGTTGAACTGTTTGAATATTTAGAGGTAGAGAATCGAAGTCATTTGATTGCCGTTATACGTACATTGTGAAAGAAAATGGCTATTCTTATACTTATCGTATTTTGCCGTCTGGTTCAGTAATAGGCGATCCCAATTTTTGGGGAAAAAAAATCAACAGCACTTGCTAATGTTATTGGAGAGGTGACTCTAAAGACCATTAATAAATGAGACTATGAAAATGCAGACAGTTGATTGATGATTCCTTGCTCAGTACTCGCCTCTGAACCAAACATAGTGATAAGTTTTAAACTTCTTGTTTATGATGAGTCTTAATGTCTTACGATGCATCTCATTACCATTGGGGTAGAGATTGTTTTCACCACCTTGATCAACATCATGATCACCGCTATTCTAGATGCTACTCAGAGCAAGAACTCGACGTCTGTTTGGCCTTGCAAAAATAAGCATATAGGTGGAACAGGATATAGAAAGATCAACCTTTAGATTAAAATATACACAAAAAGGTCTCTAGATTCTTCTTTTAACACCTCTTTTTTCTCGCCTTGTTTGCTCCCCTTGAATACTACCTGGAAAATGTGTCGAAGCAACATTATCAGCAAAATCAACTTGTTGGAAAAGAATCACGAAGAAAATATAACTGAGAAGCAAAACTTTACATGATGTTGAATACAAAAACAGAGCAATAAGAAGGATAAGAACACGATGAAGAGTACGAAGAAACAACCGATCATCCCCAACTCAACAATTTCCTCGATATGTGAAAGTAAATATTTCCCAGGTGATCATATGCTAGCCGAGTGAAAGCAAATGAGAGTTTGTTATCACCAAGATTGAAATGGATGTTTCAGAGAAAAGCTAAGCCAGCAACATGAAAAGACTGTTATTCCTCAACTAATCAAAGAAAATCAAGACAAACCAGTGTTTATACATACAAATAGGAAATGGAGTTTTAACAACGTACTATTCACTTAGTAAACCGGAACCAAAAGGAATTAGCTATTTGACATTAACGTATTATTTACTAACTTTAACCACATCTGATTCACCAAAGGTTAAAAACCACCAAAGAACAACCAAAGATAATATAAAAATACCAATAACATATATTTTTGTCTTTATATCTCTGTTTGAGTAGTAAGCGCTTTTGACAATAACAAAAATCGTTCATGATCCCACATAGAATCATGACCAATAGATTCGTATTTATATAGCAATGAGTGAAAAAATTGGATTGGATGACTTGGTTGACTTTGGCTCTGTTCCAAATCCTATTCTATGACTGTTCACACATAAACCTACGAAGATGAATGGAGAAACGATCATGAACCATTTTCAGTCGATGAATCATAATGAAATAGATACATCATGTCGTATACACTGTGAAACACTAAGCTGCTACCCTAAGATTATGACTCCTATGACAACAACAAAGCAAAAGATAGAGATGAGCAGTCAGATGTAGTAAAATTTGTAACAATACCTTTGTTTGGTTTTTCCTGTTGTTAACAGCTTCACCGCCTTTGTCTAGCTTCCGCTTCCACATGCCTGATCCCATCTATAATATATGCAATAAGTATTGCCACAAAAAGTCAATCACAATATAGCAACACCCATTTCATCCTCTTCGATCTTCGTAGAATCGCAACACTCTTAAAGCCATGTGCATCAAATCACTACGTATGGGAAATATCATTCAAAAAGGGAAGCCATGAAACATAAAACAACATACACACAGCAAAATAGAGAGATCATAATTACCTTTTTACTTAGACAACCACATCATCAAACTGTAAGCATAGATTTGGAGAGCTGGAGGGTTATCCAACATTCAGTCTTTCCACTCAAACAAAATGGAGTGAGACAAAACAAAATCGTCGATTGTACACCACAAATCCCTTCCACCGGCACCTCTTCACTGTACCACCTCGGTGACACAGACACGCCGAAGACCACCGCTTAACACTCAGAACCATCAAAAGAAGCACCGAAGAATCACCAGAAGACGCATCATTCAACCCTGTCCGCTACGAAATCAGCTTGAGCCATTACTATAATGCAGAAGGAGAAAGGTGTAGTAGGCCGGAGAATTTTCAAGAGTATGAGTGGATGGCTCGCCGGGGTGATTGTGGGTATTAATTTGTACTGCAGCAAATAGGACAACTGAGGGGGTGGGAAATCGAGCGGTCTGGGTAAATTGAATGAGAGAATTTAAGGCAGTAAAGGAGATTTAAATGGCCATGGAACGCCATTTTCGTCTGGAGGAGGTGGCTGCGGTTGAAGGTGAAGAGGTTCATTAGGTTCAAGATGACAAATGGACCTGGATTAGTTGTAAGGCATATTGGACTGGATTTTGGATTAAAGAATTATACTAACGTGATAGGCTTTAGTTAAGATTTAAGGGCCCATTTTTTTTTTAATAAAAGGACACGTGTCACTTAGATGGAAAAGTGGTTTTCCATTATATATTAGATTAGAGCATGTCCAATGGTTACTCTCTTTTGGGTTCTTAAAAAAAAATTTATTATTATATTATTATTTTTTTTGCAGAAGGAAAAAAAATCAAAAAAAAGAACCAATGAGAGTGCGCCACGTCATATGAATAGGGAAGAAACATGTTCTTAACTAAGAATTTTAAGAACTCGGTTCTTAACTATTCACGTGGGACCTACAATATTTTATTATTATTTTTCTTAAGAAATTCACGTAAGAACCTCCATTGTGGGTGCTCTTATTAAATCTACTATTGATTTACTTCCATTAGAGCATGTACATTGGTGTTATCCCCTAGGGATTCTTAAAAAAAAAATTATTATTATTTTAATTTTTGTTTTTGCAGATGAAAAAAAAAATAAAAAAAAAGGAACCAATGAGAGTGCACCACGTCACGTGAATAGTTAAGAGACGGATTTTTAACTAAAGATTTTAAGAACCTGACTCTTAACTATTTATGTGGGACCTACAAATATTTTATAATTTTTTACTTAAAAAACTCTCTTAAGAAACCCCAATGGGGGTGGTCTTACATTCGATTTTGACATTAAAGTATTGGTCTATATTGCTATGTAGTTGGTGGGTGGGCCATTTTGCTGTTGATTTCCATTCACGATTGTCATTATTTAAATAAAGTTATTTTTAATCGTAGTAATTGTAAATTATTTATCAAACCTAATATTTATTAAAATATAAAGTACACTTACTTTAATCTTTAAGCTAATTTTGTTGATTATTTAAGGTTGATATAGTGAAGCAATGAAATTTGTCTATGAAAACAAATAATTTATGTATAAAGTATTTTAATTGCCGGTTCTTTGTTGTGTTATATTTTGTTTTCTTCATTATTTTAAACGCTAGATTTATACGAAATTATATAATATAGTTACATTATAGAGTTGACTCTTATTTCTACTTCAAACGATAATATTTGCACCTGGTCAATAATATTGTTTTATAGAATATTATTACTGAATCGCAAATAATTTTTTTTTCATTTTGTCGTCTAACTTTCATTAGCAAAGTTCAGTGGACAAGTTACAATTACAGAACAACATGGACTATTAGAAAAATAAAAATAAAAAACGAGACAGTTTATTGGTGGTTCAAACGCGGTCCAATCAACTCGAGAAAAGTCGCGTAAAATAGCCACGTATTGGATGACTTACGGACATGCATCTTCAATATATCGACTCTATCATACACCGTGGTGTCAAAAAAAAAATCGCGGTCACCAGCCAGTGGCGGACCTACTTGAACCAATAGGGGTTCAAGTGACAATTTTCTCTTTGTAATTCATTGATTTACTATATTTGAACATGTTTATTTTCATGTATAACACCATATTTTATGTTTTGAACCCCCTAAAATTTACTTCTGGGTCCGCTACTGTCACCAGCCACAATAAATATTTTTGTAATCATCATAATTGCATAGCCGATCTAACACCATAGACAAAATAAACCGAAAAAGTACATGATAAAAAAATCGGAAGCTTCCACGGCCAAAACCATGGCATGCAAACATGGATGCACAATCACCTCCGAGGTCCAATTTATTGATCTGAATTTGTTCAGATTAGATCTGATTCCATCCGTCCAAGCCGCAAAATCTTGGAAAGGAAACATCGACTTCAGAACTTATCCTATATCGGCGAGATGCTGAGAACGGAAGTGGTCACTTTCCAAATAAGAAGAAACCGCCATAACAAAAAAGCAGATGACTGCTCATATCCAGATCAGATCTCGAGCTCGATGCTACCATAAACGAATGCCTCCAGCTAATCTTTAGCTTCGTCTTCGTAAATACCAGCGATTACACCACCATCAAAACCAGAAAAACAACACATATGCTCCATCATCAGAAAAACACAGATACTTGAGGCACAAATCTCAGCAGCAATTATAGCATAGATTCATGGTGGCGGAGCTGCCGAGGGAACCACAATTGTTAGCACATAGACGGTGGCCTTCTCGTGTCTGACATTAATGCTCTTTTGCTATAGATCTTGAAAATTAAAATAGATCAAATACATCAAAAAATTGGAAGAAAATAAAAGACAAAAAATTAAAAAGATGAAAATCTGCATAATTAAAAAGGAAAAACAAAACAAACAAATGATTTAAAAGAAAATACAGAGAAGAGAGGATAAAAAGGAGCAGAGGAGAGAGACTGAGAAGAAAGGAGAAAAAGAAGGGGCGGAGGAGAGAGACTTAGAAGAAAGGAGAAAAAAAGAAGAAGCGGAGGAGAGAGAGACTGAGTGTACCTGAGAAGAAAACCAAAAAGATAATGGGGTTGATTTTTTCTTGAGAGAATTGAGTAGGGATATTTTGGGAATATAGAAAAAATAAAAACATGTATGGTCATATATTTAATTTGAGTCCAGATTATGCCATGGAGCCTAAGTTCTCATTTAATTATAAGTTCGGTTAAGAAACCAATAGGTTATTTTTATATACAGTATGTGAAGGTGATGAATGCATACATAATGTATTCACGTTAACCCATGACGCGTAGCATAGTGTCCTATGTTAATGTCGTTTTTTTTTTTTGTCAACTGTTAATGTCGTTTATGTACTACCATCTGAATCTTTTTTTAGTGTAACGTTAAATTAAACTCAAAAGAAAAGTTTTTTTTTTTTTTTACGGTAGGTGTTGTTTTCTCCAGAGATTTAAATTGAATTAAAAGAGCAGAGAATGATAAGTAGCTATGTCCATGTATGCCGTCATCCTCTCGCCGTCTGCCTTCTGCGATGGTTTCGCCGGCGCCGTCAGTTCCTAACCTACTCCGTTCTGCCGTCATCGCTGATTCTCGCCGCCGTTCCTCTGCTCCGATCGACTTCTCTCGGTTCTTTGGCCATTCTCCGCATGCTGCCTCCGTTCATCGCCGTCTGTTCGTCACTGCTGAATCCTGGATGCGGTTTATGTTAAAGGTCTCTGGAGCTTCTCTCCCTTCTATGGTATTTAGTCGGACTGGTCGGGCTCCTCTCGACCTGGGTGAGCGTTTCTCGACTCTTCTGGTCCTGAATTTTGTTACGGCTTTAGGGTTGTGGTGCTTGGTTGGGATCCGGTTCAAGTTTGTCGGTTTTGGTTGGCTTTGGTTCCGGTTTTTGGTGTGGGTTAGAGGGTTTATCGGTTTAGTGAATTTTCGGTCTCCTCTGCTACTGGATAAATTGGTGGTATGGTCCTAGCTCTAGTTTCCCAGCTTGTATCTTTGTGGTTAACCTTGGTTTCGTTAAGAACGCTTTTCAATCGGGTTTTATGTTTTAGATCGATTGTGTGGATTGTTTAGACTTCGTTGGAGATTTGGGTTTGTTGAGGGCTTCTATCTAGGTTTATTGTAGACGTTTATGAGTGCGTCTTTACCGCTTCCGAAAGAGGTTTGGGAGAACTTTTTTAGGTTCTTTCTTTTCGGAATATGAAGTCTTGGTTCTAGGTTTCTAGGTTGGTGAGAGACTGTTTCTCTGAGAGTCTCCAGGTTGTTGATGTTGTCGTTCGGTGAGCCGTGGGCTACGGCGACTTATCTCGTTCTTTCTTCTTTTGCGGTTACCACAATTTCCAAGTTCGAGTTGCTTTGCTTAACCTCTCTGCTATCGATTTATGTTTCCTTTAGCTGTAGGTTTTAGCAACCCTGTATGGACTTTTGTTGCATGTTTTATGGGCTTTTGTTGCCCGTTGTTTGGACTTTAGTTATCTGCTGATTGAGTTTTAGTTTCCTTTATTTAGGATATTGTATCAAACTTTCATCTTTCAGTTATATGAATATAATCCCATCATTTGAAAAAAAAAAATAAGTGCTTAAAACAGCAAATGTGATATTTTGTAGCTTGTCATCTAGTACCTAGCCATATTTGCATCTCTTCTTCATATTTTCTGTCTCCCATTGAACGTATAGAGAGCAGCTTTGGTTACATTTGTCCATCAATCTGCTTGATTAGAACCAGAGACGGATCCATACCAAATATTTATATGAGGCACAAATGAATAATGTTATAAAAACTTACAATTATGCAACTCTTATTCAAAAAAATTAATATAATATATTTTAAATTTAAGTTGAAAATAGCTAATAAACAAAACCATTTTCATCAATTTTTAGATCTGTTTATATATATATATATATATATATATATATATAAATACATAAAAATAATACTTAAAAATGATATAGATAATAAAATAGCTTTTTACAAAATTACATTCTAAAATATTGATAAATTAGATCAAAATCATACAATTAACTTGATTTATTAAAAATATTAATTTATTAGATTCTAAAATAACATATTGATATTAAAGATGAAAGAGAAAAAAAGAAATAACATGTGTGATGGAAATATAAAATGAAATTAATATAAAAGAGATAAAAAATTATGGAAAAAATTACAAAAAGAAGAGAATATAAGATATGACTACATAAAAATGATAATAAAAAGAAATATTGGTTGGGGGAGAGAATCGTTCTTGTTCCCGGTGAGGAAATAAATAACACCAGTAACCAACACATCTATTGAATTAGCATTTTACTAGCTCATTAGAAATTTTATATAATCAATATGGGACACGTGCCACAATTATTACTACATAGATCCGCCCTTGATTAGAACCAGATGTGATTTTTGTTGGTTCTTATGTTTCTTTGAGTTTCTCGTACACGATATTCTGTGTGGACTGCTGCATATAAAATATACTTCACTATATACGGCTGTTGAAGCCAAACTTGGACAATGATTAATTGGATAATTAATCTAGAATTGGAGATTGAGTTTTTAGAGACGAAAGGATGTATAGACAATAATATAAAGACCGGAAACATAGTTGTTTCATTAATTTTGAAGTACGAAATCTTTAGTGATTTTTCTACTCTCGAACTAGGGTTAAGTATAATAATTGTCGTTATCTTTTTTCTCGCACAGGATAATATATTTATACCATGAGAATTATATTAATTTTTATATTTTTTCTGATACAATAATTTTAAATCTTGACACTATTGAATTTTTCTTTTTAATAGAGATTTGTCTTTATTTTTTAAAAATATAATTAATTTACTTAATCGTATTTTCTTCTTTTCAGTTGCGGGTTGACGTGGGCTTCGCTGTGGTTGGATATTCTTCCTTTTTTATTGGGCTTGAGTCGATGGACTGATCCCGATGTTGGACTGGACTATAAGAAAGATGATAAACCTTCCTCTAACAGTAAGCCTCCTCCCCCAGTTTGGCGAGCTGAGTGAAGATTAGGTCGGCAATTTTTTTGAGAGTTGTTCGTTGTTCGACACTTCAGCTAGGTCGGTATAAGTTAATCTCTTGCGGATCAGCACTGGTCATGTTCAATTAATACTTTGACCGTTTTCGCACTTCATGAGTTTCCATGGGTCACTCAAAGCGTCTCTTCTTTCGCCAATGAATACTTCGCACGTGTCTCAGGCAATGAACTGTCGCGTTGCATATTGCTTTACTAACCATCATGTCGTTTCGATAACCGATGCCTACTCCATTATAAATATGACTATTTTCTCTTGATTTCCTTCATCTCAATCTCTTTCTTATTTTCCTTTTGTTAAAAAATTCGCCTGATCTCTTCTTCTCCTCTCTTACTTTTTTATTTCTTCTTGGTTCCAATGTGAAATACTCCTTGTTTCTTTTGAATGTAGGTCTATGCGACCTCCAGAATCTTTATGTTGGTGGAGGATGTTTTGCGGATGAGCTTATACTCTTTTGCTAAAAGGTAGCTCATCAACAAATGAAAATATATCGATGGTTACCCCGTTTGTCAAAATTTTGAATGCAGGTCGTACTCTCCATTCTAACTTCTTGTTTCCTCTCAGGATTTGATAGAACGAAAGGCATTTATCGGTCAACCTGGAAATGAAACGATTGTGCGGCAATCCTGCCGGTCAGCCTTTGTACTTCACGAGTTTTCTATGGGTAGGAAAGTTCATTATCGCCGTAATATGCTTTGGGCTAGCCTCGATTCCTCGTTCGGTTATGATGTATCCCATAAGTTCTCCCGAGGTGACGCCAAATGTGCATTTTGTTGGGTTTAACTTTATGATGTAATCGTTTAGGATGTCGAAGCACGACTTCAGATGCATGACATGATCCGCTGCCACCAATAAAATCATGAGTATGTCGTCGATATAGACTTCCATAATGCGACCGAGGTGTTCAGCGAACATCATGTTGATGAGGCCCTAGTATGTTTATCATGCGTTCTTTAGTCTGGACGTTATTACCTTATAGTAGAAGGTTCCTTGGTTTGTTAAAAACAATATATTCTCTCTATCGTCTGGATGCATCAGAATCTGGTTGTATCCAGAGAAAGCGTCCATAAGTGACAATGACATTAGTTCGTTACTGGCAGTTGCTTCAACTAGTCGGTCGATGTGCGGCACTGGGAAACAATCTTTGGGACATGCTTTGTTCAAGTCCATAAAATCCACGCAGATTCTCCACAAACCGTTCTTCTTCTTGACCACTACTGGATTGACGAGCCATTCTCTACTTCGTCGTTCACTGCCTTTGCTCTTTTTTTCCCAGCTTCCTTCTTTTCTGTTTGATAGGTTTTCAAGTCATGTCGACATTGAGTTCGTGACATGTGATGTTCGGATCAATTCCGATCATGTCCTTGACCGATCATGCAAACGTGAGACATTTTATTTAAGGTAGTCTATCAGTTCAGCTCTGATGGAAGGGTCGAGGTCGGCTCCGATTCCCATGCTTCCTTCCGGATATCGTTCGTCAATTTGACGTGTTCGGTCAGCTCCAATCGAGGATTATCTCGGTCAAACTCCTTCGGGGGCATCTCCTTCTTCTGCGCCATAGCTGGTTTCCGTTCGAAACTCGGAGGCTGGTCCATTAGGTGCGCTATTGCGGTTGCGGCTGGAGCGCTCAAGACATTTGTTGGTGTTTTGTCAATCTACGGTCCTGAACTTGTTGAACTACTGTGAGTTTTATCGCCTTCTTGGGACGAGTTGGATCGGGTCCGCTCTCATCCTCCTTCGTTTCTGGTGTTGCTTGCTCCTCTTGTCTCCACTACAAGAAAATATAGGATTTAGCCCCCACCAAAATAGTCGGTAAGCAGTCGCAAACCTATGTGTCACGACTGATTTGCGACGTAAACGTGTCGTCGCTAAATCATGCGTCGCTAAAATCTTTAGTCGCAAAACAGTCGCTAAGTAGAGACTGTTTTGCGACTGAATAAATGTCGTTGCAATTCAGTCGCAAACTCGTCGCTACATTTTGTGATTGTACCGCGACTTAACTTGCGACTAAATTGCGACTGTTTTATTTATGTCGCGAATCAGTCGTAACTTTACCGACTGATTAGCAACTAAGTTGTGATTGCCTTAGCGACTACTATTGCGACTGTTAAGCAATTTGGATTGTTATTTAATTTGGTTGTTATTGATTTGGTTTACTTGATTGTAATACGAATTTGACATTTATAAAATGCTTATGAAACCTACAAACATAACATTTTTTATTTTACAACACATATAGATTTTACAACATAAGTTTTAAACACAAGTTAACATTCAAACAAAACACATAGATTTTAACATCTCTAAACAAAACAAAGTCTAGAACCTTAAGGACTGAACATCCAACACAAAAGTTAATAACATCCTCTAAACATCAGAGAATATGATAAGGATAAGGGACCTATTTAGTAAGAGCATCATCACTGGCTGGATCATCAGTGGTTGGATCATTAGTTTGAGCCGCAAGGAAAGCTTGAAAATTAGGATCACTGTTGATGTATTTCTTCATCAATGCCAAGTTCTTGATCTATGCTTGTTGCTCAGCTGCAATAAGCTACTGTTCAGCTATCTTGCGGTTAGCATCCTCGAGTTGTTGTTTCAGGCTTGTGAAAGAAGAAGAGCTTACCGGGTACTTCCGCTTCTCGTTGATGTAATCCCTAAGGCTTCCAACTCCATAGATTTCTCCTCTGTCATTAGTGTAAATGGACTGCAATGAAAACAAAAGAATATTAGTCCTTAAAATATTTTCCAAAACAATAATGTGAACTTGTGATAGCACTTTACCGCAAAAAAGAGTGTGTTATCCTCCTCCAAGCTGTGGATTGTGTGATGTTCCATCAGCACACTCGTCCTGCTCTAGCTCAGCCAACTTAGCTGTCCTTTTCTTCTCATATGTCTCAGCAACTTCCTTCGCCTTCGTATCAATGAAAGTCCCATCCTTCCTCGTATGAGTTCGTATGAACACTTCACCAACAATTGGTGGTCTTCCCAATTCCACTTATAGAAAAGACAGAAATGCAACTTAAACAATGCAAACACACTCATTGAAACTTAAAAGATGAGAAGGTTAACTGAACTTACCATCTCTTGTTCAATTTGTAGGAAATACTTCTGGCCGGAGACATTCTTGTGAGGACCCCTTCCTCCACGGTCAGACAACCGAGCTGCTGATGCGGTGGAGCTCTTAGCTTTGGCTTCTTCTGTTTCCCAGTAATCGCACATGTCTTTCCACAGTTTGTCAACTATCTAAGGCGGTCGTTCTTTACTACTCGCTGCTTTGGAAACCATGTCCTTCATACGCGTTTGACAAATCCCCTCAAATCGCGTTTGAACAACACCGGTAAATGAGGGACGCCAAGTGTGTTCTTTCTGCAAAACCAGATGTGAGATTGATGTTAGTAAATTAAAAAAAACAATTAAAGGCAGAAGATGAAGCTATAAAAGTTTACCGTGAACTCCAAGAAGTATCTTTCTCTTCTTGGAACATCAACACAACCCCAACTGTAATAGGACCCATCAAACTTGTTTGTGAATACTTTTGTAATCTTCCGAGTCAAAGCCGATATTTCCTTTCCAAACCTAGAAAGACAAAAATAAGAGAAGACATTAGATGAAACAGACGATGGAGATTCATATAGCTTGAATCAAACACAATGGAGATGCAGCTGGATGCATATAGATTGAATCAAACACACTCGGTTCTATGCAACAAAATCAAGAGGCAACACAGACGGTTGAATCAAACATATAAATCAATGTAGATGCATCTAAATTCATATAGCTTGAATCAAACATAATGGAGATGCAGCTGAATGCATATATATTGAATCAAAAACACTCGTTTCCATGCAAAATCAAGAGGCAACACAGAAGGTTCTATTGCAGGAGCAATGCAAGCAAGCGCAAGTCACTCAACTTAATAGCTAAATAGAGAAAGTCAATAACTCAATATTCACAGACTAATAGACATTACCAATCATGCATAACACATACATTCACAATCAATAACTCACGCAAGTCAAGCTCAAGTCATCATGCATAACACATACATTCACAATCAATAACTCAGACAAAACACATGAAATAAACATTACCAAGTAGTTCTAGGCTCTAATGTGGGTGAGAGTACAGTGCACACCAGCTCCCGGTTAGGCTATGCCAGCAGAGCATCTATACGAGCCAGTATGTGCTCGGAGAGATGCGGCTCTACTATGAAGTCCTCTTCTTTCTCCCATTCGTCGTGGTAGTGTAAGTTCTGGTCTTGGGAACTGATAGGCTGTTGCGCAGGAGATCTTTGAGGCTCGGGATGTGGAGATCGATGAGGCTCATCTGGTGGAGATAGTCGACGCTGCGAAGAAGCTGGTGGAGACTGTCGACGCTGCGAAGAAGCTGGTCGAGTGACTGACGATGGAGATGCTCCATTTGCTCCCATATTAGACTGGAAAAGAGCCGCCAGACGGTTGGTAAACGGTTTTGACGAGGCGTGAATTCATATTGGGGAGGCAGTGAGGCGGTTCTCATTTCTGTTCTCAGAATCAAATTATGTGGTCATCGATGTGCGTCATCGGAGTTGGGTGGTCGTCGATACGCTTTCTCGGAGTTCTGTGGTCGTCGATTGGCTTCGCCGGAAATCTGTGTTCGTCGATTGGCTTCATCAGAAATATGTGGTCGTCGATTGACATCGCCAGAGTTCTGTGGTCGTCGATTCGGTTCGTCGAAGGTGGTTGATGGTCGATTCGCATTGATTGGCGTCGTCGGAGAAGGATTGTTGTCGATTCGCGTCGTCGGAGATGCGTTGATTCACCAAGAGCAGCGGCTCTCCCAGCTTTTCCTCCGCCTCTCGAACCGCCCCTTCCTCTTCCTTTTCTACGACCAGCCATTGCATGCAAGGATTGAGGTGTCGACTGCGATTTCTCAGACGAGATTCGTCGATATCAGTTGAAGAAGAAGAAATGGGATTGGCTTTAGGGTTAGGGATTTTTGGGAAATTTTGTAGTGATAAGTCGTAAGAGGGAAAATAGGTTTGGGCCTTAACTGGGTTTGGCGGTAGAAATTAGGATATGGGGGGAAATAATTTTGGTTTGGCAGTTTAGTTAGGTTTAGGAGGGAAAACTGGGGTTATGTGTTTATAAATTGAGTTTATTGTTAATTAATTTTTTTTATGTTTTCAAAATTCATTATTAAAATTAGCTTTTAAAAAATTCATAAGTTATAAATAATTTAGTTTTTTTTTTAAATATTTATTTCAAATAAGAATAGTTTTATAAACCCTAAATCATAACCCTAAGCCTATATACCATACCCTAAACCATACCCTAAATCACAACCCTAAAAACTGAATCCGAAAACACAAAACCGATCTGGATTCGAAACGATTCTACTAAACACAAAGACCCTAAATCATTAACTCTAGACCTAATACAAACCCTTAACACTAATTAAACCCCTTAACTCTAAACCCTTAACCCTTAACCTCTTAACATTATATCCTAATTTGATGAAACACACAAAAACCTAACCTAAACTCGATTTAGAAAACTGATCGGGATTTGAAACGATTTTACAAAACTCAGAACCCTAAATCCTAAACCCTAACCTATAAACCCTACACCCCAAAACCTAACCTAAACCTGATATAGAAAACAGATCAGGATTTAAAACGATTCAACAAAACTCTCAAAACCCTAAACCCTAAACCTTAAAACCTAAACCCTAAAACCTAAACCCTAAAACCTAACCCTAAACCTTAAACCTTAAACATCAAATTTTGGTTTTTAAGCCCATTTTAGAAATAATACTTCTTACTCCTTGGTTCCTAAATCCTAAACGTACTAAACAAGCTAGTAAGGATGTAATATAGATCCACACATGCTATATGAGGAATCTCACTTTCATTTTTTAGTATAATGATCATCTTCAATTGAATTAACTTATAATTCATTTTACATACAAAAATTATGCGAAATCATAAGAAAACAAGATAAACTTTCAACATAGATCAACATGATCGTCCAAAACAAAACAAGCATCGAATACCGTAAATCCGATATAGGAAATCAACAAGCCAAATAGATATAAGTGTTCACTCATCACATAAATATGTCATCAAAATCTCAATTCTTTGGTTGCATTAATGGGGGTTTCATCCTTGATATCAATCTAAACATATAATTTAGAAAACTTTAATAATCCAATATCTAGTCGCAAAACTGTCGCAATTTTGCGACGTTTTGACGACTATATCATAGCGACTACATAATCAGTCGCCAAATAGTGGCAAATTAGCCACGTTTTGCGACTAAAATAATCCGTCGCAAATTAGCGACCGAGTTGAGACGTATATAGTTTGGTCGCTCAACGGTCGCAAAACTGTAGCATATCAGTCGCAAAACTTTGCGACTATATGATCAATCGCAACATGATGTCGCTAATTCCCAGTTTTCTTGTAGTGCTCATGCGATGAGAGTGTTTCTGTCATTGCCGATTTTCCCTTTGATGGTACGAATGTATCCAAAGTCCCCACAGACGGTGCCAATTGTTGATTCAGAGAACCACAACGATCAATTCAATAAACTGATCTTAATTTAGGGTCTTGAATAGTTCAAATATAAAGATTAAAAGGCAGTAACGAAAGGACCAAAAAATCTAGTCTTTATTGATCTTAAGCTCGAAATTGAATGATATTTTCACCTAGGGTTTTTTGCTGCATTCAATGAACTTAGTCTTTTCCCGCGTAGGAAAAAACATGTATATCAGGAGAATTAGAGTTGATTCCCTAGACTTTCTCTGATACGATAAAGTAAAATCCGAACATCATAGATTTTTTATCCATTTTGGAGATTCATGTTTATCTTTTTCTATTTCGTAAATATGTTGATTTGCTTATTAACATATTTTCTTTATTTGATGCAATTCATGTCGGCCGAGGCGTCATCGTCGAGCTACAACGCGTCGGGATACCTTTTCTTCTAATGAATTCGATCTCTGATGGACCGTAGAACTATTGGGCCGGGTTTAAAAATGGGTGCTAAATCCACCTCCAACAATATATATTGTATCTGGTGACAAAAAGAAATTGTATTAACGTTAATAACCTTCAAAACCACACTACAAAAATGTAGTTTTGTGTCGCTTTTTCTATAATCTAATTGGCCTTCTGAACACACTCGACGGATATAAAATAACTCAAATCTTATATTGTATCGTCACTTGATATGAGAACATGTACTTAAAGCAAAACCGGCCTTTGATAAAAGCTGAACAAACATGTCAAACTGAGTCTTTTGATATCTTTAATAATTTTAGGGGCCAATAATTCAAGTAAATTTTCAATAGCTTTGGTGGTATTAATTAGGATGATTAGACCACCCCCATTGGCGGTTTTTAGGGGGTGGGGTTCTAAAAAAAAAACAATATTATAATATAAAGGAGGAGAGAGGATGGGAAGATACCGAGGAGAGACTCTTATTTGGGAGTTCTTTAGAACCCGGGTTCGCCACGTGGCGGAACCCGGTTGGTTACTTTTTTTTTTTTTTTGATTTTTTTTTAACCAACTTTAAAAAAAAACAAAAAAAAAAACAATAAAAAAATTAAATAAGAACCCCTTTTCACTGATGGGCCTGCTCTTAGGTAATAATTTTATGAGCCAATATTTCGAGTAAAGTTTGAATAGCTTTGCTGGTATCAAGGATAATGAGGTAAAAAATTAGAGGCGAGTATTTAAAATAATAACAGTTTTGGTATTATAGTTATTAAGTAATAATTTTGGGGGCCAATATTTTGAGTAAACTGTTCAATTGCTTTGCTCTGGTATTAGAACGATTAGGACAATATGCTGTGCAAATCCGACCCTTATAAAATTATTTTTGATAAATCAATGGTTGATGGGCCATAAATGGAGAAGCCGCAGTAAGACACTAACTTCTCAACATTCAAGAGAGTTTGTGTTGCTTATCATTACAAAAAAAATAGATCAATACCGAGGGAAGAAATCGACGGGGTTCTCTCAGAAACAAGCATTTCCGACGGATTATCTACCAAAAAAATTAGTCAGTTCTATTTCGTCGCAAAAAAGATCTGACGGAAAACCGACGGATAACCGACGGATAAAATACCAACGGAATATCGACGGACAAAATACCGACGGACTTCTGACGGTTTACCAATGGTTAAAACTGATGGTTTACCGAAGGATTATATCGACGGTTTAACGACGGAGTAAACCGACGGTTTAACGATGGACTAAACCGACAGTTTATCGATGGAATAAACCGACGGATTATCGACTGAATAAACCGACGGTATATCGATGAAATAAACCGATGATTTACTGACGGAATAAACCGACATTATATCGATGAAATAAACCGATGATTTACTGACGGAATAAACCGACAGGTTACCGACGGAATAAACTGACGGGTTACCGACGGAATAAACCAACGGATTTCCGAGAGAAAATTACTAACGGTTTTACCGACGGATAAGTAAAAATAACTAAAAAAATTATTTTGGAAATTAAATAATATTCGTGTTATTATTATTATAAATATAAATAAAAATGAAAATTTATTAAAATTTATTTAATTATTTTTTAAAAAAATATTTAAATTACATTTATTAGGGATTGGGAGCTGCTCCCGATCCCGTCCCCGTCCCCGTCCTCTTTCCCTTTCCCTTTCCCTTTCCCTTTCCCCCACCCTGCCGGTGCGTCTTCTGGAAGATGGCCGTGCTTGATGAAGTACATGAACCGAGCATCCATTTCTTCCATCTTCTTCATTGTTTCTGCCTCTTTCTCTGCCATCCGAGCTTCAATTTGAGTCTGACTTGCCTTCAACGCTTCGATCTCTTCATTCTTCTCCCTTAAGATTTCGGCCAAGTTCTTGTTTTCTGTATGAAAACGAGAATGCGGTGTCGAGACTTTGTCCGCCAAGTTTCCCAATCCGAAAACCCGGCCTCTTCTCTTCTCCGTTTCATGTAAAATAATGAAGTTATAAATTAAGTAATTTGAAAATTAATTCATATTTAATTTAAATTAAAAAATTTACCTCGAGAAAGACTTCGTTTATCTTTTCGGGAGGTAGCTCTTCCGTTGAACCGACTTCTTTGGATTGGGTAACCACCTCATCCAAACGCCTCTTCGTCGACTCAACAATCATCCGAGCAATTGGATCCCTAATTTCGCCCGTTATCTTGTTTTCGTAGCCATCCTCGATGAGCTCAACATGATTCGGACTCGTCCCTCCCGTTATTTCTGCAAAAACAATTTCCTAATTAAAAAAAGATATAAACTTATTGAAAATTAAAAACAAATTACTTACAAAGATAATTTTCCTCGATGCGGTGCTTCTTGCTCCCGCATTATGAGTCGCCATCCCGACACCGTTCCTCTGACTTCTACGGTTCAGGGAGTTCGTCGAAGAGGTTGCCACGGTTGCATGCTTACTTCAATGACGGACCAGCCCCTTCCAACAATCGCCATCGCCGTTAATACCCTTGGGGACATCACCTTGGCACCACTTCTGTTTCCATATGTTCATGACGTTCGAGTATTGCGTTGATGCCTTAATGTGGAACTCCTTTTCCACCAGATCTTTATACTTCTTATCCCAAGTATACTCTTGCTACGGAAAAAAATATGAAATATTTGTCAGTTGTAACAAATCTTAACGCGAATTGGCGGAACCAGTTATGCCTATCTGATAAAGGCATTTCCTTATACGTCGGGTATCCGAAATGGAGCATGTTGTACATCATTCCCAAGATGCTCTTTGTGATTTTGGATTCGGTCAACGTAAACCTAATAAGACAAAAACAAAATTGAAACTTTATGAATATATACTAAACAAGTGTAAGATGAAAATCTAAAGTTATAAAATTTAATACCAGTAAGTCCCAGGGTTGGTCTCGTAGAATGGATCGAGCCGTTTTAGCAGCTCTCATACCGGTTGGTCGACTAACGCCATTATCTATGTGGCAATAGTCGGCGGGAAATACTGTGCCGCTTGCCCCTGAGATACAGAGTGGCTCCCAATAGGAGTCTCCGCCCGAGTCTGAGATTTGTCCTGATGAGACGGTCCCGTCGATATTTGAGATGGCTGTTGTTTGCGTTTTACCTGAGTCGACCGAGACCGTCGGGGTCTCGGTGGTTGTTGTGGGACCGGCTCTTCCTGTACCTCCTTCACTGGAGAAGACATAAGCTCTTTAAAACTCAAAAAGTGTCCCTACAAACCAATCAACGAACGAAATTTAATCATCACAATTCTATATAAAATTAAAAAATTATACAATAATATTAAAAACATTTAAAAAAATATTAACTATAAAAAAATTTTGAAAAGCGTTTTAGAAAACTATTTTTTATATCAAAAAACGTTTTAAATTCAAAACAATTTTCCAAAAAATATCAAAAATATATTTTATGATCAAAACGTTTTCAAAATATTTTAAAACGTTTTCAAAAATTTTGAAATCGTTTTCTAAATTTCTGAAAACGTTTTCAAATTTTTTGAAAACGTTTAAATTTTTTATTAAATATAAACAATATAAAAACGTTTTAGAAAACTGTTTTTAAAATCAAAAAACGTTTTAGAAAATTTATTAAAAAATATTAAAAAATTAAAAACTATTTAGAAAACTATTTTTAAATAAAAAACGTTTTAAAAATATATTAAATCTTCAAAAATGTTAAAAACGTTTTAGAAAACGGTTTTCATATCAAAAATTGTTTAAAAATTCAAAACAATTTTACAATAAATCTCAAAAATATTTTTTTTATGATCAAAAAATTATTTCAATCGTTTTGCATGTTTAAAAATTCTATATCTTTTGAATCGATTGAAAAATATATAAAAAAAAAATTAAAAATCACAAAATCATACATAAACAATCCAACATCCTAAAACCTAATGTTCATTCCATCATAATTCACCTAAATTACTGTTCAATCAACACATGCATCCATTTCCTAAATTCAAACAACCTAATGAATTGATTTAAACAAAAATCAATCGGTTAGAAAGAAAACTTACATGTTCATGATGTTGGTGGCGGTCGGAATTGGAGTTTAACGGCAAGAATCTGGCGAATGGCTAGAGAGATGATCGAGAGCGAGTGGGAAGAGAGAGAGAGAGCAGTTTCAGAGAAATGGAGAAGAAAGAGACTAGTCGAATCGATAAAAATTGATTTCCGACGGAAAACCGTATGTATTTCATTTATGGTCGGTTTTCCGTCGGAAATTTGGCGGTCCAGTTGATTTGGCCAAATTTTTGGCGGTTACGACAAAATTTCTGTAAAATTGGCGCCATAAAAACCGACGGTTAGCTATTTAAAAAAAAGCTCTCACCTTAAACTAGTTGTGCCATGTTATTTTAGTCGTTTATGACTACGAATAAACTGTTTATATCGTTAAGTTAATCTTATGGTAATTAAAAAATTACAATGCATATCAACTTAAGAAAATAAAAACGTCTTGCAAATAAAAATAAAAGCAAATTACATAATTTGATTTTAAAATCTGTTATAATTCGGGAATTGGTTGGTGAACCTATCCCCGACATCCGTCTCCCGCCACTGGTTCACCATGACGTTCCAAGACCTTGCTGGAATCCAAGCAGGTCTTCTTTCTCCTCTTTCCCAACGCAACTTCATCCGCCGCATCTTCGTCTCGAAAACTCGTCTTGCGGTCTTGTGGAATTCCCGCCAGATAATAAGCACACTGTTCGAGGAGAAAGTGAAGTACACCTGTAATTTACAAATTTTGTATTATTAAAAATATTTTAGTAATTTATTTTTAAAAATATAGAAAAAATTACTTACTAGGATATCATCGAACCAAGCTTCCTTGAGATGGGTCGGCACGCTGTAGTATGTAGGATAGCTGCCGGACCAACGAGCTTCAATGATGTCGCTGATTACAGACGGAATAACCGCGTTGTACCCGAACCAAACAGCCCGGTGAGCTTGGCGGGACGGGTCGAGATTGGGAAGTTGTTCCCGACCTGGTAGTGCGATTTCTCGCAAAGCAGATTCACGTGCCTCGGGAGAGAAATAAACGAAATCCATTTTTTTCTTAAGTTGTTTTTTGATTTGAATGAAAAAACTTATGAAATTCAAACTCTATATATACAAAAATTTCTGATGGTTAAACCGATCGACATCCGTCGAAAAAGGGTTTAATTTCCGAAAAGACTTTTACCAAGACATCGCATAGGGAAGAGTAGATAATTACTGCGGTGTTTTGACCGTTGATGACTATTACCAACGGAAAACCGACGGCTAACCGTCGGTTTACCGACGACAAACCGTCGCAAATTTCTGACAGAATTTCGAGGGATTAAGGTTTAGGGTTTCATATAGGGTTTAGGGTTTTGCATTTTACAACGTCCACATTTATATGTAACGTTAACATTGAACTTTATGTTTCTACTGTATTAAAGAAATTTTGAAAATAGTAAGTTAGACAACGTTTCACACTAACTTCGTCTTAACCGTTATTGTATACGACGATGTGTTTTAGTCCGACGTGTTGTAATTTCTTGTAATAAAAAAAAAATGTCATTTGGTTCAGATATTGAAAACTAATAATACAAAATATAATTACACTAACCATTGAGAGGTTTGACGATTATCCGTTTCCAATTCTGAAACATTAAACCCTATTCCATCAGAATTCCATCGGTAATTATCGACGGAATTCAGACGGATATACATGCTTCGTCGGTAATTCGTCGGTTTTTTGCGCCGTTTTTTTCTACCGTCATTTTTTCGTCGTAAATTTTGTTTTTAAACAAACTTTTTTCGCCTCGACCGTGGTTCGTATGCGGGTTGGATAGTGCGCTGGTAGTGTGGTATGATCAATTGGACTAAGTGTTTACGTTGTACTTTGATACAGCCTGTTATATATATATTACTTATAATAGGAACATTAAAAAAAAAGACAAATTAACTAATCCACAATTAATTGTAATACATTTTGATTCGTTTACAACTATTATAAATGTTTTTTATCTATCATTCTCCGTCACTATCTGAATCATAGTCAGTTGAAATTGAGTCGGTGTCGTCGTCAAATTCGCCTCTCTCTTCTTTGGATTATGAATGAATAACAATGTCCCCGAAATGACTGAAGTCGACAACTAGATTAACTTTAAGGGATTCTTCTACAGGAGCTATAAAATCACTTCCGCTTCCTTGTAAGGGCTCTACTTCACCTTCCTCAACTCCGAACACCCTCCCTCGCGGGTTTATTTTCGTAACTGTGATCCATGTATCGTTTTTGTAAGTGGTACGAGGGTAAGGAATGTAACAAACCTACATAGATGGTATATTATAATTAGAAAAAACTTTATTTAAATGGTAACTAATAATAAACATAATTATTTTTGGTTACTAACCTGATCTGCTTGTGAAGCAATAATGAACAGATCGTAGTTTCTGAGTTTCTTGCTCGAATTAATTGACGTCACACCAAACTCATCGATCGCAACACCTTGCCTTAGGATCGGGTTATACCAATCACATAGAAAAACCACACATCGCATGCCAAGCTTCCCTATGTATTTAACTTCTAGTATTTCCTTGAGAACACCATAGTAGACAACTTCGCCAGATGCGGATGAAACTTCGTGATCGGCGGTAATTCTTGTTGACCCCTCTACATGCACCTTAAATGCGACCCCCTAGTGCAATATCTTAGATAAGACTTTGCGGTGTAGTGGAGGCTCTATTATGTCAACTAACCAATCTTATGGGGTGCGTCCACTAGCGAGTTAATGCCAGACCTAAGAGTAGGATTACATCAAAGTTATAAAGTTACTCAGTTTCTCCAAGGTTTTTGTAAGATTTAATAGAAACAAATTCTTACATAAAAGGTTAACCAACGGCTGAAGTATCTTTGTTTCTGAGCCTCACGTTGGGCCTCGTCCAACTCTGGATGATGAAACTAGAGAGCTTCCATATATAACCTACAAAAAGTTAAAAAGCGTAAATAAATATACATTAGTAAAACAATTATCTTTACATGTTTAAACCAAGTGCAATAAAAATCATAAATTGAACATATATACCTCTCATATTGAAGTACTTCTTTGCAGTTGGTCAGAATGCACTTGTGGAGATGTGTATGCTCTTGGGTTGTTAGTTGGCGATTTCCTTCTTTTCCATTTAACCGCCCAACTTGTTGAAAATTTTTAGGAACATGTGACCGATAAATTTGCCTCTCTCCCCTATCATCGTTTATAGCTCGGCGCTTGCTCCTTGTGCGTACTTGCGAAGGGAAGTAATAGCTAGCAAAGGTCGCAGTCTCTTTGTTGTTATATTGAGCGGCAATATAACCCTCCACTTTAGCGGGATTCTTCACCTTCTTTTTAAGGTGGAACATATAGCGCTCGAAAGGATACATCAACCGATATTGTATCGGACCACCAAGTCTAGCTTCACCCGGGAGATGAATAGGAAAATGCTCCATGACATCGAAGAAAGACGGTGGAAATATCTTCTCCAAATTGCATAATATCTTAGGAATGTTTTGCTCCAAATTTCTGATGCCATCAACAGTAAGTGACCTGGTCGATATATCCCTAAAAAAAGATCCCACCGCGGCAATTGCTTTGTGGACTTCTCGAGAAATGAGATGAGCAAATGCAAACGGTAAGAGTCGCTGCATCATCACATGACAATCATGACTCTTCATTCCGATAAACTTTTCTCCATCAGTGTCCACACAATTACGCAAGTTTGATGCGTAACCGTCAGGGAATTTAACTTTTAGCATAATCCACTTAAAGAACTCTTCCTTCGACTTCGGGTCCACCCAATACGCTAGAATTGGTGGTTTTCCGTTCTTCTGAAGATGAAGTTCAGGCCGATCACAAATTTCAGGCAAATCAAGCCTAGACTTCACATTATCTTTCGTCTTCCCTTGGACGTTGAGAACAGTGTTCATGATGTTATCAAATAAATTTTTCTCAATGTGCATGACATCAAGATTATGCCTTAGCAGCTGGTCCTTCCAATATGGTAAATCCCAGAAGATGCTTAGCTTGTGCCAGTTATGGGACAAACCAGCTGCGTATACATTCTCATGCCCATTTCCACCGCATTCACGAGTTCTTAGTGCACCAAAGGTTTCCAAAAGGCCAAAGTAGTTGACCCGTCGTCTTGGAGAATAGGATCATCAAACACATTCCTCTTCTTCGTAAAAAGTTTAGTGTTTTTTCGATATGGATGATCATGCGGTAGAAATATCCTATGACAATCAAACCAACACGATTTGCATCCGTTCTTCAACTGGAATGCATCGGTCTTCTCCTGACAATACGGACATGCTAACCTCCCATGCGTTGTCCATCCTGATAACATACCATAAGCCGGAAAATCGCTAATGGTCCACATTAGAGCAGCCCTCATCAGAAAATTTTCCTTGCAGGAGACATCATATGCTACAACACCGGGCAACCATAACATTTGCAACTCATATATCAAAGGCTACAAGAATACATCAAGTGATCTTCTTGAATGCTCTGGACCGGGAACAAGTACGGAGAGGGAAAGAAACTCTCGACGCATACACATAGAAGGCGGTAGGTTATAAGGAGTTAGAATCATTGGCCACAACGAATATTGTCTCCCATGGACGCATTCACACATTCCTCCCATAGAAAGCGGTAGGTTTTGACCCTCTCTGCAACCATCGTAAAGAGGCCCTTTCGGTGCATTTAAAATGTCAAAAAATCTCCTAGCTTATACATTAGGTTCCTCATCTACCCTAGGAATTAGATATTCATCTACTTCTGGAATATTGTCTTTATATGTATCATTAACCATCTGAATGGTACCTACACCAAAATCTACATCGACACTATAAGGTTCTCTAGAACTAACATTAGGTTCCCTAGTACTAGTACTACCATAAGGTTCTCTACTAGTACTTGCATAATCCGAAGTTTTCCCATTGATAGGTTGTATAGTTTTCCCTATTCTACTGCAAGTGCACAGTTAATGCAATCGTAGTATATAAGGTATCGAATCCCACGAGGACTCTCAGTCACACAATAGATTAATAGCAGTTCAGATTAAATTAAGCGAAGCAGATGTGAAAACAGTAAACGAAATAGCAAAGTAAATCAAGTGAGTTAAGCAAGAAGGCGAAGCGTTAGGTTTCAGGAGTTCTCAGGAAATCAGGAACGCAAGCAATCAATCTATCTAGATCCAATCAATAACTATTCTAGAACTCAAACACTGATACAGAATTAACCAAATTCCTTTGCGATAATTCTCTAAGTCTAAGTGCAGCAAACCAAACTTCCGTTTGCGAGAACTAACAGATTAAACTAGCATTAATTCCAAGTTTGATATGTTCACAATTAACCTGAACCAAACTTCCGTTTGCGAATAGTTTAATTGCTTATCTAAGTTCTTTCTAGTTAAATTAACCAACTTCCGCTGAATTAATCAACCTAACATCATAATTCTGATTAGCTACTTCAGATTAGGCATTAAGAACAACTTAGATAAAGAACTAGCAGATATGAATCTCTACAGATTAATTAAACTATAATTCTCTGAAATCCCTAATGAGAATCCTTCAACCTAACAGGTAATCTACTCAGACATGTTCATCGAGACAGAAGATATCATAAGTAGAAAACCAAATATCATAAAATCAAATAAGAACTGGGGTTCAAAATCAAGTCTCTTTCGAGATCAGGATCAGCCCCTCAGGCTTTCTGAAATAAAAATAGAACTAAAGTAAAGCGTATCCCAGCGTCGCCTAAACATTGGCTTAAAAACTCTATTTATAACCTAAAACACGTTTTGGGGCTTCTTTGTAAATATTAGGAACATCTGGGCAGAATTGCAATTTTATCATTCTTCATCAAACCGTCGTTTGGCCCATCTCGCTGGTGCATCGATCGTTGCCACAAGTGTGACGATCGTTGCAACTCGGAAATATAAACAGTGAACTTTATCTCTCGGCCAAATACTCCAATTAGCTCCAGAAAGTGCCTAAATCACCAAATATGCTCCAAATGTGCTTGTACCTAATAAACACCTGAAAAGACTCTAAAACATAGTAAAAGACTCGATAAATAACACATATAACATGGTTAAAAGCCCTAAAATCCATGGTATATCAACTCCCCCACACTTAGCTCTTGCTTGTCCTCAAGCAAGACAAAGAACTAAATGTAGATAAGAGGTTTGAAAACTCTTCAGAAACTCATTTCATCCTAGAAGCTACAATACTCAGATTCCCCTTAGTAAACCACTGCAAGAATCAATCACAGGATATCAAGACCACAATGTACTTCCCCCACACTTAGCAACTGTCCTAGGTAAACTCCACAATCACATTCAAGCATTCAAATTCTCCCTACTGACTTCTGCAAGTATTTAAGTGTGGTCTCACCTAAGGAGTATCGATCAAAGGGCACATGGATTCTTACCTTATCAACTCTAGACCACCATACTATCTTTCTCTAGTCCCTTTCTTCTCTTTCCCTTCTTTAACAACTGATTTTTCCCCACTGGGTATCATTTTATTTTTTTTATCAGTGTTCTTCCCGTTATGGGGTGTACTTTGGACACATCCCATGGATCACATGAGAGATAATAGTGTTTGCTACTATTCCCATGACCACTTCGGAGTTACTAACTCATCCTCAGTTTATTATTTTTTTTTTTTTTACTTTACAGAAGGGGAGAAGGGAACTAAATAGGATAGGTTGACAGGCTGTGTCAGAACTAACAAGGGAATCCGACACAAAGCATACCAAGCCCTTAGGTGAGAAATCTAAGTCAGTATTAAGGTTGAAGTCAGTAAAGGATCCTCTGATACCTGAAGTGATGTGGGTGTTCCCAGTAGGTTGATCTGTGATGGGGTTTTCTAATAGTCAGAGATAGATCCTGCAACTTCATCCCAATGGTTACTTAAGTTCCTGCAAGTCTTGTAAATCTTCTCAGAAAATCATAGTTTCTTACTTAAACAATTTTGACTCAATAAAACAAAAAATTTTGAAAAACGGACTGACTCTTAAGAAAATAGAAAACAAAAGTCAGTAACACCTCCCCCACACTTAAGACACACTGTCCCCAGTAGTGTACAGCGAAGGATCGGTAAAAAGAAAGAAAAATTGTTAATGGATGTTTCAGTTCTGTCGGGTTTTACCTCTGTCGCACAAGCATCGATCGTTGCACTAAGTGCACCGACCGTTGCTGTGCGATTCTTTCGTATTGTAACGATCGACACAATGGTGTATCGATCGACGCACTGCGCTTTCACGAACAGTTAGCAAGTTAGCAGGTTAATCCGTCTGTTTTTGTCAATTTTGATCCCTGCAGGCTGAAAACACTAGAGACAGAGTAAAACCGAAGCAAAAGATGTATCGAATAAAGTACACATCATCCAAACAAAGTAGAATCCTAAAAATCAAAAGAAGAAAAGTGCAAAAGAAAAGAAAAAGTCAGAATACAGAACCGAAAGTATGGAGACTACTCTCACTCGCTCTCATCGTCTATCCCACCATACAGTGCATCGTCATCGGCTGCCTCGGGTGCGGGATCAGTATCGGTAGGAGATCGCTGTCGACGACGTCGGTCAGGTACGGGCTGATGGATCTGTGGTGGCCTCCTGCAGCTGCAAGTACGCATGAAGTTCCAAAGAACTCGAAACATACCATCGGATCTCTCTCTCCACTCTGCCTCAGAATATGCACCGTAAGGCATCGCAGGCTCTGGAAAGGGACCCACAATGTCGACTGGGGCAGGCGCGGGCGCAGGAGCAGGGGCAGAAGATGTCGAAGTTCGTGAGGAAGGCTCTCCCAGCGGATGAGCCATGGTCGGAATCCCACGCTGCGCAGACTCAGGAGGCTGAAATCTCAGTGCCTCTAATGTGTCAATCTGTGTCCATCTGGCAGCGGGAAGCTCGATACCAGTCCTCCCAGTGGTCGGATCAGTGTAAACCCAAATGCGCCCCTCCTTGAGCCAGGTAGCGCTCTGCAGATGGCTGAGATCCAGGAACTCTCGAGCCGTATCACGCTCTGTGCAATGAAGAGGAATCCCACAATACTCAAAAATGGGAGTAAGTAAACTCCCTACCGTCTCTGTACCAGCTCCATCAAACGGCTTCAGCTGCAAATCAACCAAATGCTGTGCGAAAATAGCTCCCAAGTTGAGACCCGCAGTCGGATCTCTCACGCCAGAATCTCTAAACTGATCTCTCAGCCCCATAAACAGCAACTCCATCTCAAGTTTGCGCATCTTGTTGGCCTCAAACTTGCAAAGCAAGCTCCAGCACAAGATACGCGAGACATATCGCAGCACCGGATGTCTCATCTGCACTACTGGTGTGGTCCTGGAGTTGTATCGACCGCTGCCAATACTCTCCCAGAATGTGCGAGCCTCCACCGGATCCCACTCGAGTGGCATGGCTATGCGCCTCGGCGCAGTACTGAACCCGTAGATCCTGCAGAGATCAAGTAGAGGAATCCGATACCTGACTCCCCAACTCATGAAGGTGAAAGCACCCGCTGTAGCGCTCCTGTGGTCGGGATCCGAGTAAACCACTCTGCAAGTGGCCAATAGCTGCCTGACCAGCTCAGGATAGAGGTCATAGTGTCGCATCGGCATTGTCCCTCGACCAATGCCTCTGCACACAGCTAGCACCTGCTCATCGATCCCCAGAATCCTGCAGGTGGAGTAGTCCGCGAACTTGGTCGGCTTGATGATCATCCCACACCAACCACTGTAGAGAAGCGAGTCGTACTCTTCCCATGAAGAGAGCAATGGCCGCTCTGTGAACTCAGCGGACCTTAAGAAACGTATGAGGTCCTCCGGCCACTGTCTGGTCGTCTGAAATGGTGTGTGTGGCAACGGCGCCAAAAACTTGATAGGTTGTGGCGTCCTCTCTGGGCCAAGGTAAAGCAATTGGTGGCCCATATCTGTTGTATGGTGCGGGTGACTCTGATTCCCTGTTAAACCATTGAGGCGGTGGGGTGTAGTGTCTTGTTGCTGTGGACGCTGTGGCTCGCTTCTTGCGGGGTTGCCTTTGAGACGCCATCTGCAAAAACAAAGTTCAAACATTCATCAAGTCTCGGCAAAATTTCACTGTGAAATCGGGAAGCATCGACCGTTGCATCTAAGGCATCGATCGTTGCAAGGCGATTTCGCGTTATCGAACATTTCCCAAAATCGCAATGCAACGACCGTTGCTCGAGAGCAACGACCGTTGCAGGGCGATTTTGCCGCAAACAAATCATCAAAAATCAGTCAAATCCAAACCACATTGTCTCAAATCAGTTCAAAATCATCATCCATCACCCTAAATCGTCTAAATTACGCATGCATCATCAGTTTTTGGTCCAAAAATCAACAACCCTAAAACCCTAAAAAAAATCCAATCCGAAAATTCGAAAATTGAAGAACATTACCTTGATTTCTTGAGATATGGGTTGGGAAAATGGATTGGGATCGTAAAAGTAAGTAAATTGCACTTGGAAACAAGAAATTTGACGAAGAAATGTAGTTTTTTGGGTGGAGGTTCTCGGTGTGTCGACCAACAGAAATGGGGAAGAAGAAGAGAAAATAGGGTTTAAGGTGACTTACCTGGTCGTGGGTGCAACGATCGTTGCTTTAGAGGCAACGATCGATGCTGGTTGAACCAGATTGATTCCGGTTTAGCTCAACGTACCTTAATTTCGATTTAAACCAAGTGCAACGACCGTTGCACATGTGAGCAACGATCGTCACACATCTCCAGACTTGTGTTCTGTATCTAATAACTAACAAAAACAACTAAAAACGTGAAATCCTAAGAAAAACACCAAAAAATAGAAAGAAAAATAATTAAACCTAACAGTGGGTTGCCTCCCACTCAGCGCTTGTTTTAAGTCATTAGCTTGACTTTTGGAAAGAGGTCAGACTCATGGAGGTTTCAACAGAGACTTTGAGTGTCTCTGTGAATGCCTTATCATCCATGGTGGTGTGTAAGCAGTAGCAGCATGATGTCGTCCAAGGAACGTCGGGATGAATGTAGGGTGAAATTGACACTTGGGTGTTTTAACGCTCTTTCCTGCATTCAAAACGGTGGAGTCAGGAGGTTTAAACTTAGAGGATTTATGCTTCACCTTTGGCAAAGTTTTGATGTTCGGAGCCTTTCGTTTATGAGTAGCTTTAGGCCTTGAAGATGTTAGAATAGGCTCTTGTGGAACCACCATCTTCTTGTCAACCACTACTGTGCACTGAACCTCATTTTTAGACTTAACGGGAGCTTTCGGGAATGGCAGTGGAGGTTTATAGGTTCTTTCTTTAGCAGGTCTTTGAGACATGAGTGAAACTGGTTCCTTTCGGGGTGCAACGATCGGTGCTTGTGGAGCATCGATCGATGCTGTCATCTCAGCTCGTGTTTCAACTATGGTCTCGGGTTTATCCGCCTCTTGATCCATCCCAGCCATCTCAGACTCAAATTTCTCTTCTTGGCTTGGTCCCACTTCAATCTGAACTATCCAAGTCAAGAGATCCATGTCAATCTCTGTTGAGTCGGGTGCATTGAAGCTTTCAAACTCAGGCAATTCAACATCAAATTCCCCACTGTCTTCCACAAATTCAACAGCCTTAACTGCTAGACATGATCCATGATCCATCTGTATGTCCAGCTGCTTCATGCGAGTGCTCAAGGATTCAAATTTCTCATTCAGATTAGTGTACAGGTTCTCCAGCTTCGAGCTGAAAGAAGCTGTGTTCTGCTGTTGCTTTTCAATTGATTGTTCTATCATCATCTCTAGTCTGCTCCTTTGTGTAGGAGGTGCTAGATAGGAAGTGTAGTTATGGTCTCTTGATCCTTGAGCATGCCTAGAACCTTGTCTGTGTTGATGTCCCAATGTATGTCCATAAGAGTCGGCTCCAGCCATATAATGTACCTCTGCAAATTTATCAGTTTTTGCCTCTGCTCGGAACTGTCTCTCCCTAAGTAAGATGTCGTGGATGTCATCTATCTTACTCTGCATCTCAGCTACTTGCCCAACCAATACATGGTAATCTGGTAAGATGGGATTTCCTTCCCCATCTATTTTCTGACCTTTTGCGTTGCATATGTGACCCTCTTGGTCTCGTAAAACGCCGTTTTCACCGCGAATCAAAATAACAGGTTCCATGGTGCGGAACCCATTGAACGTCTCAGATCTCAGCATCGCTGGTCTCGCCTTGTGTCGATCGATGCAAGGTGAGCAACGATCGATGCAGTGCGAATCCCTGCGAATCCAAAAATCAAAAACGTGAGTAAACAAGAAAATTAAAAAGGATGCTTAGTCTAAATCCTAGTACTAAATCTATAGGTGAACTCAAAGAGTCCCCGGCAACGGCGCCAAAAACTTGATAGGTTGTATAGTTTTCCCTATTCTACTGCAAGTGCACAGTTAATGCAATCGTAGTATATAAGGTATCGAATCCCACGAGGACTCTCAGTCACACAATAGATTAATAGCAGTTCAGATTAAATTAAGCGAAGCAGATGTGAAAACAGTAAACGAAATAGCAAAGTAAATCAAGTGAGTTAAGCAAGAAGGCGAAGCGTTAGGTTTCAGGAGTTCTCAGGAAATCAGGAACGCAAGCAATCAATCTATCTAGATCAAATCCATAACTATTCTAGAACTCAAACACTGATACAGAATTAACCAAATTTCTTTGCGATAATTCTCTAAGTCTAAGTGCAGCAAACCAAACTTCCGTTTGCGAGAACTAACAGATTAAACTAGCATTAATTCCAAGTTTGATATGTTCACAATTAACCTGAACCAAACTTCCGTTTGCGAATAGTTTAATTGCTTATCTAAGTTCTTTCTAGTTAAATTAACCAACTTCCGCTGAATTAATCAACCTAACATCATAATTCTGATTAGCTACTTCAGATTAGGCATTAAGAACAACTTAGATAAAGAACTAGCAGATATGAATCTCTACAGATTAATTAAACTATAATTCTCTGAAATCCCTAATGAGAATCCTTCAACCTAACAGGTAATCTACTCAGACATGTTCATCGAGACAGAAGATATCATAAGTAGAAAACCAAATATCATAAAATCAAATAAGAACTGGGGTTCAAAATCAAGTCTCTTTCGAGATCAGGATCAGCCCCTCAGGCTTTCTGAAATAAAAATAGAACTAAAGTAAAGCGTATCCCAGCGTCGCCTAAACATTGGCTTAAAAACTCTATTTATAACCTAAAACACGTTTTGGGGCTTCTTTGTAAATATTAGGAACTTCTGGGCAGAATTGCAATTTTATCATTCTTCATCAAACCGTCGTTTGGCCCATCTCGCTGGTGCATCGATCGTTGCCACAAGTGTGACGATCGTTGCAACTCGGAAATATAAACAGTGAACTTTATCTCTCGGCCAAATACTCCAATTAGCTCCAAAAAGTGCCTAAATCACCAAATATGCTCCAAATGTGCTTGTACCTAATAAACACCTGAAAAGACTCTAAAACATAGTAAAAGACTCGATAAATAACACATATACCATGGTTAAAAGCCCTAAAATCCATGGTATATCACCCATGAGGATACCAAATCTTATAACCCGCTATAAATCCAATTGAATACAAGTGATGACATACTTCGCCAATCGTAGGATTTCTAAAATTTCGACAATCAGTATATGGACATTTTAACTTACCGGTTTTCAGCGTATGTGGTTGATTGCAGATAAATAAAAAAACGAAAAATGAAAATCTTAATCCTTTTCGATATTGTTGTTACATTTGTTTATTATTTTGTATTACATTGATGTGGTTATTATGTAATGATATTAAACATGTAGATCATGTATTACTTTTCTATATTTGATGTTCGTTTTCAGTATATTTGCATCATATTTGCATCATATTTTTTTAAAAATGTATTAAGTTTTAAATTTTCAAAATATTTACAAGTAATTTCACACGTAACATTGGTTTAATCTTTTACTAAAAACAACAACATTGGTTAATACAGTTAGTAAAGACTTTTAAAACAAATTCATTGTAAACTACAATATTTTTGAAATATATAATTTGTATATGTAGGACATGTTAATTTTACTTTTTAGAAATATATATTATCAACTACTAGTATTATGGCCCGTGCATTGCACGGGCTAATGTTTATGGATTTGACATCGGCTATTTGATAACGAAATAAATGTTATAATTGGTCTAAATAGATGGTGAAACAATATAATTACTATTTTTAGTTAAATAATTTTTTCGGTTTAAATACAGTTATTTAGGAGGAATCTATTCTTCTTAACCGATATGGAACACCTACAAACCACATCGAATAAGAGCTTAGTCTAGTCCCGACAGTGAACATTAACTACAAAGTAACCCTCTCAGCCCAATTCTGAACCATCACAACCACCATATGAGATCTCTCGTGTTTCTTGGATATCTTTTTGTAGTCTCTATCTTCAAATATAAGCTGATTAATCTTCTATTCTCGTAGTCTCTATACTCTATCAAAGAGATCATGCAGATCATTGCGTTTGTTGTTGTCTTGGATAGATAAAGTAAGAATATGTGGAGATCGATCATAAGAAAAAGGAAAAAAGGTGGGGTCGTGAGGTATAGAAAAAAAAATGAACAATTAGATTATGGGGATCATGGTGCATACATTTTTAAATCATATTATGTATTTATTGTAAAAAATATTTTGAACATTGAAAAAGTGACATCTTAAAAAACAATTCAGGTTATTAAATGACCTGCAGAGAAAGAACTAAGATAAACTACACATGGCAAAAGTTGACCAAAGAGAAAATAGGCTAAAAGCTGTACATGTATCTTTGCAATGATTTTTGCATCAAGAAACTTTCGAGCAGCAAGCCAAAACACATTCTTGAAACCTGTTCCAGCATTTACAATGTACATTCTATGAAATGTTTGCAAAATAATATAACGACTTGATCCAACCTGGTATGTATGCGATGAAGAACTGAAATGTGAATTGTGAAACTCAAGTACCTCAGGGTAGTAGCTGTTGTCTATTTTGGACATGGCAGCCACAAGATTTGGTGAGAGGTTGTTGTTGCAGCACAAAGACAACCCGGAGACCAAATACCAAATACCCTGAGAACAACCCTGAGATTTTGGTCTGCAACAAAAATCACTATTTTCTTTGATTTTTCAACAGAAGAACATTAACTTCCCCTGTTTTTTGTTCTTCTGTGTTGTTTCTTCAGAGAAGAACAATAACAGTGAGAGATCCAAGAAAATCTTCTTCTTTAAATTCCTGATTTTTGAGCGCCGTCTTTCTTCTTCTGAAATTTCAAACTCTGATCTTCTCTCCCTGATTTCTTCAAGGGTTCCATTTTCTTCAACTCCTTCAATATACAAATCAAAGTATCTGTAAAGTTTAAATATCTAACTATCCTTGAAGAAACCCACATGGAACAACAAAAAACAAATACTTGAATGGCCAAAACATCAGACATAAGTCTCTTAGAACAAACAATAAACTTTACCTGACATATCAATTAATAGGGAAAGCTTCTTCTTGATACAAAGCGGATTCAGAAGACATGCACGTGAGTTATACGACATCACTCGCGAGGAAGACAAACATGGAGAAACAGAATTGCAATGTCAACCACAAAAGCGGTGGCATGTCCTTGTCGGTTCTCATCTACATAAAGAAACAACAACAAATATTAAGGATTAGTAATCTCTACTATAGATTGAAAGGACTAAGACATACGTACAATCAAAGTATTGATCAAAAACGCAAGAATTTCATTTTTTTACGCATATTACTTCGCTGCTTTCTAAAGTATGGTTTCACAAATAAATGGTTATAAGCAACCTTCACACGACTGGCACATAATATCCCTAAATGGTTAGTAGGACAAAGTATAGTTCCTTCGACAGTGGCAAGGTAAGAGAGGGTAGGCAACTCTGTTTTAAAGATGGTGCTGCTTTTATCTCATCATTTCCATGAAAGTCTGAAACCAAGGCTTGTTTAGAGGAGGCATGGGTACTTCCATCAATCACGATACAAACATTCAAAACTTTGAGTAACACACATATGACAAATTCACCTTGGGAACTGAAAAATCGCCAACTCACAAAGACATTATTTAACAAAATTTTCGGTTTTCAAAAAATTTACCTTCAAGATCTAAGGTCTGTTTCAGATCTATTGCAGTTCCTTACCAATCCTATCTTCTTCAAGAAACATGAAGGCAGTTTCAGATACAGAAAAGACTCTAGGACATCTGCTTTTTTTTCTTTCCCAGCGTTAAACACATACATGGAAACATATATATGATCTTTGTTACGGTTGCCAATGAGAAATCTGCACTTTGGAGATCAGTCTCCCATAAATCAGCACATGGATATGATAAACAATTAACATTCATTGAATCAGACAATTGGAGAAGGCCTGTTTTTGTTTTCCTTTTGTTCTTACCATGACGCCACTGACATATGGTGTTTCCGGTGAAGGCTGAGGGTAGAATTTGTAGAACTTCATGCCTTGAAAGGTTTTCTACTTTCTTAGTATCTTCGCTTATTTCTTATATTGCTTTCTTCCGAGCTTCTTTTGCCTGTGAGGATCATTCCGTAAGAGAACAATTTCACTGAAATAAGCTCACATATATCATTCACCTTGGTTGGTTTAATATTTACCTCTCGATTAGCTTTCTTTGCAGCTTGAACTTGCTCTTTGACGTATTCCTGAAAAATTTAAACCAAAAGAAGTTAGACAAATCATCAACCGTCACTGACTATTAACTTAAACAACTCCACTCACTTAGAACACATCCTTTTGTTCTGCTGGTTAGGCTTCTTCTTGTATCAGCTTATCAACAAATTCCTGGGATACATGCACAAAAACCCATAAATTGAATAAAAACGCACTTAACCAAATGAAGAAGCGTCGATGCTAAGATAAAAATGCACTTAAGACACTATCTCTTGTTTCAGAGATTGAAAAGCATGTTACAACGCTTTTGTGCTCCTTGATGTTCCATAGAAGCGTCAATGTTAATTTCCCATCAACATTCCACACATGATAATCTTGCCATACTCAAGGTAAGGCTCTTGTAAACATTTGTACTCAAATATTTTTTTAATTAAAAGTATATGACACATACCTTGATAGAACCATCTGAGTATCCACTAAAGAGCAAGCCTTTATGATAGATGAGGGCTGTTATAGCTCCACCGCCAGATTGATGCATCTCTATGGTATGTGTATGTACACATGATAGCCGTTGGTCCTATAAAGTGGTCTGAAAATATGAGTCCAGCACTTAAACTTGACATCTAAGACTTGAGTATGAAACGAATTGTGAAAAAACATTAAGATACCAGTGCATACCAAAGAATCAATTGCGATCGAACCCTAATTTTAGAATATCAAGCAAAGATGACAAACGGATCGGTTCAAGCAAATGATGGGTTTTCGATTAATTAGTTTGTTCAATCGCAAGTAATATTTTGAGCAAAAAATTAAAACAAATGAGTGAAAAAGTGAGATCGATTGGATCCATTGAATGGTAGGAGTTGAATAATTGAAGAACAAAGCAAGAACTTACCTTGAGAAGAGAGACATCATAGATGGAGAAACTGTTTTTTTTTTCTTGTGAATTCATAGAGAAACAGTTTTGATTTACGGTTCTCACCATCTGATTTTGATAAAGATAAACAAATAAAACGATTGTGATTTCATAGATCATAAACTAAATCAAGATCGTAGGAAGCGAAAATCAAAGAAAAAAAATTGATTTCATACCTTGGATTGGAGAGAGATGTAGAACGATGAAAATGGTGAACAATCCGATCGTGAACAGTTGAAAGCAAAAAAAAAAAATTGGAGTAGTAGTCGCTAGAAAAGAAAACGAAAATTAAGGAGGTGATGATACCTCAGATTTTTTCTCTAACATCACTTCTCAATTATATATACTAGGAGAAAACCCGCGTAAATGCGCGGATTTTACTTGAATTTATTGATATTTAATATATTTTAATATTTGTTTTGAGTATCAATATTTTATATATTTTTAATTTACAAATTTGTATTTTTTTCTTTTTATATCTTATAATGATTTTAGAAAAAAATATGCGCTAACATACGATTATTAATTTAATTTATTTTATAAATAAATATTTTGAATTATCCATTTTAATGAGCTTTTAAAAAACTTTTATTTCCTTCTTAAAAAATATTTAATATACATACTTGTTATTTATACATTTTTATTTTTTTCTATGTTCTTATATTCTATATAATTTTTTGTTTTATTATCATTTTTTTTCATTTTGAAAATTTTTATTTCTATTCTTAATAATAATTATTTTTACATTTTAATATTTTTATCATTTTAGATTTCTTTAATTTTTTTATATATATTTCATTGATTTTATTTTATTTTTTATGTTCTTATATTTTGTATACTTTTTATGAACATTGTATCTCATTTTTATAATATATTTTTTTCTATTCGTGATAATTATTATTCTTATCATTCATATTTTTTTTTGTTTTATGGTTCTTTGTTTATAGTTTTCTATTACTGTAAACTTTTTAATAATGTTATCTTTACTTTTAGTCTTATAAAATTAATTTTATTAAGTTTTATTTATTTTTGTTTATATAATGCATAAAATATGGAAGATGTATTTAAAATTTATAATATTTATATATTATAAAATTCTAAATTAAATTCAAACTTAGAATTTATGTTTACATAATTTTAACTAATTATATTTAAATTAAATAATCATGCATTAAATATATATTTATTTAACTTTAAATTATGATGTGGAAATTTTTGCCTTAAATTGGCCAATTAAAAGGGGGGCTGATGTGGCGGCTTGAGAGAGCCCCCCTTCTCCTATTATATACTCCCTCCGTTTCATATTATAAGTAGTTTTAGCTAAAAGCGCGAATATTAAGAAACTTACTTTTCTTAATAAATATTATTGAGTAAATATAATTCAATCAATCATCAAAAAAGTTAAAGAAAATCTGAAGAATTTAATTGGATACACACTATTCAATAAAGTAAAAGTTGCATAGATATATGAAAACAACTTACATTTTGAAACATAAAAAAACTTGCAAAACTACTTATATTATGAAACAGAGGGAGTATAGGATTAGATTAGTTTGAATCAAATAATATTTATTTTAGAATACAAAAAAAAAATTGTATTCTTTCAATAAAGGGTATCATATTTTTTAGGTTTATGATATAAATATGAAAATACAATTTTATATTCCTTTTATAAAAACATATCTAAATGTATATCTAAATTAATGATATAAGATATGAAGTTTGTGTGGTTGGTTATGTAGATGATGATGATGTGTTACAAATAAAAGAGAAAAAACTAACTTTATATATATATATATATATATATATATATTATATAATAAAATAATATTTTCCTACACAAGCTACACAAATTATGAGAAGTTACCATGTGAAATTAAATTTTTAGTGTTTTTTATTTTAATCTTTAATAAATAATATATTTATTTATTATTCATTGACTAAATTTACATTCCTAAATATTTTAAGATAATATATTATATTTTTACCATAGTTAAGATGATATGTCAATGAAGATAAATTTGAAAGTTGTTTTTAAACCTAATTTGAAAGTTGTTTTCTAGCTAATGTGATATAGTGAAGTTTTTCTAAATATATAGTTTTCTAATCTTACATAATAATAAATAATGTTTTCTTAAACACAAGTTCTGAGAAATGATCATAAATCACATAAATTACAAAGATATGTATGATATAGAAGATAAGAATCATATATATATATATATGAACACCATTTGTCCGAGAAGAATCAGTAGTCATAAATATATATATACATACATACATATATATATCAACACTATTTTCGTAATTTGTTTAATTATTTTGATGTGAATCTGTAAGTCAGAATTACCATGAGTTTAGCTTTTATACACTTCTAAGCTTGATCAAATATCCATTTATTTATTATTTTAGCATTTCTTCTAAAAATAAAAATAAGACTTGGTGGATGATAAGAATTCGTCTGTTTCTTAATATAATTTTTTTTTTTTCAAAATATAAGATGTTTTCATTTTAATGTAAATTTTAAATATATTTAATATATCTTAATCAATTATATTACACATTTTAAAAAAAAAAATTGGCTGAATTTAATTTAGATTAACTACTAAAAAAATATTTTGTAAAAGCCAATAACTTTTTTAATATGTGTGTTTTTACTTAAAACCTCCTATATTGAAAAACAGAGCAAATAATTCTCATGAATGTTTCTATTTTTTTTCCTATATGTTCCACATACATTTTAATTATTTTGTTTGTCTTAAATTTTCCTAATTAAAAATAGAGTTTGTTTTTATTGTCAGTTTTTGACATATAATTATATAAGAATTATAATCTAAATAATAAAAGCCTCATTTGTATGTAAAATATTATATTTAAGTCTAGTTTTTGTAACCAGTCAATTAAAGGGATGATTGGGTGTAAAACCCCAGATAGTTTATTTATAAAGCTTTTGGCCTCGATTGTTCAGATATTAGATCAAGCCATATACGTACACGAAATCGTCCCATATCTACCCCTATGAAGAAAGAGAACGAAGACGGCGGCGGCGAGCATTAAATGATCTAGCTCCCTACTCGATATGGAAATCTTTAGGGAAACGAGATTACTGTTTGTAGAACACTTACCAATGCTGATGTTGATTCTGGACCACACAATACACATATAATTAAATCCATTGTATATCCGCAAACAAACTTAGCTACATACGCGAGAACTCTCTTGCCTATATTAATGGAGGCTTGCGTTGAACAGAAGTGTGGATAGCCATTAAAGGTGTTAGCTGGAAGATCATTTACTAAGAAGCCGTACACAAATTTAAGACAGGTAAGTATAAATATAAAACATCTTCTTGTTTTCTTGATGTTTTCCAGACACTTGTTGAAACACGGCTCAAACTAATCCAGAGTACATGTTTTTGTTGAAGGGACTTTGTTGAAGATGGCGCTAGAAGTAGGGATTGCAAAGGGAAAATGGATCAGGCGGGAAGATGGGGAATGGTTTCATGAACCTGATTGGGACTTGGTTAACTGCTCAGTGATGTTGAAGGAGAATGTGACATACCCGGAACTGGTTGCCTCTGTGTCAGCCAAGTTAAACCTGAAGGAAGGCGACACTATTACCATCAGTTATAAGTGGCCACAGTGGATGGTCGGACCAGAATGGAGTAAAACGGTGCCTATATTTATACGAGACAACGAAGACACTGCGTTGTTTATGTCAGTACGAGCAGATCTCGCTGAAACCTTCCTACGTGTTGATGTCCAACATGGTTGTCAGTCAAAGGAGTTAGCCATTGTTACTGAGTTAGAAAACCGTCCGGTGCGGGACGTTCGTTTAATAGAACTCCTTACGGCAAGCCCACCACAAATAAGAACAGAGAGAGGCGAGGCATCGTCTACAAACCACCATCTTCCTAAGAATCTGGTCAATGCAACCACGTTTGAAGGTAACGTTTTTAAAACAGGGTATATTCGGTAATATATGAAGCTCTGATTTCTAAATAAATCATCTGTCTTCAGGGATCACATTTTATGAGAAGCTGACGGCTATTGAAAAGTATTTCAACGAGCACAGGTGGCAGTATAACCGGAGGACCAACACTGGATTAAATATTGATCTTAACGACTCGACCTATAATCCAAATAACAGTGTGCTTGTGCCTCTGGTAAGTGTCAGCTCGGCCCTATCCTCGTCACCTTCCTTGGACAGTAAAACCTCGGAGTACGCAACAACAGGTGATCTGTTTTTTGACTTTGGGGATCATAACCGACCCACTCCGACAGGTAAGCTTACATTTATAGAACTTTACCGTTAAGATGTGTACACGGAAATATGATTGAACGGAACCAATGTTATTTGCCGTCTGTTACCGTTAAACTCTTGTACCACGTTAGAGTACATTGAACGAGTACTTATTGCGATCCTGATTTTGTACTGCAGAGAGTAGTAGCAGCGTTCCTAGTATATATCCACCGTTGGACCCCCCTGATGAGACACATGGTACGACCGAGGCACCTATGACTCCAAGTCCGAAATCTTTGGGGAAAACCCCAATGCCAGCTGATCCAATCAACTTAGAAGGTCAGTCTACTCGGGCCACGCCTGACGTTGTAGGGGACAAACACACTATTCTTATGGGACACCCTGTTGACCATCCATTTTGGATAAATGCTCAAATTGGGAATTTTTCAAGGAACCGTATCGATCTAGGTGGGCAGGATCATCCGTTGGCCGAGACACGAATTACACCCGCAATGCACGCACGAGATGCACCACCGTATTTCGATGACCCAATAGGTGAAGGTAAATTATATTATCGAATAAATACTTGATTAAAATGTTATCCGTACCCGTGTACTAAGTGTGAATATTGAAACAGATGAGTTGGATAAAGCAATGCACGACGTTGACTATGAAGGTGATGAAATTTTCGTTGGTCGCATCTTCAGGAGTAAGGAAGATTGCAAGATGAAGTTAGCGATACACGCGATTAACAGGAAATTTCATTTCCGGTATGCCAAGTCCGGTCCTGAAAGGATTGTAGTAGTATGTGTTGGGGATAGGTGTCCCTGGAGAGTGTATGTCCCGAAGTTTGACGACAGCCTCCGATATGAAGTGCGTAGTTGCACACTGCAGCACACATGTAGTGTTGATGCTAGGGGCAACTTCCACCGGCAAGCTTCCACAGCGGTGATAGGAGATCTGATCCGTTCTCGTTTCAAAGGTAGTGGTAAGGGACCACGGGCATGCGAGGTCAGGCATTTGCTACGTCACGAATACAGTCTCCATGTTAGTTACTGGAAGGCATGGAGAGCGCGCGAGATTGCTATGGATAATGCACTAGGATCCTCTATGGGAAGTTATGCATTGATCCCACCATATTATAAGCTTTTACAACAAAGTAATCCAGATTCTGTGCTCGGACTTCAAACGGAGGCGGGAGTAGGAGGCGTAGAGCGATTTAAGTATCTGTTCTTCTCACTTGCTGCCTGCGCCCATGGTTATCAGTTCATGCGGAAAGTGGTGGTAATCGATGGCACACATCTGGAAGGGCGATATGGTGGATGCCTTCTCGCTGCCAGTGCCCAAGATGGGAATTTTCAAATATTCCCATTGGGGTTCGGGATTGTGGACTCGGAAAATAGAGATGCTTGGGAGTGGTTCTTAAGGAAGCTGTCTGGAATCGTCCCTGATGACCCTGAGCTGGTGTTTGTTTCGGACAGACATGGCGCTATATACCCGGCAATAAGAAAGGTAATCCCCTTTTCTCATCCGGCCCAATCATTATTTGTTACCACATATAACTTTACTATGTTCCTTGACCCGGTTGGTTTAGGTGTTTCCAATGTCTTCGCACGCGGTATGCATGGTCCACCTTCAGAGGAACGTTATGAGTAAGTTCAAATCCGAGCATCTAAAAAAACTGGTATCTGAGGCTGGACGTGCATATCGCTTTACTGAGTTTGAGAGGTTGTTTGGGGAAATAAGAGCAACAAGCGTGAGGTGCGCAGAGTTCCTTGAAGGCGTAGGGTTTGAACACTGGACGCGTAGCCATTTCGTTGGGGAAAGGTACAACGTTATGACAAGCAATATTTCAGAATCACTGAATGCAGTGATTACCATGGTCAGAGACTATCCTGTCATCTCTCTCCTAGAGACACTCCGGACAACCCTGGTGTCGTGGTTTGCAATGCGTCGTGATTCTGCAAAAACCTGCGAAGATGTTTTGAACCCAAAAGTTCAAGAAATGGTCATTCAGAATTACATAAAGTCAACAAGTTATGAGGTAATCAAGATTTCTGATGGAATATATGAGGTTAAGGACGAGAAAGGTGTATCGTTTGCTGTGCATCTTTACGAGGTAAGCTGCACCTGTCGTGAGTTCCAGATATTGCAGATACCATGCAAACATGCAGTCGCTGCGGCAATAAAAGAAGGTGTGAAAGTTGAAAAACTTGTGGGGGTGTATTACACAACACAATACCGTAGATACGCCTACTCCGGAATCATAATGCCGGTCCCTGACGTAGACAGACTGGAACCATGTAGCACGGATGTGGGTGGTGGTAGTCTAAAACCTCCAGCTGCAAAGCGACCAGCTGGACGTCCGAGAAAGCTGCGGATTCCCTCGATTGGAGAATTCAAGGTTATATAATTTAATGCCCTTTACTTTGTTGTATGTAAATAAGATTGCCTGTTTATCTAACTTGTGGTTAATACAGAGAGTAAACCACAGGAAGTGCTCACGATGCAAGGGTCGAGGGCATAACCGTTCAACTTGCAAGATGGCCGTTCCAGTAAGACAATTTGTTTTGCAATTATCAAATGTATTAGTCGTTAAGTGTGTTACTCCTAATACTTATTGCCTGTAACTAAATCAGGGGCCTGTGTAAACTGGGAAAGTACCTATGAAGTTTTTTGGCGGCGCGGGATACATCGGATAATCTGGAACTACGAATGTGATGCTGAATGGGAGTGATATATAAATAATCTTGGAAGTTATGATACCACTTTTTCCTTGTATATATGGTATCAATTACCCAGCCCTCCCCCCAACGTTTCTAAGGAACCCTTTTGTATTATCTTTGTATTAAACCGTTTAGGCTGTAATGTTACGTTCCGATGAATGAAATTAATCCCGTTATTATTTGTCTTCTCTGATTCGAATGCTTACTTATAACTTTGTTCGTGAATGTTCATAACATTCACGACTACATAACATTACATGTTAACACCCATACACAGCAAAAGGTATTTTTCAAGTCAATGAACACACCAATTATATTTTTCAAGTCAATGAATGTATACCGTAAGCAACAGACACTAAACCCTAAACAGACAAACCCTAAACCCTAAGAAAAAACAAACCCTAAACACTAAACCTCTAAACCCAATCCCAAAAACTATACCCTAAACCCTAACCCTAAACCCTAAAAACATAACGCTATACCTTAAACCATGAACCCAAACCCAAAAAGCGAACCATAAACACTCCCCCATTAAACACCCATCATGTTTTCGGATAACATAGATGTTCCATAATCTGTTTTCCATTTCAAACAATAAGCCTACAAACAGTAGAAACAATAAGCCTACAAACACTAAACCCTAAACCCTAAACCCTAAACCCTAAACCCAAGCCCTAAACTCTAAACCCTAAAACCATACCCTAACCCCTAAACCCTAAAAACTATACCCTTAACCATAAACCACGAACCCAAACCAAATAACGTAAACATAACCCTAAACCGTAAACCCTAAACCATAAACCCTAAACCATTAAACACCCAATATGTTAACAGATAACAGAGATGTTCCGTAATCTGTTTTCCAGTTTAAACACTAAGACTACAAACAGTACAACCCACTAAAACGTAAACCCTAACCCTAAACACAAAAAACTAAACCCATAAACCACGAACCCTAACCCTAAAACGTAAACCCTAAACCCTAAACCATAAACAATACAACCATTAAACACCCATCATGTTAACAGATAACAGAGATGTTCCGCAATCTGTTTTCCAGTTTAAACACTAAGACTACAAACAGTACAACCCATCGAACCCTACACCCGAAGCACTAAACCCTAAAAACTAAACCCTAAACCATAAACCACGAACCCTAACCCTAAAACGTAAACCCTAAACCCTAAACCATAAACCATACAACCATTAAACACCCATCATGTTAACAGATAACAAAGATGTTCGGTAATCTGTTTTCCATATCATCAAACCCTAAACCGGAAGCCCTAAACCCTAAACCCTAATCCCTAAACCCTAAACATAACCCTAAACCCTAAACATAACCCTAAACCCTAAACCCTAAACATAACCCTAAACCCTAAACCATAAACCATACAACCATTAAACACCCATCATGTTAACACCTAACAAAGATGTTCCGTAATCTGTTTTCCATTTTAAACACTAAGACTACAAACACTACAACCCATCAACCCTAAACTCTAAACCCAAAAAACTATACCCTAAACCATAAACCACGAACCCAAACCAAATAACGTAAACATGACAACCCATCAACCCTAAACCCTAAAACCCTAAAAACTATACCCTAAACCATCAACCACGAACCCAAACTAAATAACGTAACCACTACAACCCATCAACCCTAAACCCTATAACGTAAACCCTAAACCCTAAACCATAAACCATGCAACCATTAAACACCCATCATGTTAACAGATAACAAAGATGTTCAGTAATCTGTTTTCCATTTTAAACACTAAGACTACAAACAGTACAACCCAACCTAAACCCTAAACCCTAAACCCTAAAAACTATACCCTAAACCATATACCACGAACCCAAACCAAATAACGTAAACATAACCCTAAACCCTAAACCCTAAACCCTAAAAACTAAACCCTAAACCATAAACCACGAACCCAAACCAAATAACTTAACAATGACAACCCATCAACCCTAAACCCTAAACCCTAAAAACTATACCCTAAACCATCAACCACGAACCCAAACCAAATAACGTAAACACTACAACCCATCAACCCTAAACCCTATAACGTAAACCCTAAACCCTAAACCATAAACCATAAACCATGCAACCATTAAACACCCATCATGTTAACAGATAACAAAGATGTTCAGTAATCTGTTTTCCATTTTAAACACTAAGACTACAAACAGTACAACCCAACCTAAACCCTAAACCCTAAACCCTAAAAACTATACCCTAAACCATATACCACGAACCCAAACCAAATAACGTAAACATAACCCTAAACCCTAAACCATAAACAATACAACCATTAAACACCCATCATGTTAACAAATAACAAAGATGTTCCGTAATCTGTTTTCCAGTTTAAACACTAAGACTACAAACAGTAGAACCCATCATGTTAACAGATAACAAAGATGTTCGGTAATCTGTTTTCCATTTCATCAAACCCTAAACCGGAAGCCCTAAACCCTAAACCCTAAACCCTAAACCCTAAACTCTAAACCATAAACCACGAACCCAAACCAAATAACGTAAACATAACCCTAAACCCTAAACCCTAAACCCTAAAAACTATACCCTAAACCATTAACCACGAACCCAAGCCAAATAACGTAAACACTATAACCCACAAACCCTAACCCTAAACCATAATCAATACAACCATTAAACACCCACCATGTTAACAGATAACAGAGATGTTCCGTAATCTGTTTTCCAGTTTAAACACTAAGACTACAAACAGTACAACCCATCGAACCCTACACCCGAAGCACTAAACCCTAAAAAATAAACCCTAAACCATAAACCACGAACCCTAACCCTAAAACATAAACCCTAAACCCTAAACCATAAACCAGACAACCATCAAACACCCATCATGTTAACAGATAACAAAGATGTTCGGTAATCTGTTTTCCATATCATCAAACCCTAAACCGGAAGCCCTAAACCCTAAACCCTAAAACTAAACCCTAAACCCTAAACCCTAATCCCTAAACCCTAAACATAACCCTAAACCCTAAACCCTAAACATAACCCTAAACCCTAAACCATAAACCATACAACCATTAAACACCCATCATGTTAACACCTAACAAAGATGTTCCGTAATCTGTTTTCCATTTTAAACACTAAGAGTACAAACACTACAACCCATCAACCCTAAACCCTAAACCCAAAAAACTATACCCTAAACCATAAACCACGAACCCAAACCAAATAACGTAAACATGACAACCCATCAACCCTAAACCCTAAACCCTAAAAACTATACCCTAAACCATCAACCACGAACCCAAACCAAATAACGTAACCACTACAACCCATCAACCACAAACCCTATAACGTAAACCCTAAACCCTAAACCATAAACCATGCAACCATTAAACACCCATCATGTTAACAGATAACAAAGATGTTCAGTAATCTGTTTTCCATTTTTAACACTAAGACTACAAACAGTACAACCCAACCTAACCCCTAAACCCTAAACCCTAAAAACTATACCCTAAACCATATACCACGAACCCAAACCAAATAACGTAAACATAACCCTAAACCCTAAACCCTAAAAACTATACCCTAAACCATAAACCACGAACTCAAACCAAATAACTTAACAATGACAACCCGGCAACCCTAAACCCTAAACCCTAAAAACTATACCCTAAACCATCAACCACGAACCCAAACCAAATAACGTAAACACTACAACCCATCAACCCTAAAACCCTATAACGTAAACCCTAAACCCTAAACCATAAACCATAAACCATGCAACCATTAAAAACCCATCATGTTAACAGATTTTTAATTTTCATGTTTGTTTCGGTATAATTTTAAAAATTTATTACATATAACTAAATTTATAAGTAATCTTAATTTTCCATTTTAAACACTAAGTACTATAAACAGTACAACCCAACCTAAACCCTAAACCCTAAACCCTAAAAACTATACCCTAAACCATATACCACGAACCCAAACCAAATAACGTAAACATAACCCTAAACCCTAAACCCTAAACCCTAAACCATAAACAATACAACCATTAAACACCCATCACGTTAACAGATAACAAAGATGTTCCGTAATCTGTTTTCCAGTTTAAACACTAAGACTACAAACAGTAGAACCCATCATGTTAACAGATAACAAAGATGTTCGGTAATCTGTTTTCCATTTCATCAAGCCCTAAACCGGATGCCCTAAACCCTGAACCCTAAACCCTAAAACCTAAACCCTAAACCCTAAACCCTAAAAACTATACCCTAAACCATCAACCACGGACCCAAACCAAATAACGTAAACACTACAACCCATCAACCCTAAACCCTAAAACGTAAACCCTAAACCCTAAACCATAAACCATGCAACCATTAAACACCCATCATGTTAACAGATAACAAAGATGTTCAGTAATCTGTTTTCCATTTTGAACACTAAGACTAAACCTTAAACCCTAAACCCTAAACCCTAAACCCTAAACCCTAAAAACTAAAAACTAAACCCTATACCCTAAACCCTAAAAACTATACCCTAAACCATATACCACGAACCCAAACCAAATAACGTAAACATAACCCTAAACCCTAACCAAATAACGTAAATCGTAATCTGTTTTCCAGTTTAAACATAACCCTGAACAGTAGAACCCATCGAACCCTAAACCCGAAGCACTAAACCCTAAAAAATAAACCCTAAACCATAAACCCTGAACCCTAACCCTAAAACGTAAACCCTAAACCCTAAACCATAAACCATACAACCATTAAACACCCATCATGTTAACAGATAACAAAGATGTTCGGTAATCTGTTATCCATTTCATCAAACCCTAAACCGGAAGCCCTAAACCCTAAACCCTAAAACTAAACCCTAAACCATAAAATCTAAACTATATACCACGAACCCAAACCAAATAACGTAAACATAACCCTAAACCCTAAACCATAAACCATACAACCATTAAACACCCATCATGTAAACAGATAACGAAGATGTTCCGTAATCTGTTTTCCATTTTAAACACTAAGACTACAAACACTACAACCCATCAACCCTAAACCCTAAACCCTAAAAACTATACCCTAAACCATAAACCACGAACCCAAACCAAATAATGTAAACATAACCATAAACCCTAAACCCTAAACCTTAAACCATATAACCATTAAAAACTCCTGTTAACAATATAAATGGATGGGATAAACAATGTCAATTACTGAATATAACCGAGGGAAAAATATTTTAAAATTATGTTTAGTAAATTATCATACTAACCCAAACGGGCATAATGATAATGGGTACAGTGATGGGTGGTGGTAGTGTAGACACGTCGCACCGTAGAAAATATGCATGGTTTTTAAACTTAGCAGATGTCATAGCAGATGATTACATCAGCTAAGCTATGTTTTGGTAAACTAAGTTTTTGGTAAAGTAGGATAATGATTACAAATCTTAGGCCCTATTTACGATGTACACTAACAAAAAAAGAAAGGACAGCAGACAGAATTTTAAATATTTTAAGTGTAACATGGGAATCGATTTATATTCCCCTCCAATAGCTTTAATGGGATATTTAATTGTTTTATTGGTTGTTAGTAAATCGAAAAGTCGCGTCTAAACCCGTACATATATATGTATAGACCCCACTCCTCCAATAAAACTTCTAACTGCAGAACAGTTATTCCTTCAAACAAAGAACTTCAACATCTCGCCATTTCCAGAAAAACCGCAAGACTTCAACATGCCGAATCATCATGTGTACTGGCCTTGGCGTCGTTACGACCAGCCGTACTATGAAACGCGGTCGGTGACGAAAAGGAGGAAGGCGATCGAACCATTCAATCTCCTCGCGTTGCCCGACGACATAGTAAGGAAGATTCTAGTACGGGCCTGCGAAGAAGACGTTCAGGATTTACGGCACGCCCGAATTACTTGCACGAAGTTGAACGAAATTACCAAAACGGATGAGTTCTTCGCCTCTATTGACCTGACGGAGATGCGAAACTATGTTTGGAGCCCTAAGTTTGACTGGACAGCCTTTCATGAGAAGTGCTACGACACTGGAAACAAATCCGCCATCCTTATGAAAGGTATATCTAATTTGTTATACGAGAACAGGCGGGCTGAGGGACTCGTTCAAATCAAGACTGCTGCGGGAAGAGGGTGCATCTACGGCGAGTACGTGTACGGTATGCTTAGCAAAATCTTCATTGACGATTGGGAGGAAGGAATTTTCGGTAACACAACCTTGACTCGAGAACGTGCAAAAGTGCTCCGAAGCAAATTGCCAAAGGTAAGGGGGAATGGTTGGGAAAGAATTATTCCAGATTGGCTAATAGCAAAACGAGATGAAAACGAGCCCCACATGATAACCCAGTGCAATTGTTCGAGGTACGATCAGTGGCAAGGTTGGTGGGAAAAACCAAAGGGAGATGACATGTGTGATAGGTGTTTTTGGATTATGGAGGTGGCCTATTTCTGTAAAATGGTTGCCGAAAAATTCTCTCTTTTCAGCTGTGATCGATAAACCTTGGAAGTATTCTGAACTCATCCTTTTTATTATATTTAATTATGTTTTATGTTTTATTTGGACAATCGGTGTATTAAGACTGCGTATTTCTATTTCTGGTAATGGTTTGTGGCAAATTTTGTTGTTTACAATCGGGAATTGCTTATCTTCAAATCTCTTTTCACCTAGAAGAGTATATTACATATGATGAATTGTAGATTGATCAATCTTAGTGATGAATTGTTTAATCACAAATGTTATTCTTAGGTAATAGATTTACTGGTAACGTTGTTTTCTGCTTTAGTAAATATTGTAAACAAAAAAGGAAAAATTCAATCCAACATGTCGGGCAACACAAAACCCATAAGTACTAACACATGAACAAAAGGGAAAACAGTTCCAAGGCATTGACACTCGATCGGGCAACACAAAACCCATAAGTACTAGGGTCCCTAAGTACTAACACATGAACAAAATGGAAAACAGTTCCAAGGCATTGACACTCGATCCTAAGAGCACCCACAATGGTTAGATACCCATGAGAGTATCTAAACATTAAAAATATATTATTTATAAAATTAGTTTATTTATTGATTAAATTTTAATTTTTTTTTAAAAATGAACCAATAAATAAGTGACATTTCACATATGGGTATCTAAACAAGAGCTCTAGGGTTCTTAAATAAGAACTCTTAAGGTTCTTAACAAGAAACTCTCATCTTACTACTCTCATACTGTTCACATATTTTGGGTATCTTACATCTTGGGGTACCCATTAAGAACTCCCCATTGAAGATGCTCTAAGAGCATTACATATTGGTGTATGTCATCTTGGGGTTACAAAATTTGAATTAATATTTTATGTATATGTAATTAGGCATAAGAACCCATCTCTCTTTTACTACTCCATTGGGGCAACTCAAATTAGGGTTGTTATAATTAAAATCATTGTTATGGAAGCAATCACAATGCAATCACAATGTAATCATAAAGACATTTCAGTTTTATCTGAGTCTCAACAGAAGTCGATTACAAGCATCTAAAATAGTTCAAAGGTAACAGACGAAAGAGTAGAAAGTAAAACACATTTAACACAGTTATCATGTTAACACAGTTATCCGATTCGATTGCACTTTTGACCTAAAACACACAAAAAGACAACACTTGACTGGATTCTTCTTCTTTTTCACATTGCATTGGTTTCCTCCTGAAACACAAAAGAAAAGCAACTTAGCAATATAACAGACACAAATATAACTATGCAGTAATTGTTTAAAACTGACATTGGCTTTAATCTTCTCAAGGTCAGCGGTTGCAAGTAGTTTTTTCTCCAACTCTTCCTGGAAAGTCAGAAATGCAAGTGTTAGCCTATATTAATAATCATAAATAGAACATAAACTTAGCTATCTAGTTACCTTCAGTGTCTGTACTTGAAGATTCAGTTTCATAATCTCCCAATTCATATCATACACCTGCCATTTAAGCCCCTCAGCCTCTGTTAGCCGCCTGTTAAGATTTGAAATCTCCTCTTGAACACCTAACACCCATGGTTGCCTAAAATGCAAACCATCTGCCTGTAACAGAACACAAACATAATTAATTTGGAATCCCTGAATCATATGGAAGAAGTTGAGATAGTGAGATATACCTTGTAGTCATTACAGGTGAAGAATCTCTTCCCAGGAAGAAAGTCCCTTTCTTCCTCCTTAGCTACCTCGTCCACTATTCTTCCCCCACAAGGGCAACTGGTAGGGATTCCATATTCACCATCCGCAACACATCCTAACCAGTCGTAGTGAGCTTTGAGACGCTTCATCTCTCTCCTCTCTTCTTTCAAGATAGGGTCCATGATCAAAGCTTTGAAGACAGTTCTTCTGCGAAAGAAAGAAAAAAAAGTATGAGAACAAAAGCATTTATACGACACAACAAAGAACTTAGACCACACAACTGATCAGTTGACAATAAACCGCAGAAACGAAGTCAGAGATATTCATCAGTTTATTGACACCGAATGAAAAGAAGAAACCTTATCTAAGAACACTACAACTAGTATCGTAAATAGAGTAGAAGCTACAAGTTTGAATATTTGAGAATACAAGTAGAAGATATGATGTAAACGACAGAACCAATCATAAACAAAGAAGAACACGACCTAGAACACAAAATATACAAGAGATATGAACTCTAATGATGCAAACATGAACTGAAAAGTGTTAAGAGAAGAGGAAAAACAGAGACAACAAATAGACACTCTAATCTGACCAAAGTCGAAAACAATCTTCTCACCAACCAGTTAATAAAACCCGAATCGACACCGAAAAGGAAAAACTCAACTCGCTCTGAAAACCCTAATTCCTACCCCTAATGAAACCCTAACCGTTAGTCCTAAATCGCATCCGAAATCAGTCAAAAACCCTAAATCTAGTAATTAACAATGAACTAATACGTAAAAACAACTAAATCACGGATACAAAAGGGAGGAAGAACCGGTTAGACGATGAACCCAAAAATAAACCTCGCAAACGCCAAAATCAAAACCTAACCGTTACACCAAATCGCTGCCGGAATCGAACAAAAACCCTAAATCTAGTAATATACAAGCAAAGAATCCATAGAAAACCTAACTCAAGGACAAAAATCGGAGATAGAACAGATTGCAAGATGAACCCTAAAATCACCCTCTGAATCGCCTCTCGAGAAACAAGACAACTCTTTCGTGGGTGAAATGACGAAACACAAGGGTTGATGCCGTTTCAACGGAAAAAAAATAAAATAAATGTCGAATGTTAAGACGCCACGGAATTTTTATCATTAGTATGAGAATGAGTATTGTAAGATAAGATATAAGATAACTGTGTTCACATGATATTTGAAGAAAAAATTAATTTAACATTAACAAAGGGAACATCAAACCAAACCTTTACCCTGCCTTAACCGAACCTTAACCGGATCCCTTTTCATAGATCAAAGACTATATCCCCTTTGTATTTCTTCAACCCAGAATCGATTTAACTAATTAGGTTTGGTTAAACAGTATTTATTGTATTAATACTATGGCAATTATTAAAGTATCATAACTCTGGTTACATGATAATTGGAATAAAATCGATCTGGGATAAATTAAATATGTTATAGAGCATAATTGAAAAAAAAAAAATTATTATACCAAATCTAATTGATAACCAGCCCTAAACCCCCTAAACCCTAACCAAACCTTAACCGGATCCCTTTTAATAGATTATAGACTCGATCCCCTTTCTATTTCTTCTACCCAGAATCGTTTCCCTACCTTTATCGCAAGAACCCTACAATAGTGGCTCCCTCTGAAATTCTAGTTTCTGTGGTTCTTAATCAAAAGATAGCAAATATCTAAGATGAAGTCTGGTGGTTCGTCGTCGAACTCAACTGCAAATGTACGTGGGAGAGTGGCGGGATTCCCAACCCCCCAAATTTGCTGGTGTGGTCACTCAGTTGTTGAGCTTACGTCGAAGAGCAATAGAAATCCAGGTCGAATGTATTATCGCTGTTCATACGCTGCGGATAATAGGGTATATTGATTTATGGTTGTTATGGATGATTCATTTTTTATTTTTGTGCGAAGGATGATTCTCTTACTCGATGTATATATAAGGTAATTGATTGTGTTTGTGTGATTGTATCAGTTGCTTAATGATGGACATATCTTCAAGTGGGTTGATGAAGTATCTCCAACTGATTCGAAGGAAAAGACAATTGAAGAAGAATGGATGGAGATGAAGCGAGACATAAGCGAGACTATAGAGTTTGAGAGAAAGAAACTTGAACAGATGGAAATTGATGTGGAAGGTAGATTGACTGACAGGATTGAAGTAGCAATATCAGAAGCAAAGAGAGCAATTTGGAAAGCATTGTGTATGGTGGTAATCGTTGGTCTTATGGTCATGGTTGGCTTTGCCAAAATGCTTGATTAGATTCACTAGAAGTCTGTTGCACTTAAATTTATGTGTTTGTATTTGTTGCATTATAAGTCTGTTAAGGGGTTCTAACATGGGTCTTCTCACGATTAGCAGTGAGTTTTCACAATTCACTGCATCAAGAAATACGAAAAGTTTCACTGCAAGATGCCGGCGAACCCAAGACTGATAAGTACTAAACATGGGAAAATTGAAAGTCCTTCACAATCCATCCCAATTAAAAACTGTAAAACATAACGCATTATCACCTTCGTTTCGTTTGGACAATCTTTCTGAGAGAAAGCTATTGCATGCTAATTCTGTTAACACCGAAAGATATTGCATGCAAATTCTGTTAATAAGATACTGAAGTCTTAAAACACAAAGCGAGTTTTTACATAAAAGTACAGTCAACAAAGAGAGTACCGATTACGAAAGGGAAAATACGTGATAAGATGGAGAGGTATATGGACCTAGCATAGGAAGAGTTTAAATTCTTAGTAGAACATCACTAAGATAGAACATAGGTCTCGTACAGGCCTATCACAAGTTTTTTGCACTCAACTTCCAGTGAACGAGTACCCAATTCACTGCAATGCTCATTGCCTCCAGTAGCATGTGCCTCCATGAGGAAAATAGACATTAGACCGGAATCCCAAATGGATGTAACTTGCGGAATACTGGAAATTCTCACCAGCTGAAATTCGTTAGTTTCTGCCTGGGACATCTCTTTCAGATCACCGACCGCTGCAAAAAGCTGTCTAATCAGGTAAGGGAGCATAACAGCAATAGGGCGCAGGTCTCCCTTCAACGCAGCATCGGTCCTGTTAGCCATGTAAGGATCAAGAACGGAGATCTTAGAGGCCCTTTACACGACCCAATGGGTTTTGTCAAAGTTAAAAGGCATATATAGCCGATCACATTGGGCCAAGTCGATTCTTTCATCATCACCGGTCCCTTTAAAGGCATCAACAATTGACTTGCTGAATTGGAAGTCAGAAGGGTCCTGTGTCTTTGAGAATTTGGGGAAAAGCCTTGAAAAACTTGAGACAAACTTGGAGTCGAGGATATCCACTCTCTGGACACCAGTCTGTCCGTCACCAGACCGGAACATATGCCTAGTAAATTTGCACAAAGCATCCATGACCTGTGAAATATTCAAAATTAAAAATGAACTACTGTAAATTACCGTAAAAAAGTTATCCTTCATTTCAGTTATCAGGTAATGATATAAAAACCCTTATGAAGGAACTAAAGCCGTATAACTGCTCCCTTAACAGATAACCAAAGTGCCTATGGTCAGGAACAACAAACCTTTGCCGTTGTGTTCTTTTTTCTTTCAAGTAGATCATGAACGTCTCTAAACGACAAAGTGACAGAGCCCCCAAGGTGATATGTGCTGGCAAAACATATAAAATAACAGTCAGACGCTATAAATACTATAGTGGCTAAAGGAAGAATGAAATTTGATTGCAAAAATACCTGGCAGTCGATGTCAAAGCTCTCCTTAACCTCCATTCACGTTCCCTTTCTATTTCAGCTTGTGCAGAGGTTTGTTGCCCTATCGCAACCTTCATCCGCTTATCGACCTGAAAGAGGTCACCATCAAGCCTTGACGACACAGTCCTCTGCCGTTTACTTTTCCTATGCATTTCCTCCCTTTCATCATTCGCCGGACCTCTGCCTGCTTCCATACAGTTAACGTTGTCCATCTCAACGTCGGTTGGAATGACCTGGAGTTTTTGTGTTAGCCCAAGTGAGTAAAGCGAATGGCCAGCGCCCTGGATATAATCATTGTGCTTGCTTAGTACTTGTTCCGGTATTTCTGATTCCAGAGAGTTCATGTCGGAGAGTTTGGGTTCAATCTGATTTGGAAAGATAAGCAATGAAACTGAGTTTATGAATTAACAGTAAACTAATGTATATGTTATTCCAGTTAACGGGATCTTACGATGGTTTCTCCTGCATCAACTTGGGGGGGACAGATCCGCTGCAATGGGAGAGGGACATGTTGTGTGTTGAAGATCCTGATCAGCGGGCACCTTAAGTCCATCTCGACATATATCACCTTCCGTGGTCTGTACACAAGCAAGAAAAACACAAGGGTAACAAGTCGCTAACATGATCGAATATTGGAAAGAAGAACAACGATATTGTCTGATAATGTCATTTGCAGTTAACGTTACCTGCCCCTTCTCAGTTAGTTTGCTACTGATTTCTAAGGCAGTCTCTACCTCTTCGGGATAGTGAGAGATAACATTGTTGATCATCTCGCTTGCTGTTGGACTGATGTGACTATCCTCAGCAGATGAAGAAACATCACTTTGGGAATCCTCCTCGTGGCCATTCACATCTTCATTTCCGTTTTTATCGGTAATGTCATCAAAATCATCGTCATTGGACGCGTTGTCATTATCGCCAGTAGAGTTCCCAGAACCATGTCGTTGACCATCCACATTCCCACCATCACCACTGAACTGCGAAGCTGCCCGGTTGGTGGGTGGTTCTGTCCGAACATCGTTGGAAGGGCCACTTAATTCAAAGTTGGTTTTAAACCAATCAGTAATTCCAGCAAGAATAGCAGAATTGTTTTCGACAAGCTCCTTCGCAACAATTCCTGGTAAATGAGGCAAAAGGCCATTTACAATGTCTTCAACCGTGATGGTATTTAAGCTGGAAGATGGACCGATGGGAGTTCGATTGTCTCCTTTACCAGCTTGGGACCTCCGACGAATCCCTTTCCCTTTCCTTACATGGTTTTGTTGCCTAATAGTTCTGACTGGTGGGTTAACTGGAGCAGCAGACTGATCAGGTATCTCACCGCCGGTAAACATTGAATTATCAAATGGATAATCTTCTTCTATGAGTTTAAGCAAATTATCTACGAGCGGGTCTTCTTCATCATCTGTCCAGCTCAGATCTTCTTCGACATCCCCAATTTGGAGTTGTGGTCTAATGATAGGTATAACATCAGCCTGTTAAATCAGGAAAAAAGTTTTGAATGTTATGCTTCATGTTGTTAATATAACCGCAAGGTACGTACTATTAGAAGTATAGTATGTTTCCGAGTATCAAAAATAACTGCAACATACTTTCCAACAAATTAATTACATGTCAATAAATTAACATCTCCAATTTGTTCAAACAAACCGTACCTCGCAGAAACAGTCAAGATCTCTTAGTTGGTTAACCCTCAGCGTAATCCTCTGAGGTGCATGAGATACAAAATCGTCTTCAGGATCACTCGCTTGCCCACCATGCGAAATGAAATTTTCTGGAATGGCAGGGACAGCTTCAAACACGACCATTTGAACTGCGTAGAAAAACCCTTGTATGGCAACATTTGCGGTCGCAAACTGAGTAATGTCTCTCTCCTTAAGAGAAGATGTGATCATCTGAAATGATTTTCTCCCCCAGGGATAATTCATAAACTCATCAAGGTCCCTTGTCATCTCAACGTGTTCCCTGTTGATCTTGAGCTTTTTATAGTGCGTGGTGGGTGCAAGAATCGCATCTACAAATGCAAGACAAGCATATCGAAGACGCATTTTTGGGTCCTGAACTTCCTTCTTCTTAAGCATCCCTATCACTTTCGATACCAATATATCTCCATCGATACCAAAAACCTCCTTGTAAAATGCCTTTTTTCTCTTCCCACTAACTCTGTTCCTCTTCTTCAGATGAATCGGGAACTTTCCACAGTTAAGACCCGTAACAATCTTAAATTCACGAAGTGAGAATCGAATCGGATAACCGCCGAAGAGAAACCATAACTCATTCTCGTTCACGATTACTAACTGTCGGAAAATTAAATGAAGAGCGAATGTACCAGACAAAGCGGGCATCGACTGCATCATAAGAATCTTGCCAAACTGGGATTCTGAAAGGGTTTGAAGTTCATCCTCCTCGAGAGTTGATTTTATCAACGCGATTACACTCATCTTCTGGTATGTGTTAACTCTTTCGCCGTTTGTTCATGGCCATAAGCAATCAATCGTTTGGGAAGCGGAGGAGTCGACATCTTCGAACTTGCTACCATTTTGCAAGAGATTTTGCTATCTACGAACTCTGAAACTGGTTTTCCTTTTCAATTTTTGAGATCAATACATCGGTTACGATTTACACCACACATTAATTTGTTAATTTAAATCCCACGCTACCCTAGCTCTATTGGTTGCATGTAGCTAGGACCCCTATCCCAACTCTATAGATTATAGGGCACTGTAACCCATTGTCAGTCGATCCACTACCTAGGGGCAGACTCGTCAATTCGTTAGTGTGCAGTGATGGTTCAACAGTTCCATTTCCACAAAACTTATATCACCCTTATCAGGGGTTATTCGTTCGTATTTCCCTCAATTAAAATAGTGTAATTTTTTTTTCAACATAGTAAATTGGAAATACTTGTCTTTATTATTAAAGGAAGTAGTTTGAGATTTAAACAACTGTCAATGAATAAAAAACACATTTCCACTTTAAAAAGAAAGATAAATAATATATTTAGCTTCAAAGTTTAATAGTAAAACTATACAAACAAGACATAATTTATAAAATATTTAGATAATTAAAGTTAAATTTGTTTAAAAGAAAAACTAATTTCATTAAATATATTATTGAATATTTAAAATACTAAAATTAAGAGTATTGTATTTTTTATTTTAGTAAATTACGTTCCTTAATAAAAAGTACATATATATTTACAGATAACTATATATTTAATTAATTTAATTATAAATAAACCATAATTCATTATATATTAGTATATTACATATAATTTTTTTATTTTTTATATAAATATTTAATCCACGCAGAGCGGCCTCACACTATCCTAATATATACCTTCGACTCTTATAGAGGATCTCGTGATTCCTTTTTTAACGCGTCCAAATGTTCATCTTTTGGCGCCTTAGGCATACCTTATGTTCTCAATAACTCATACTGAATAATGCATTTTCAGTATCGATTAATTTAATTTGAATGGGATAGTCCTAAAAGAAGAGGAGAATGAAGGCGTCCTCAATAATGGACCACACCATGTCGTTATATTTTTGGTGTCACCAAGTTATACTAGTTGCAATTACCAATTAATATCCGGGTTTTGGTGACACCGAATATGACATAAATAGTTACAAAACTAAGACATATGATCCACCAATTAGTTTAATTTAGACCATAAAGTTCTTGTTATCGCTCTCTATCATATATTTCAAATGCCATTTGAGTTCTCTAATCTCTCTCGATTGGATAGCGCCAAATATTCACCTACCTCGAGCATATTGTACTCATTAAACCGCTCTTTCTAGTCAATTCGTCTACCATATATACTCTACAGAAACCACCAAACTCTGGATAAAAACGCGTATCAATCTCCATGAGAAATTAAACAATAGAAAGCATAACCAAACTAAAACACGGTCATGAGATTAACTAAAACTTAAATGTTTTAAAATCTGGTCTGGACAACGGACCCAAATACCTTTCGGATCATGGATTCACTGGTCGATCCGGATCAATCCAAGTCGACCACGGCTCAATAAATTAATATTTATTTAACGCCAAATAAAAAGGGAAACTCGTAATTGAGCAAGAACTTATATGGGAACAATATTAAAAACTAAATGGAAAAGAAATGAAGCCACGCTATGATTGATTTTAAAAAGATGCGTGTAGGAAAGCCCATTTGTCTTTACTTACTTCTTAAAGACTTCAATGTTCGAGCTTACATTTGAAAACTCTCAATTATCTATTTAGTTTAAGGTCTCGGTTTACAATTTAGCTCGGAGTTCCTTTCTCAAAAGCTTTCCGGAAGCTGATTTCGGTATAGCTTTTACGAAAATCACCATCTTGATTCGCTTGTAGTGAACCACCTATATAGATCATCATACTGTTGATTTAATACATTTTGTTGATCCAAAAAATCACTAAGTATCTTATATTACGATTAGACTGTGATTTACTGTTTAAATATAATGATTGATTTTGACGAGATAAGAAAATATAAGAAATATCGGATTTGTGTGGAGAGTAGACCGAGAGCCGTGTTTGTATTGATATAGTCGAAAAAGACAAAATGTTTAGACTTTTAAACTGATTCTGAAGGGAGATCAGTTCGGTTTTGTAAATAACTCTGAAAATCAGGTTGGAGCCAAATAAAGATTACAAGTAGTAGTAGATGTGTGTAACAGATTATATATGTTCATGAATGGTCTTCAAAAATATTTATAGGAAAAGTCGTGGTATCAGATCTTCTCATATTCAGAGCGACGAGTCATCCCCCGTCTTTCTGGGGTATGGTACCTCGAGCCTTGTGCCCAAGCTGTTCTGAGGCACGCCACATAATGATCAATGTACGAACCCAGGCTACTTTTCAAATAGGCCATTGTTTGTTGGTCCATTCTGCCACTCATCATCCTCTAATCGAGCCTGAGACTGTAGATCAACGCAGTAATGATGACAAGCATGTAGACCTGCGAGAGATGGATCTGGGCTGACTTCGGCTAGTTTGTAGAAATGGGCCTCTCATTGTCAAGATGAGCCTAGCTATTTTGGGGTGCTAAGCCCACCTCCAACAATAATCCCCCATGTTCGATGGACGAAGCTCTTGGCGAATGCATCAAATTAGTTTCTAGTTTTCGTGATTAGCTCGGTGTATCTAGTCAGGAAAATTGATCAGTCGAAGGTGATTAGGGTTGTTGAGTTTCCCGCGGCTGATTCTCATGCGCAGATATCGAACCGACATCACCATCACAGCTCAGTAAAGTTTTACCGCCATTTCTCTCATAGGAGGAGACCGAAAAGAAGTGTCCATTGGGATTTTTCTCGGTTTTTGTGCCTACCTGCCACACGCAGGTTTGGACTTCTCCATTTCTTTTTCTATTTAAGTGTCGTTCCAAAGCTTTCTTCATACTCTTTCATGTATAGAATACATCCTCCTTCTCCTTCGTTTAGCCTTTGATTTTTCATTCCGTCTTGTCGTGATTTGTTCGATATTTTCTTTTCTCTTGTCATCGTATCTCCGACGATTCCTTGTATTCTGGATTCCCAAGTTTCTCGTAGGGTTCAAATCTCTCTTTTTTTATCGGGATTTCCAATGTCCGTCCAGAGTTCCATTTCCTTACTTGTCTTCGATGTTCCGAAGAATTGATGTGAAGTCTGAACTGGACTCTGTTCTCGCTCTATTTCTGATCCATAAATTTTTTTTGGACCTGAATAGTTCGGAGCACGCGTTCTCTCCTCGATGTGAATACTTGGTCCCTCTAATTAGGAGGAATAATAAGGACATATCTAAAGTCGGGACCACCACTTCCGGTAAAAATCGATAAAAAAGAAAGCATCAAGGGGCCAAAGGCTCCATGTAACAGACAATGTACGCCCAAAAAGAACTCTGCCTCCAAAGATTTCGCATGCAGTCGGAGGTGCCCTGACGTGGTGTTCCAAGCTTCCATGGATGGTATGACGGCTAAATAAGGGTTTCCTCTCTGAGTGTCGAAATCAGGTTTCCAGAGGAGTCCGATCGCCCATGAAGTACTCCGCCAGGATTTGTCTGCCTTTGCGAGGGTTGATTTTTGGAGTGCCTTTTACGGTTTCCGCTTCCCGAGCAGTTTGTGACCTACTGCGAAAGATGTCGGATGGATTTCTCGCAGGTTTTTCCGACCACGGTTTAAAACATGATCGTGTTATTAACGATAGCATCAGAGTGTGGCAAGCGAGTGGATTGTCATGTCTGTGATGATCTCACCCAGACAAAGATCAACGTGACGTATAAGGAGACTTTTTATGCTTCCTTCAAGAGTAGCATATGGATCATTTCTGGCAAGCCGACCAAAGTTGATCGGTGTAAAAGTAGTTATTTCTTCGTGCGGGTCAACGAGGCATGGTCTCGATCCCAATAAAATTTTTCAAGCCAACTTAAACTTTTCTCTTGGTAAGCATTTTTATATTGGGTTTGATGTCCTCTTCTAGTTGTGTGTGATATATATATTGTCGCTAGTTCTGCACGAGGATTGTGATGTTCTAAAGGTTCATGTCGAACTCTTCGCGGTACTTGCGGTGGTGGAGTAGGGGTAGTGGAAATATTTTACTTCAAAGAAAGTAGCAGCAGATCTTGATGGAAAGCTGTCTGGTACGTCGGATCTAGTGTGTTTATTATTTCTCATTAGCGCGATCTCGCCGTTCTGACGATTGCCTTTTGTAGGAGATATTACGCTGTTTTCGATTCCCAAGTATTCGTCTGACCTGGTGAGGCCTTCGGCTGATCGAACTGATGCCCCGTCCATATCTCGACATGAAATGCTAGAAGATACGATTAATGAGGGCTTTCATTGAATTGAGATGAACCGTGTCAGGGCGGATCCTACTGGTAGTAATATTGTACAGTCCTTTGGGGTCTTGAGATCCTTGTTGGCAAATACGAGCTTGAAAACCCAAACATTGGGACCGCCTGGGGGTTCTGACGATGCTCTGACTATTGGAGATCCCAGAACTAGTGTTGTTGGGACAGAGTCTGTTGGAGGGGGAAAGGTCGGCGATGAGACCGCCGCCCGAAAAAGGTCTATTGCGGAGAAGGAGAACATTGTTGATAGAGTGTCCTCGAAGAAGAGGATAACGGTCATATACAAGTCTTAAAGGGGGCGGGCTGGCATGGGATCGGATTCTAAGGCAGGAGCAGATGAGGTGGTCAAGCCGACCGAGGTGCATGCTTAGGTGGGGCCTAATGACCGCAACTTTGAGTTTAATTACCCTGCGACGACGACCGTTGAGTATATTAATAAGGATAATAAAGGGTGTGCCGAGCTGATTTAGACACTCTTGCATGGAAGGTCGCCTCCTTGATCTGTCGAGGAGTGATTGATCTCGAGATCTTTTTAGTTGCTTCGCGGAATATGGTCCTGGTAGTATTTTGAATATATATGTGTACATACCCCCTTCTTCTTCTTTTTACGACGTTTTCTGTGCAGGCGCCAATTGCACTGGCTATCTATTCTGAGAATTTGGAAAACCGGATAAGGGAATCCGAGACCGAGTTGAACAAGCTCGTAAGGCGTGGTGCGGATATACGAGCTGGGGGAAATGACTCAAAGGGGGGGGGGGGAAGTGAATATTCCAATCTTAAGAAAGTACTCGAGATGGAGAAGTAGCGTTCCTCCGAACTAGAGCGGCATATAGGCCAAGTTTCTCCGAACATGATCTTGAGAAGGAACGGGAGAACTCGGCGGTGCTCGAACATCAATTAGCTGAGTAAAAAGAGACCATGGAAAAGCTGGAGGAGGGGCTTTGTCTTGCTAGGCGGAGGTCATATGCGTTAGTGCTGATAAAAATACACCTTGAGGTGAGACTTCCAAGCTGAAGATCGTGATTGAAGCGAAAAAGGTCATGCTAACTCAAGAGAGAGCAGAAGTTGCGGAGAGGTGGGACTTTGTAAAAAGAATGTAGGCAACCCAGCTTGAAAAGATTCAAGCTCATCTCGCTAGGTTGTACGAAGCGCATGACCTTTGTTGCAGCTTAGCCAAGCGGTATGCACGTGTGGATATCTCAAGGTTTTGGAGGAATAGGATGGTCTGGTTGCTCATGTCCCGCGCATCTCTCAACTTAGAGTGGGTGAGGCCAAGTTTATCGTTGTAATGGAAAAAATCCAGTTCCTTAATCTTGCTGATGCAAATCTCGTATTTCCTTATGACTTTGCATCCGTTGTTATTGAGCAAAGTGTACCTGGCTTGGTTCCCTAGGGGAATTAGTCTACTCTGATCTCTGGATCAACAACTGCTCATGTTGTCCATCTTTCTGGCTAGGACAAAAATGGCCCTCATTAGTTCGTAGTTTTTCCTCTCTTATGTTTATGTAATATATTTTATCAATAAAATGATGTTTTTGTTCATTGTATTTCTTCTTCTTTTCTGTCAATACGGTGCCTTTTCCTTAAATATTGACGGCGTAACTTTTTAGGATTAGTATCTAATTGTGAAGCAGTAGCTCAATTCTGAGCGCGAAGAGTGTCGAATTTCAAGCTAACGTGCTTGTATCTATGCCCTAATAGTGCTTCTTTTTTTTGTTTGAGTGCAAGTTTGGGCTCAGCTTAGTCACTTATATCTTATGTGCCGGGGTGCGAGCGCGGGTATTCAACTTTTAGCACTGATTGGTTGTGTGCTTTACGAATCTGGGCTCGGCTTTAAGCATCACAAACGCTTTTTGTGCGAGTGCGGAGCTTTGAATTTAATCACATATTGATTGTGTGCTTTGCGAGTCTAGGCTCGAATTTAAGCGCCTTCCAGAAGCGCCGGAGTTTGTCGCAGATAATGGTTGTCAACTCATAAATTCATGGCCTAGCCGCTTATGAGATTATGTATGGGCTTTCCCAGTTAGCAGCATTATTGCCATTTTCCCCCTTCGGCGGTTCTTTTGAAGACATTGCACAGGACCATGTCACCTTTGGTGAAAATCTGGTTTCCATCCTTTCGTTTTTGAGTTCTATGACAATTTCGTGAAAATCCCTGACCTGGGGGAGGTTGCAATGTTTTCAGAGATTGTAGTTGCTCTTGTACCACGCTTTGGGCCAAATAGCGATCCGTCACCGATATCCCGAGTTGGAAGTCTGGCGCAAAGCTTGCTTGAGATCTGATTAATAACGTTGAAATATGCCAGAGGCGAGTTGCGCAGCTTTTGTTCAACGATGAAGCACATGAAAGACATCCTTTGATTGTTCCTAACCGTGTAGATTCCATCCCACTTAGGGAACTTGATACACTGATGGTATGTCGAGGCAACTGCCTTCATTGAGTGCATCCAGGGAGTCACGTGGCCGACATCGTAAATCACATGTTTGTAAGTTACCGCGAACTTGACTAATCGGGTCAATTGACCTACATATATGGGCAGCCTGATAGTCCCAATTGCTATAGCGGTATCTCTGGCAAATCTCATGAGTGGAGCGACGGATGACTTGATCTCTTATCCTTAGAGATCTATTTTTTATATACTTTCCTTGAAGATGAGGTCTACTGAACTTCCAATATCAATAAGGACCCGATCTAGCTCATAGTCGGCGAATCTCAACTAAATTATCAGAGTGTCGTTGTGTGGCCGGTCAATTCCTTCGGCGTCAGACCAGGTGAAGATTAACTTTCGGGCGGTTCTGATCTTCTATTCATGCAGTTTGATTGATCGTACTAAATCTTCGTAGGAGAAGAGACCCCCCACGATCATTCTGATGACCTTTCGCACTGGTAGGGGGAGATTCATCCCTCTGATCATGTATTTGTTGTGGATGGTTGCGAGGATCTTCTTGGACTGGCTCTTGCTGTCGTTAATACTCGTCTTGATCCCGGGAAATCGATCGCCGATGTTGATTGACCCTTTTTCCTCGGTTGTCGGGCTGATGTCTTTCGTTTTTCCGACCTCGTCTATCCTATTGTTTACATCGATCGTCATTTCCGGCTCGGCTTTGATTGCCATGCGGGGGTTGTTGATCATCCAACTTAATTTGTCCTTTATGGAATCCGGCTAAGAGAGTTCTTCTGAGCTCATCTCATATCTTGGTAAGATGTTCATTTCTTTATGGAAGTTGCAATAGGCCTGATCAGCTTTTGGTTTCTTAGGGCGTCCCCATTTATTACATGGGAGCGGTTTCACTGGTTGTTCAGGAGGAACAAACCTTGTCTGTTGGGGGATCATCTATGTAGAGTGAGATTGGTGCTTCGATGAAGAGATTGGCAGTGGCTTTTCCCTTTACTGTTTTGGTATTCCTCGTCGTAGTGTTATTTCGGTTCGCGTGGTTCATAACACTCATCATGGGACTTTTATTTTGAAGAAGAGGCCTTTTGAGCGGCGTGTTTCTTTGAAAAGGTTGAATTCTCTTCTTCATCTTCGATGAATAGTCATGCTCGGTGCAGGGCATCCTCCACTGAGTGTGGCTTGTTTACCATCAGATACTTTTTGAGGCTCGATTCGTACTACAATCCATTCCTTAGTGCGGGTAGTGCAGCCTCATCAGTAATGGTGGCTCGCGAAGCGGTCGCTTTGAAGCGTTCAGTAAATGATCCGAGAGATTCTTTAGTCCCTTGATCAAAGGTCTAGAGGGCAACGCTTTACGTGGACTGATGGATATACATAGAGTAGTGCTTGAGGAACGCAGTGGAAAGTTCATTGAAATTATCGATGGAATGTGTCTCCAACCTGGCAAACCAGGTCAAAGCAGGACCAACAAGGTTTTCCACAAACAACTAACAATAACGGGCTTCACACTTTTCAAGAGAAAAGTGAGTGTGGCCCATGGCGATGGTGAATGCTGTCAAATATTTGGTGGGGTCAGTGTTCTTGGTATATGGTAGTAGTTTTACTTTTCTCGTGTGATGGAATAAAATTTAATAGATCTGACTAGTGAACATCGTGTTCTGTGTTTCATATAACACGCGGTCGATTTATGGATCCAAGCTGACGGCTTGGTGTACTTTGGAGTTCATTTCCTAGATTTTTTCCTTCATAGCATTGATCTCGAAGTCACACTCCGGATCATAAATGGTTCGATGGGGGCCGCAAGACTGTCATTTGAAGGGTCCACACTGCTTTCGGACAATCCATTAGCTACGTTGGTGAACTGTCTAGTCGGCTCTCCCGGTTGTGGCGACGAGTATTTGAATAGATTTCGTTGCAGGCGCGAAAGATCTGGCCTCAAAACGTGTCTCCGGGTTTGGTCAACGGGTGACCTGAAGTTATCTGGGCGGATGCTAGGAATCTCCCTGCTTGCTTCCAGTTCAGCGAAATTCTCATAGTTTCTGCGGGTTAACTCGTCCATCCTGCCCAGCAGAGTGTGTAGCATTGAGATCGGAGCTGGTTGTTTCTCCGATGTTTGGAACGTGTGGGTAGGAAGATGTGACGTTGTCCCGAGCTGGTGGTTTGGTGTTTGTTGACTGGAACCTCTGAGCATAATAGGCACCGACGTTGTAATTGGATACTAGTTTTGGGGTAGTGCTCCAGATTCGTGGTAGTCAGAGCTAATGTCGTTTGGTCGGTGTCCTAGGTTGATGGCGGTATTGATGGTCTCATCATTGTTGAATCTCTTTGCGTGTAGAAAGTTTCTGAACGCCATCCTTCTAGCGCCAATTGCTTATCCAAGGAATCAATAAGTATCTTATAATGCAGATTAGCCGAGATTTCCAGTTTAAATAGAAAGATTGACTTTGACGAGACAAAAGAATATAAGAATAGATCGAGATTTATCTGGAGAGTAGGTCGGGAGCGTGTTTGTATTGATATAGCCGAAAGAATCAAATGTTTAGACTTTCGAATTGATTCTGAAGGGAGATCATTTTGATTTTCTAAACAAACTTTGAAATATCATGTCGTAGCCAAAGAGAGATTACAAGTAGTAGTAGTTGTGTATAATAAATTATATATGTTCCTGAATGGCCTTCTAAGAGTATGTATAGGAGGAGTCAGAGTGTCAGATCTCCTCCAATTCGGGGCGACGTGTCATCCTCTACGTTTTCCAAGGTATGGTACCTCGAGTCTTATGCCCAATCTGATATGTGGCACGCCTTAGAAGTGATCATTGTATGACGCTGAACTATTATTCAAATAGGCCATTTTCGATTGTCCACTTTACCACGCATCGTCCTCTAATCATGCTCAAAGCTATAGATCGACACAATAATAATAACAGGCCAATGGGCCCGCGAGAGCTAGACATAGGCTGACTTCTACTGGTTTGTAAAAATGAGTCTCTCATTGTCAAGATCTGTCTAGCTAACTTAGGATACTAAGCCCACTTCTAACACTTAATTAAGTTACATCATTGTGTGTGTCCCATAAGGAAGATGAAAAGTGAAATTTCAAAATCGTACCTGTTTGTTGACGTAACTCATGACATCATCTCTAGTTAACTGAGATCCTTCCGATCTAACCACACACGCTACTGGAACCTCATCAGCTACTTCATCCTTCATTCTGAAATATCAAATATTATTACAAACTACTAACATTAGTGTTTTTAATTGGAAGTTTTTATATTTTGGTTTTAAACTCACGCGACAACAGCAGCATCCTCAATATGAGGATGAGAAGTAAGCAATGCTTCAAGCTCGGCTGGAGCCACTTGATAGCCTTTGAATTTGATCAGTTCCTTCAAACGATCAACAATGAATATCTCATTGTCGTCATCCACAAACCCAATGTCTCCTGTGTGTAACCACCCGTCTTTGTCTATGGTTCTCGCAGTTGCCTCTGGATCATTCAAATAACCTAACAAGATCGCACCATTTTTTCCCATCGAAATAAATACTCATAAAACCCAACAAGAAAACAAACAAAAAAAATACAAGACGGACGCAATATGAGCATTACCTTTCATGAGTTGGTTGCCTTGGATACAGATTTCGCCAGATTTGTTGTGCGGTAAGGAAAATCCGGTAAGGGTATCGACCACTTTCATTTCGGCGTTTCTGATCACAGTCCCACACGAACCAGACTTGGTTTGAAATGGGTTCTTTGCAAAGGCCAATGACACAGCCACCATTCCTGACTCGGTCATTCCATAACTCTGAAGATGTGTTTTTAGTTTTTAGATATTACCAAAAGTTAATAAACGACAACGTTTGACTTTTTCCACCATAATAGCACCCCCGTTATATTTATTAGTTTATTTTTAAAATTAATAAAATATTATGGTTCATTAATTTTAGAAGGTTTGTCCTAATATAACTTCTATATGACACTCTTTCCGAAATAACCGCCTCCTTGCAAATATGTCGCTTCTTTGGTGGCCTGGTCAACGGCTTCCGGCGGCTACCCCTGTTGTTAGTTCCGTTTTGCAGAGAGTTTCTTCTGCTTCTCCTCATCCAAGGTGGGTCGCGTGTTTTCTGGTAGCCTTTGCAATGACTCGATTCAATTGGTGAGTGACGACGGTTCGGCCGGACGTTTGGATGTGTTCCCATGGTTGGTGTGGCTGTGTTCGCTTGCGTTCCTCTCGTTATGGTGGAAGCATGTGTCGCATGCGTCGTCTCCGTTCCGACTAGATTTTGGCGTTGTGGTTGTTGGTCTGAGGTGGTGATGGTCGAGGTTGAAGGTTGGAGTACGAGCATATTTAGGGCCGATTTCGGGCTTGTATTCACCTTTCCTTTGTCTTCAACCCCTTCTTTCTTTATGCTCTATGGTTTGCAGCTTCAAGCTCATGTTTCTATTTGTGGATATGGTTTTTATGAGTCTTCATCGTTTTGTTTATTAGATGTGGTTAATGTGTTTGTGTAGGCTTTGGCTCATTTATCGTGTAAGGCTTCGTTGGTTTGGTTACTTTGCTGGGTGTGTTCACTGCATTTCATCATTTTGCTCTCGTTTTGTTTAGAATTCTTTGATTGGCTTCTCTTTCCGTTTTTATTGATGTTTCGGTGTTTAAAGTTAAGAATGGTTTTTTTTTCTGGGGCCCGGTTTATGAATGTGATTTTGTTGCGGGAAGATCTACAAGCTTGTGTCGTTCCATTTTTGTTTGGGTCATCTTGTGATCATGTTTCTCAACCTCTTTTCAACAGCAATTAGTTATAATTAAAGCGTTTATGAGTGTGTTCTTGATTAGCTGTTCAGTTTTAAATATGATTATATTAAGCTCATCCAATATGTTGTCTCGCTTTTATGTTGTATTTTGTCTTGTTATAGTTTCTCGCTTTATTTATTATTATTTTTTTTAACTTTAGAGTATATATATTGGATTTTCCTTAAGAAATTCCCAATTTTAAACTAATAATAAAACAATAAATCTTATTATTTAAATAATTGATTCTTACAATTAGTTTCTTGTAGTGATAATCAAATGAAAATTCAGCGAAAATATCATTAATTTACTGAAGTGCTACTGTATACAAACTAATTGATTGACATGTATTGTCAAAATTGTAACAACTATATATATATATATATATATATATATATATTCTCTTTTTTGACAAATTTTTTATTATTTATTTATTTTATTTTTGAAACTCTTATGAAAAAAAAATGTTCAGTGGAGATGCTATAATGATTTGGTTGGTTTGCTGCCGATGTCAATATGATATAGTTCATATAGCTGACAATCAGTAGTCGGTATTATTTATGAGAAAACTACAAAATAGTGAAAGTGAGAGGATCAGTTAACTAACCTGACCAAATATGGCATTGGGAAGCTTGAGACGCACGGCGTCTTCAAGCTCTTTCCTCAATGAAGCTGCGCCTGAAAGCATCATTCTCACCGAGCTCAGATCGTATTTCTCCGTCTCCGGGGACTTTACAAACGCTTGAACCACCGGAGGAGCCACCGGAACTACGGTGACCTTATACCTCTGAATCAGCTCCATCACTAGTTTCAACTCGAACCTCGGGACGATCAAGATCGCCGCACCGGTCCTCATCGCAGAGAGCATCAACGCGTCGAGCGCGTAAATGTGAAACATTGGGAGAAAACAGAGAATGACGTCATCTCCGGTAAAGTTGACGTTAGGGTTTTCTCCGTCTACTTTCTGGGCAATGCTCGTAACTAATCCCCTGTGAGTGATCATCACACCCTTCGGAAGCCCCGTGGTACCGGAGGAGTACGGCATCGACACCGTGTCCCCCGGCGAGATATCCGGTTTAGGAAGCTCTGTTTCGGCCGCTGGAGTCAGTTCTGTGAAACCCACACAAACGTCGTCTGAGGAAACGACATCGTCTTCGTCGTCTACGCAAACGATCAAGACGCCGCTGTTTCGAAGGCAAACTCCGGCGAGTTTGGGAGAAGGAGCTGTAAAACCAAAATTTACAGCATTACGTTAAAAGCGATTTAATCACGAAAATAAAATAGACATTAAGGAAACGATATCAAAACAATTGGACAGAAGGAGTAGAAATCAGAATATATGGAGGCGAGATTTGATTTCTTTCCTTAACTCAAAGAATCACCCGTAGTGTGACAGGTTAAATCATGATTCATGAGTCCCAGGATACAACCATATGAAACCGTATCGCAACACTCGATATCGGTTCTGTCGACCATATGAACTACGATACTCTCGAAATTAGAACACTAACCTAAAACAGAAGAGAATAGAAGGAACTTTTGTTTATGTTTTTCTCTATGTGATTTGTGTTTCTGGATGCTCTAAAACAGAGGCTTAGGGGTCCTTTATATAGGATTCACAAGTTTCCACAAAATGGAAATACTTGTCTAGCAAGTTTCCACAAAATGGAAATTTACTTGTCTAGCAAGTTTACACAAACTGGAAATTTTACTTATCTAGCAAGTTTCCAGAAATTGGAAATTTACTTGTCTAGCAAGTTTCCAGAAATTAGAAAATTTCCCTTCCATATCATTATAGGCTTAACACATTTCTTTTCACACAAACACTTTTTAATAAAGCCCATGACTTTATAAAATAATTGTTCCAACAATCCCCCACATGAATAGAAATGACTCTAAACATATGCAGATGCAACTATCTAGACAGACTCAGTGAATTAGATAGACTTGACTAGACTAGACTTCACTAGACTAGACAGACTTTCGAGAGTATAAGAAAATGTAACTGCATTTGATAGGTAGCATTTTTCAGCCTTGAACCAATCATTTTTGATATATGTCGGGTTTACTCGGCCAGGAGGTGAACGCGATGTCTTGAACCACCCGGACTTTGGTGTAAACCGAGACAACATATATCGCACAGCTACATCTTCTCGTAGAACTATGTTCTCTATTGTGTTCATTGTGGCCTTGAACATGCCTGGTATTCGTGAGTGAAGTTGGAGAGTATAGCCTTACATTCATTCTCCTAGAAACGGCCCCATTTCACACTCACTAGGTGATCTGCCATCAGCTTTCTTTCCAGAAGTATCCGTCTGTACTCCACTATTACAAAGCTCTGGAATCATTAAAAGTCAACACTTAACCTCATTACACACATATAGCACTATTTATCATCCTAGGAACTGGGCAGAGTTATAGTGCTCAAACCTGAATTAGCTCAATTTCGTTTTCCCTTTGAACCTAGATTTTGGGATCTCCAGTCACATAGGTGGGGTGTCCATCAAACGTCATCTTTGTTCATAGGCTTTAAACCCATTCCTTTTGATGATTTCACAATTTGATCTCTCGGCAAGCTTTTTGTGAACGGATCCGCTAAATTATCAGCCGACTTGATGTAATCTATCGTTATTACACCACTTGAGATCAAATGTTTAATGGTCTTATGTCGTCTTCGTATATGACGAGATTTACCATTGTACAAATTACTCAGTGCCCGTGATATAGCTGACTGACTATCACAGTGTACGCGTAGAGCTGGCACTGGTTTTTCCCACATCGGGATATCTTCCAGAAAGTTCCGAAGCCATTCTGCTTCCTCTGCTGCTTTGTCTAAAGCTATGAACTCTGACTCCATGGTTGATCGAGCCAGGAGTGTTTGCTTGGAAGATTTCCAGGATACTGCTCCACCAGCAAGAGTAAATACATATCCACTCGTAGATTTGGAGTTTCTTGAATCTGAAATCCAATTAGCATCATTGTACCCTTCTAGTACTGCTGGTTCTTTTCCAAAATGAAGCCCATAACTCTTAGTATTTCTCAGATACTCTAGTTATGGCTTACCAATGAGTATAACCTGGATTACTCGTGTAGCGACTTAGTACATTTACTGAGTGCGCTAAATCGGGTCTAGTACGATTCATCAAGTACATTAGACTCCCGATCACTCTTGCATAATCCACCTGTGACACAGGTTCACCTGAATTCTTTTTCAAGTGAAGTTGAGGGTCAACTGGAGTTTTTGCTATCCCGTTTGAGTAGTTCTTAAACCGCTCTAGGATCTTTTCAGCATAATGATCTTGAGACAGGATTATTCCTTCGGAATTTTGAGTGATCTTAATTCCTAGAATTACATCTGCTAGTCCCAAGTCTTTCATATCAAACTTCCCACTAAGCATGTTCTTAGTTTGTTTGATGATATCCTTACTGCTTCCCATGATGAGCATGTCATCGATGTATAAACATAGCAAAACGTATCCATTGAAGGATTGTTTAGTATATCCTGATTCAATTTCTCATTGATTGATCCTACTAAACATGCTTGGATCTAGGTTCTCTTGCTGAATCATAAAAGATCTCACCTAATACCTTGTTATGCAGCGGAATGGAGAGGTATGGGTCAGAGATCAGCAGAACCGCCAAGAGACAGCTCCTCCAAAGGTTCACACACGCACACTTCAGGAAATTGGCTGCTAGACCAAGGAGGTGGGAGGCGCATAAAGAGAGAGAGAGAGGCGCATGAGGCTTGAGGGAAAAAGGTGGCTAGGTTAAGTTTTAATCATAAAACTTATGCCTAGTTCCTTTTGGGCTTTTGGGCCCAATTCCCAGTCTGATTAAATCCCTTAGATTTAATCAGGCCCTTTTATCTCTCTAAGTACAGTAAATGCCTAGCACTTTTACCGTACTTCTGCTAAACCGTTCCTTCATATTTTCCTGTTAGCTTAGGCGTGTGACCCATATGGGATCATATAATAAAGGCAATAAGTCCAAGACTTATAGATAATGAGCGGACTCTAGCAAGCCATCATGACCCCCAGTATTATATGACTTATGTCTGATCATTGACATACTCTTACTTTCTAGAGACAGTACAGAGATTACTGGACATAATTCCAACAATCTCCCACTTGTACTGGAATCTCTGTATTCATATTCCTTTTGTCTCAATATCTCGATTAGTCATAAGGCAAGATGAGTGTCATCCTTATAAAGCCTAATCATGTTCATCGGACTCTGATTTGATACTGACAATCCAAACGACTCGGGACAGTCCGTTTGAGCATGGCCATGCATTTTCCAGTATTCAAATCTCCGATTGGCCTAGAGATATTCACTCCATTTATATTGGAGGGACAAATCCCGTCTTGTTCCATCACTGTAAACTACTCATTTCATAATACACTCAAACAAGGTCCTTATAACTATCGCTTAACGACAGCGTTAGACAATGATCAAAGCGCATTAGTTGATGTGCAGTCACATGCATGCGAACTCAGGTTTAAGGACTATACTCTATAGTCGTAGTAAGAATCTCTTATGACACAGATATAAATATCCTGAAGAGTTCTTATAAGCGGGTCTTGTCCGGTCGTATGTACCCCAACATACACCTATGTACTGACTTTGATGCCGTGCATCTATGATATCCTGAGACTTTGTCATAAGTCACATACCAATCTAGTCTCGCGCGGTTGTTGGTGTTCCAATTTCAACAACCTTCGACTAGGGACAGGATGATATAAGCCATCTATCAAATATAGGGTCTCATGATCAAGCTAAATGACTTTGATGACTCAAGATCAAGTCACTTACTTCGATGACCTATAAAATGGTTCATATCATTTTGGAACGATTATTTCATCACAGTTAAAATAATCTTGAAATAATAATTTTATTTAAACATCATAAAATGTTTTACAAGAACATATCAATAACTAAATAAAGCCCTCAAACTCCCACTCAAATTTAGATTACATTTCAATGTCTCTAATGCCTACAGCTTCAGTCAGGAACTCGAGCTTAGGTCTTGGGAGTGGCTTTGTCAATGGATCAGCGACGTTATCATCTGTCTGAACTCGGCTGATCTTGACTTCCTTTCTATTAATGATGTCACGTATCAAGTGAAATCTTCTTAGTACATGCTTGGATTTCTGGTGTGATCTTGGTTCCTTTGCCTGAGCAATAGCACCATTGTTATCACAAAACAGTGCCAGAGGCTCAGCCGCATTTGGTATCACACCTAGTTCAATAATGAACTTTCGTATCCAAACAGCTTCCTTCGCTGCTTCTGAAGCGGCGATATATTCAGCTTCTGTAGTGGAATCAGCAACGGTGTCTTGCTTGGAGCTTCTCCAACTGATTGCACCGCCATTCAGACAAAAGATATAACCGGACTGTGACCGGAAATCATCTTGGTCTGTCTGGAAACTTGCGTCCGTGAATCCACTGACTTCAAGCACATTACTTCCGCCGTACACCAAGAACTTATCCTTAGTATGTCTAAAATACTTCAGGATATTCTTGACGGCAATCTAGTGGCTTTCACCTGGATTTGACTGGTATCTACTCGTCATGCTCAATGCATAAGCAACATCAGGACGAGTACAGATCATGGCATACATGACAGATCCTATTGCAGATGCATAAGGAATATTCTTCATGCGCTCAAGCTCAGCAGCCGTCGTAGGGCTCTGCTTCTTGCTTAGCGTTGTGCCATGTACCATTGGCGTGAAGCCCTTCTTGGAATCTGCCATGCTGAATCTATGCAGGACTTTGTCAATGTATGAATCTTGACACAAGCCTATCAGCCTTTTAGATCTATCCCGGTAGATCCGGATTCCAAGAACGTATGCGGCTTCACCCATGTCTTTCATGGAAAAACAACTTCCAAGCCAGTCCTTTACCGACCGCAGCATTGGTATGTCGTTTCCGAGAAGCAGTATGTCATCGACATACAGGATAAGAAATACTATCTTGCTCCCACTAGTTTTCTTATACACGCATTGTTCTTCTTCGTTTCTGATGAAGTCAAATTGCTTGATCGCTTCATCAAAACGAAGATTCCAGCTCCTCGATGCTTGCTTCAATCCATAAATGGATTTATGAAGCTTGCATACTTTCCCAGCATTCTTTGGATCTATGTAACCGTCATGTTGTGTCATATACACATCCTCTTCCAGAATTCCATTCAGGAAGGCGGTTTTCACGTCCATCTGCCAAATTTCATAATCATGAAAAGCTGCAGTTGCTAGTAGAATCCGAATAGATTTCATCATAACCACTGGTGAATAGGTTTCATCATAATCCACACCGTGAACTTGCCTGAAACCTTTTGCCACCAACCTGGCTTTATAAATCTGGACATTTCCATCCACGTCAATCTTCTTCTTGAAGATCCATTTGCACTCGATGGCTTTTACACCAGCGGGTAAGTCAACCAACGAAAACACTTGGTTGACCGACATGGAGTCCATTTCGGAATCAGTGGCCTTACGCCACTTAGAGGAATCTGGGCCCATCATGGCTTGATTGAAGTTCGATGGTTCATCACCATCAATGATCAGAAGATCATGACAGTCAGTCACGAGAAATCCTTGATATCTCTCGGGTTCGTGACGGATCCTCCCGGATCTTCGAACTTCATGTACTACAGGTTCAGGCTTTACAATTTCTTGTAGGTCCTCCTGCTGCTCTTCCTCATTAGGTTGAGCAGTATCCTGTTCATCTTGAATTTCTTCAAGCAGTACCTTACTCCCACTGTTTTTCTTAGAGAGAAACTCCCTCTCAAGAAAATTACAATCCCGGGCAACAAAGATCTTGTTCTCGGATCGTAGGTAGAAGTAATAAGCCTTGGTTTCCTTCGGATAACCAATGAAGTAGCATTTGTCAGACTTTGGTGTAAGCTTGTCAGAGATCAATCTCTTGACATAGGCTTCACAACCCCAAATTCTAAGATAAGACAGCACTGGAGCTTCTCCAGTCCATAATTCATATGGTGTCTTTGCTACTGCTTTTGATGGCGCTCTATTTAGAGTGAACACTGCTGTTAGCAGAGCATATCCCCAAAGGGATATTGGAAGGTCTGTGTGACTCATCATAGACCGAACCATATCCAATAAGGTCCGATTCCTCCTCTCAGACACACCATTCCATTGAGGTGTTCCAGGAGGAGTGAGTTGGGAAACTATCCCACACTCTCTTAGATGATCACTGAACTCTTGGCTCAAGTATTCTCCTCCTCGGTCGGACCGAAGAGCTTTAATGCTTTTGCCAAGTTGGTTCTGTACTTCATTTTGGAATTCTCTGAATCTCTCAAACGATTCAGACTTATGTTTCATTAAATAAACATATCCATACCTACTGAAGTCATCAGTGAAGGTAATGAAGTACTGATAGTTTCCTCTTGCATTTGTGGACATTGGGCCACACACATCTGTGTGTATCAGGCCCAATAAGTCACTGGCCCTCTCGTTAGGTTTATTAAAGGGGGCCCGCGTCATTTTGCCCATCAGACATGATTCGCATTTCTCACATGACTCAAAGTCAAATGAGCCAAGAAGTCCATTCGAATGGAGCCTCTTAATGCGTTTCTCACTGATGTGCCCTAAACGACAATGCCATAGAAACGTTCGGTTCTCCTCATTAGGTTTGAACCGTTTGGTATTAATGTTATAAATTGGCGCGGATTGATCAAGTATGTATAGCCCATTCGTAAGAGGGGCACAACCATAGAACAAATTGTTGCGATTGAAGGAACATAATTTATTCTTAACTGAAAAATCATAACCTTCCAAATCTAACAAAGAAATTGAAATAATATTTCTGCTTATCGCAGGTACAAAATAACAATTATTGAGTTCTAAAACCAATCCCGAAGGTAAAGACAACAAGTATGTGCCTACAGCTAGTGCAGGAACTTTCGCTCCATTCCCAACTCGTAGCTCCACTTGTCCTTGCTTCAGCCTCCTACTGTTGCTGAGTGCCTGCATATTAGTACAAATATGAGCCCCACAACCAGTATCCATAACCCATGAGGTATTATCAGAAGTAGTTGTATTAACTTCTATAACAAAAATACCTGATGAAGAAGTCTCCAGAGTCTTCTTCTTCAATTCCCTTAGACCTTCCAGGAATTTCTTACATTCTCTCCTCCAATGCCCTGGTTCTTTGCAGAACCTGCAGATGTCAGTAGGCCCAGCCTTGGACTTGGGCTTGGGCTTTGGCGTGTCCTTGTCCGAGACTTGAACAGCCTTAGCCTTTCCTTTGTCCTTGGTAGAGGATTTCTTAAAGCCCTTGCCCTTCTGCACCATAAGCACGTTGGGGTCCTTGGCTTTCCTCAAGTTGGGCTCTGCAGTCTTGAGCATTCCGTGAAGCTCAGGCAATGTCTTACTCAAGCCATGCATATTGAAGTTCAGAATGAACTGATCATAGCTTGCAGGTAAAGACTGCAGAATGATGTCGCAGGCAAGTTCCTGGCTGATAGGGCAGTCGAGTTTCTGAAGATGATCGAGATAACCCATCATCTTCAAGACATGAGGACTCACTGCCGCATTTGCAGCCATCTTACAGTCCAAGAGGTTCTTAACTGTCTGGAACCTCTCAGTCCTTGCCTGCTCCTGAAAAAGCGATTTCAGGCTTGCCATTATCTCGATGGGCGACAGCACACTCTCGAACTGCATTTGCAGCTCAGGAGTCATGGTCGCCAACATCAGGCAATAGACATCATTTTCATCTGACGAATGCTTTTCCCAAGCATTATGCAGAGTCCTGGCGGCATTGTTAGGAGGCCTCTCGGGGAGGGGATCACGAAGGACATATTCCTTCTTCTCCTGCTTGAGGACCAGCCTCAAGTTCCTTGACCACGTCAGGAAGTTCGTTCCAGTCAGCTTCTCCTTGTCGAGAACAGACCGGATTGAGAATGTGTTTTGTGTGCTTGTAGTAGTCATAGCTGAAATATAAGATAAAAGGATTTTAGTTAATATGTTCAATATGATTAATCTCGCATTATATTTAATATGATTAATCTCGCATTATATTCAATAACATCAGTTACCCTCAATAGAATATAATGATTCCAAGATCCACATATAACTAAGATCAAAGTGGGCCACTGGCCGTCACCCAACCTTAGCTTATATCGGTAAGCCCTATCTCGGCTAATTATATCCGTGATATAACTCTTGGTTGTGAATCTGGGCCCGAGGCCCAATCCACTCTGATGTCTCAAGGCCCGGGACTCCCGATGGCCTAGTCAAGAAAACCAGACTATACAGTCATGTAATCACTAATGTCTGGGACTCCCAATGACATCAATGAATCACAAACTGTCTTACCCACGCAAAAGATAGACACCCTCACACTGTAAGGCCGTGTGTACGATTGAATGGGCTTCAACAGCTGACATAATCTGGGCAAGACATCCAACGCTTGATATTATTTGAGGTTTGTAGGTTTTTCTTAAAATTTTATCCCAAAATAGAAGATTACTATTTTGGGAAACTTTCCATTTTTTGGAAACCTACTATTTTTGGAAACTTTCTAAAATTGGAAACTTCCTAAAATTGGAAACTTTCTAACTATAGAAATTTCCTAAATATCCAAAACATGCAAATCTAGAAACTTCTATTCTAAGAAACTTTCTAATTTGAAATTTTGGAAACTGATTAATTTAAAATTAAATTTTAATTATTAAATAAAATTTTAAATTAAATCTGAAGAAAAGACTCAAATAATTGGCCCAATTATTTTAACTTCTTGGCCCATGGCCCAAGAATTGGTCTATGTCCAAGACATAACCCAATTGTCCAATTAAATGACATAACCGGTCTGGTTCATTAAAATTGGTCTAACCAAAATTAATTACTACGATGACCACAATTGTCAACCGGTTATTTACTAAACCGGATTTTCTCAATTTATTTGGTCCAACCAAATCAAATTAGAAAACCACTGGTTTAGGCACTAAATCCAATTTTACGACTTTGGATTTCTTATCACGGTTTAACCAGATCTAATAAATTTTATTAAATCTGTAATTATTAAACCGTGACGATTAAGATTTTTAAATTATCTTAAACAGAACCATCAACCAAAACCGAATTATTGGTTACGTGAACCGATCACGCCCATGACCTAATCGATCGGGACAGCCGCAGCCGCAAGCATCACGCGATGCAAGCATCACGCGATCGCACGGGACGGCACGGGACGGGACGTGACGCTCGGGACGGCACGGGACGGTACGCTCGGGCCGAGAGAGGGACGCGATCGCGGTCCATCCGCTGATCGCGGTCGATCTCTCGCGATCGTGCGAACGACCACGCAACACGATCCTCAAGCGATCGGTTCGTGCGTCTTCGCCGATCCGGTCCGATGCATACCAATCCGAGATCGGTTCATGCGGTTTAGATTAGGGTTTTAGTTCTTTGTTTCTTAAGTGTTTTCTCATCAAATTCAAGCACAGATTGATTCAAACACTTCTAAACAACCTAAACATGATTCTAGACAAGAAATCCTAATAGAACCAATGGCTCTGATACCACTGAAGGATTGTTTAGTATATCCTGATTCAATTTCTCATTGATTGATCCTACTAAACATGCTTGGATCTAGGTTCTCTTGATGAATCATAAAAGATCTCACCTAATACCTTGTTATGCAGCGGAATGGAGAGGTATGGGTCAGAGATCAGCAGAACCGCCAAGAGACAGCTCCTCCAAAGGTTCACACACGCACACTTCAGGAAATTGGCTGCTAGACCAAGGAGGTGGGAGGCGCATAAAGAGAGAGAGAGAGGCGCAGGAGGCTTGAGGGAAAAAGGTGGCTAGGTTAAGTTTTAATCATAAAACTTATGCCTAGTTCCTTTTGGGCTTTTGGGCCCAATTCCCAGTCTGATTAAATCCCTTAGATTTAATCAGGCCCTTTTATCTCTCTAAGTACAGTAAATTCCTAGCACTTTTACCGTACTTCTGCTAAACCGTTCCTTCATATTTTCATGTTAGCTTAGGCGTGTGACCCATATGGGATCATATAATAAAGGCAATAAGTCCAAGACTTATAGATAATGAGCGGACTCTAGCAAGCCATCATGACCCCCAGTATTATATGACTTATGTCTGATCATTGACATACTCTTACTTTCTAGAGACAGTACAGAGATTACTGGACATAATTCCAACATACATGAGGAGTACTTTTGATGTATATACACTTATCACATTTATTAATGTGAAAGCCATTTGACATCATTACATTGTCAAACTTTTCGTGCCATGACTTCACAAGTCTACACACTTTCTTCTCTTGCCCAGGAGCGGCATAACCCCCAGGTTGATTCATGTAGATTTCTTCTTCTAAATCTCCATTTAGGAAAGCAGTTTTTATATCCATTTGATGGATTTCGAGATACTGTAATTCCAATCAGCATACGAATCGAAGTTATTCTCGTTACCAGAGAATAGGTGTTAAAGTAATCCAACCCTTCTTTTTGTCGGAATCCTTGCACCACAAGTCTGGCCTTGTACTTGTCTATGGATCCATCTATTTTCAACTTCGTAGTGAAGATCCATTTGCACCCAAGTGGTTTGCACCCTTGCGGTAAATCAACCAATTCCCATGTATGGTTTTCCATAATGGAATTGATTTCACTATTTGCAGCCTCTTTCCATGAAGGTGCATCAGGTGTAGACATGGCTTCACTGAAAGTTCTTGGCCCATTTTCTTTTAGAAATGCCGTTATGAACTCCGAACCGAATGTCTTTTCTTTACTAGCTCTCTTGCTTCGTCTAAGTTCAATTTCTTATGCATCTTCATTTGTAGAAGTGCCAGAAGTGCTTGCCTTATTGCTAGCATCTCGTTCATCACGAGTTCTCTTAGGATTTCCCTTATCCCTGCATGGAAACACATCTTCGAAGAAGGAAACATTCCTTGACTCAATTGTCGTGTTCACATGGATATCTGGTATATCTGACTTATACACCAGAAGACGATAGACACTGCCAATATGCACATATCCAGTCTATGTCTTAGGTCCGATGGTGACCTTTTTCGGGAGTGGTACTGCAACTTTTGCCAGGCACCCCCACACTTTCAAGTATTTGTACGAAGGTACTTTACCTTTCCAAAGTTCATATGGATTTTTTCCAGTCACTTTGTGTGGTATTTTGTTCAGGTAAGCAGCGCTTCCCCCCACATGTTCTGGGCTAACCCAGATTTCTGCAACATTGCATTCATCATCTCCTTAAGAGTTCGGTTCTTTCGTTCTGCAACTCCACTAGACTCTGATAAGTAAGGAGCAGTTGTTTGATGAATAATACCATGTTTTATACATAATGCATCGAAAGGTTCATAGTATTCACCTCCTCAATCACTTCTAACCATTTTGATAGTTTTATCAAGTTGGTTTTCAACTTAGAGCTTATACTCTTTTAACTTGTCCAAGGCTTCATCTTTACTTCGTAATAGATACACATAGCATTATCTAGTGCAATCATCTACGAAGTACTTATTTCCACCTCTAGTTTGCACAGATTTTAAATCACACTAGAGGTTCAGTTGTTCTTACTACGCTTTGTGATGGCGTTTTTTGTGAGTTTGGCTTGGACACAAACTTCACATTTGCTTATCTTGCTTTTAGGAATCAAGTTCATGTTCATCATTCTACTCATAGACTTGAAATTAACATGTCCTAGGCATTCGTGCCAAATATTAAATGACTCCGCAATATAAGCAATTGGTTTCTTTTCATTCATCTTAAGGTTCTTCGAGGTAGAAACCTCGGTTACATCAGTTTTACGAATGACTGCCTCAACAGACATTTTAATCAACCCATTAGAAACGAAACCCTTTCCCTTTCTTTTCATTAATGTCACCTTCGTTGGTTACATTAATATTAAGTACGACTGTCTCAAAATTAATTTGGACCAGCCCGTCCTTAACAAAACATTTGTCTACATAGACACTATTCTTTGTCAATACAAGCTAACCAGCTTCGAAATTGACAGTGAATTAATGCTTACTTAGCATTGTGATATAAGTTAGATTTTCCGAAAATCTAACATATGTTTGACATTGGTAAGAGTGAGTTTCATCACCACTTCACCACAACTTGCAGCTTTTGAAAGTGCATAGTTACCCATGAATAACTTCTCGTTATTCTATGATAGGTGGGAAACATTCCCTTATCAACATATATGTACCGTCACACCGGTATCATACCTCCACTCATGTGGGCTATGCTCAACCATATTGACTTCAGAGATAACACCACACATGTCTTTCTTGATCAAATTGGCTTGAGCCATCTCTTGTCTTTGCCTTGTCACATTTGTGACGTTTTCACAAGAATTTCATATTAGTTCATAAGACACATGGGATCACAAGTGGTTGACCTCTTCCAAACCGAAATTTGGAGTATCGACTTGCTTGATCCTTTTCCAAACACATAGGTATGGTTCGCTATATTGAAATTCAAGTCCGTTAACGAGAACAAAACTGAATTAATATACGAACCAAAACCCCAAACACATCACTTTACTAGTGATTAAAGACTTTAAACAATATTTGTTTAAATTGCAGTTACACACGTAACAATTTTGTCTCATGCAAAGACAACTACAAGACAATTTTATCCATTGGAATAAATTGCTTTATTGTTGAAGATTATCCAATTCGTGGAATAATCGTAAGAAAATTAGTTCAATTGGTCCACTCACTTTGTTTCAATGAATTAATTTGACCAATTAACCAAAATCTTTAAACCAAAGAGAAACAGACTAAGATCTAGCCTCTCTTATAAACGATTATATCGTTGACTTATTTAGGGTTTCGAAACCCTAATCAGTACCGTTTTAATTAATATATAATTAAACGGAAAGAGAATTCGATCAAAATCCGAATACACTCTTTTCTTCGATATGGAATTTAAATCGCAATTTACACAAACCATTATCGAACCGATTAGAACCGCTAAGAGCGTGTTCTCAACATCGAATCTCCGCAGAGCATTTGTCAAAGCGTTTAGAACGCGTTTGATAATCGGATTTATTTTTCAATAAACTGCGATTCTAACGATTATAAACCGTTCAGAAATCGCAGTGAAAAAGTTTATCGATCGCAATCAATAAACTTGTGTGAAACGCACAAAGTAATCACGGAGATCGCTACGAAACGATTCGCGATGTACGCTGCGTTTTTCCTTCAAGACCGTTTTGAAAACAGGTTTTAATCCGCCTCTACATTAACGAATCCTTAAAACAGCGTTGATAACGTTCTTAGTATCATAAGCGGAAGAGAAATCGTTTGAAAACGTTTATTTACTCGCGATTAAAATCCGTTTAATGTTCATATAACAAAAACGGATTTCTTTGAGTTAAGATTGTAGAACCAAAATTTACAGCACTACGTTAAAAGCGATTTAATCACGAATATAAAATAGACATTAAGGAAACGATATCAAAACAATTGGACAGAAGGAGTAGAAATCAGAATATATGGAGGCGAGATTTGATCTCTTTCCTTAACTCAAAGAATCACCCGTAGTGTGACATGTTAAATCATGATTCATGAGTCCCAGGATACAACCATATGAAACCGTATCGCAACACTCGATATCGGTTCTGTCGACCATATGAACTACGATACTCTCGAAATTAGAACACTAAACTAAAACAGAAGAGAATAGAAGGAACTTTTGTTTGTGTTTTTCTTTGTGTGATTTGTGTTTCTGGATGCTCTAAAACAGAGGCTTATGGGTCCTTTATATAGGATTCACAAGTTTCCACAAAATGGAAATACTTGTCTAGCAAGTTTCCACAAAATGGAAATTTACTTGTCTAGCAAGTTTACACAAACTGGAAATTTTACTTATCTAGCAAGTTTCCAGAAATTGGAAATTTACTTGTCTAGCAAGTTTCCACAAATTGAAAAATTTCTCTTCCATATCATTATGGGCTTAACACATTTCTTTTCATACAAACACTTTTTAATAAAGCCCATGACTTTATAAAATAATTGTTCCAACAGGAGCATCACGGTGTCACCGTGGCGGATCCCGAGCCGGTGGATTCCAGCAGCAATCCGCCGTAAATTGATTTGTACATCAGCGTAAGTAAAGATACGTCTTGTGGCACTGTCTATGAGACATGTCGCTGTGGAATCGCCGTCTCCGTTGCCGGAGAATCTCTGGAAGACGTAATCGGTGAGAGGAAGGTGATTTGGAATAGAGATATCGGGAAGTTTGGATCGGAAAATGAAATCATGAGAACGTTCTTGAATCTTGATCTATCTTCTTTGTGAGAGAAAGCATTTCTTGTTGTTGTTGGACCATTTGTGAGGGCATTCTAATTCTTCAGATCAAAAAAAAATATACTAAAACTTCTATTCAGAATGTAACGTTTGGCTTGGCTGTAAAATACAAAAACATACTGATAAAGTTGATTCAAATAGTAACTGAGCTACCGACGTTTACGCTAACACAAATTTACATAATTCCTAGATTATTCTGGCCCTCAATAGTCGCACAATCCTCACCTAAAGTTAAACAGCGAGAGATCCTAAATTTGAAAATTTAACGGATCAGAACACGAAACAAATGTAACTTAAAGCAGAAGATAGCAAACCTTATTTTCGTTATATGATGATTTGAGTTAGGTGGAGAGCATGAGACCTATAAGGCTATAATATATTATTAATGTATTTTCGAATCAATGGATCAATATAAATTTGGGTTTTGTTATTATACCGGAGGGAAGGGCGTGCACTACATGGATATATCGTCTGGCGAGTCTTATGCCACCTGGACCAGAGTGTCTAAAACAATACAACACGTATGTTCTAATTCTCTGATCTAATATGTCTTCATGCCCATTCCATACCTGAAAATTGAAAGTATTTTTCTATGATTCGTTACGGCTCTGCGATAGAGGTTGGCTTCCAATTACCATGTTTATCTTCCCTTACCCTTGAAGATATGACGCCACCAGATTCTGTAGTGTATCACGACAATTGAGATCCGAAGCAAGTACAGGGTGTTGACATGGTTGTGGCTTTAAGCATGCTAGACTGTGGTGCGCCAAGTAATGAGTCAGCTTCAAGGGCTTTCTCGAAACATAATTTAGCTTCTTCCCACCTGCGTTCAGCCACAAACACGAGTCCACGGTTGTTGTATGCAGGTGCATAACCTGGTTTGAGATCCAGTGCCTTCGAGAACATTGATTTGGAGAGTTCGTATTGCTTTTTCTGTCGATAGAGGTTCCCAAGGCTAGAGAATGTGTCGTGTACTTGACCCACTGTTGACACGGCCAAGGCTCTCTTGTATATTTCCTCGGCTTCTGATTGTTCGTCTGATAACTGCAGCGAGGTACCTAAAATCAACACACAAACTTTCCATAAGAGCTATGCAATGAACTTAGAATTGTGAAACCGTCAATTTTCTTCATAGACTTAAAGCAATACGATTAATTTGCAAGCACTGATTTGGAGAGGAATTTACAGAGATTTGACCGCGCATAGCTATATTCTCTAGAACGACCAACTGCTGCCTTGAGGTATTTTTGGGAGAGTTTATATTGTTGACAACAGAGACTATGAAGACCAAGCTGATGCCACCGGACAACATCTTCAGGATCTTCTGTTACAGCCTACGGTGAATGGAGAGTCATGAATTCAAAGTTTGTGTTGACACATAATATTTCTTCATTATATATGTATGTCTGTGCATGTGACCCAACCATCATGTAAGGAAACAATCCTCAGTTTTATTCTACCCAAAGAGTTATAATCTGAATACAGAATTTTATGAGCATCTAAATAAAGAAACGGCATACCTGCTTTAAGCTGTACACAGCTCGCTCTTCCATCTCTGTGCCTTGTGAGCCATGGGAAGCCCTGCCCAAGAAATGGGAGGGTCAACTGGAACAAATTCTCATTCTCTTTTCACTGAAGCCATCTTGTTGCCAGCTCAAGAAACTTGGTCGCTTGCATCCTGACACCTTTCAGCAGTGTCGTCCCTCCCATAAAGCATATGAAGCATTGTTTTGAGGTCACATGTTAAGTGGAAAAAATGGAGGCCACATTGTTACAAGTACACGTTTGATGTAATGGATATATAAATCTACAATTTAAGGTTTAAACAATAAAAATAACTCAAAATTTTGCTTGATTATGTGAAAAAACTCTGGGTGGTGGCCGCATAGAAAAGTTACAGAGGTAGAGAAATATCTTAAGAGCAGGTACAGCGTGGGTTCTTACCGGTTTTTAAGCGCAGATTCTTAGGTAATTTGGTTTTAAAAAAATAAAAATTAGCTATATTCGTAAGGATCGGTCCTTAATTAAGTGTTTTAAGAGCATGTTTAGTAGTGAACCCCCCTTTGGGGTTCTTAACATAATATTTTAATGTTTTTTTTTTTTAGCTGCAGGAAAAAAAAAAAAAATTAACCAATCGGGTCGCGCCACGTGGCGAACCCGGTTCTTAAAAGCTCCTAAATAAGAACCCATATCTCCTTCTCTCTCCTACTTTCTAATTTAATATTAATATTTTCCTAAGAACCCCCTAAGAACCCCTACTAAACATGCTCTAAGGACCCGTTTCTTATAAACGTGGCATTGTCCTATTGGTTCTTTTTTTTTTCTGCCGAAAGCCTCGTTTTGTTAATGATGATGTTCTTCTCCAAGCTTGGTCGCTCCGTCTCTCGATCAAGGGTCGGCTTCAATTTGTGGTTTCTGCATCTAACCCTCCGGAGACGAAGATGGTGTGCGATAAGTGTAAGTCCTTGGAATAACTTCCTCTTCTTTCATTTCAGATCTTCAATTTTGTTTTCGAATTGAATCCATCATCAATAACTCCGTTTCAATTTGGTCGATCGTTGTATTGATTGAGATACTTTCGCCCAAATTAGCGTTGGGATAATCTAATGATCTCTGATTCATTTTTCTTCTAGCTTAATCTGTGACACGACTGTGATATTAAACCTAATGATCTCTGATTCGATTTGTTTTCTGAGATTGAAAACCTTTGGTTTGAGTTCTGAGATCTGTTTTTCGATGAAAGCCTATTGACTCATTTCCAGATAAGTGGAAGGATGGTGCTCGTAATGTAACTGAAGGTGGTGGCCGTAAATACAGCTCACAGTGTCCAAAAATTATGTTTTGAATTCGCCTGATTGTTATAAATAGTTATTAGATATCTCAATGTTCTTTTACTTGATTGTTTTCTACTAATTCTTAGTGAATCATGCTGTGCAGGCTTACACCGGGATCTTAAATGGCATTGAGTACATGGGCAACTCCATACCCATGGCACTTTACAATGACCAGGTTAGTGTTCTGCCCTAAGGCTAACCCTCATCTCTCTTCACTTGAAGCCTTCCCTTAACTTAGTCCCCCACAAAATGATCATTTTGGTCACAGTTTGGTTTAGGATCATGAGGTCAATTGTTGGCTTAAGCCTCAACAAACAGCACTAGTTAACTAGGTTGTCGATGTTTGTGCTGTTGGTCACAATTTGGTGTAGGATCATGAGGTCAATGGTTGGCTTAAGTCTCAACAAACAACAATAGTCTGACTTGTAGATGTTAATTAGTTAATTAGTTAATTCGGTTGTAGATGTTTGTGTCATTGATCCGTAATATATTTGACTTGTCACTGCTTATGAAAACTAGATGCACAAGTTTTAGGCATGAAGTGAGAACTTCCAAGTTGGATATGTTTTGCAGTGATCTCTGAACCAAGATTTCACAATAATTTTTTAAAATGTAACTTAATAAAAAATTTTGTTTGTTAAGAACCCTACTTAAAAGGTTCATCAATGGATGATTAAAAAAAACAATGAGTTCTTAACTATTCCAAACTATTTAAAAAAACATTCAAAAATTCTTAAGAACTCCAAAATGAGGTTCATCAATGTACATGCTCTAAGAAGAAGATGAAGTTAAAATTATAATTATACCCTTTTAAAAATAAATAAAAAACATACCAAAATGGGGCCTTGAACCTGGGTTTACAGATGGAGAGAAAGAATTTAAGCCACTGCGACAAATATTCTTATTGTAGTCTTACCCAAAGGTAATATATATATTATACCTCATTATTTTTTAATAATTAATTTTAAGATTTTGCTTTAGGCCTCCGAAATGTTTGGGACGGCACTGCCTTTCAGCATCTCGTTGTAGCGATATGGGCATTTATACTAAGGAGAAATGATGAATTTAAAACAGAAAGTGGTGATTAATAAGTTTAATTTCAGATATAGAGAATATGAATCGGTAGAGGAGGAAGAAGGAGACTCGTATAGCGTCTTAAATTAGGGTTTAATACCATTTTTAGAGGGCAAACATTCCGATTGATCGTATTGACTAAATCGTATTAACAAACGAGGGTTAAAGAGGTTCCAAGTAAAGGGGAGCAACTCGCGGCACCTCCGACCTTTGGCTCAACCCACTGTTAGGAACGACCTCTAATCCCCACGGATGTTGTGTTGACCGTCGTATTGATTGATCGGAATCCTTGACTAAAGAAAAGGAACAGAATCGCGACTTATGAATGAAAGAAAGAACCAGGGCTTATGAAGATGTTAGGAAGTCTGGAAAAACTAAGTGTTTAGAGAAACATAGAGAGAAATTGTAGAGAGATGTTTTTATAAATTTTCTGATGATATCTTACAATGGGGTTACACACATATTTATAGGTGGAGGATAAGGTCGCTGACATAAGCGCTTACCTCACTTATTTAGTACGATGACGTCATCGCTTACATAATCCTTACATAATCCTTACATATGCGCTGACATAAGCGCTTACATTACTACTTAATGATCCATTTCGAATTCGAGCATGTGTTCTTCACAACATCCGTAATGATGATCTGGGCATTTGTATGTTGTCTCTGGTTCTTCGAAGTTTTGCTGTGAGTCTAAAGTGATGTTGAACCTTTTCTCGATGTCATCAATATTCATCTCGTCATCTGGGAGCTGCGCATCTTGGAAATACTCTGGTGGACATTCTGAAGATGATGGTTCTTTCTTTTCTTCCTTTATCGTTTCTACCAGGTTATGCTGCCTTATCATGAAATGTTGTAGATCCTCGTCGAGAGACATCTGGTAGTCAATCGGATAGTAGCTCCAATTTGGTTTGAAGGGTATGGGGAACGTTTGCCTGGCATTGTTGAGACGAAATGCATGAATCTGGAAATCTTCGTACGCCTTATTGTCTTGGAGGTTGAAGTCTAGACGAATACCCTTATAGTAATCGATGTGATGAATGAGGGTCGGAAGCGCATGGACCTTCTTTGATTTTGTGTTGGCTTGAACAGGACGATGGAAAAAGTAGATTGTGTGTGGGTTGAAGAATGGATTGAGACCTCCTTTCTTCAGTTTCTTGAATGGGATGTTTGTTGCTTTTGCCGATTTTCTTAGCTTTCCGCTCCAACTAGATAGAGGTGTGAACCATGTTAAGAATGTCGAAAGGCATTCTTTCTGTCCTTGCTGAGCATTGACATAGTGATATAGCCACTGTATATCAAACGCGATCCCTATGGTATAGGCCGAACAAAGGTACCAGATGAAACAGAGAACTTCTTCTGGCATGTAGGTGTTTCCAATTGTGTAGAGTTGAGCGAACGGATAATCCGGGTGAATTCCCAATGGTGCGAAGTAATGACAGCTTGCTCCATACTTTGAAATTATCATCGACTGGTATTGGAAGATCTTCATATGGAGATGTTCGTGTAGGGCCTTCTTATCGATTAGTTGGTGAGCGTCTTCGGGCATATTGGCTTCGAAGTCAAAAAGATGTTTCTCTGATGCAGAGGATGATGCCATCATGTGAATTTCTTTGAGAGGGTTTCTGCTGAGCATATCAGCTAAAGTGTTCTTTGTACCCTTTATATAGCAGGACTCGAAGTCATATTTCGAGAACCATTCGCTCCATCTTAACAGCTGTTGATGTGGGACCATCTTCTGCTTGAACTGTAACATCTTCGGAAAGGAAGACATATCCATTTCGATTCGAAATTTATGTCCTATCAGATGGAACTCGAACTTCTCAATGGCTCTTTTGACAGCTAGGATTTCTTTGAACGTGGAGTGGTAGTGGATTTCGGAATCTTTAAAGCGTCCGTTTTTGTAGCCGTAGATTTGACGTTTCCCACTTATCTCTTCGAACAGTATGACACCCCAATATTTGTCGCTTGCGTCAGTCTGTAGAATACGCGTTCCTGTGGAAGGAATCTTTAAATGTGGTAGGTTCTGTATCTCTAGTTTTAGCCTTTTGACCGCTTCTGTTTGTCGTTTTGTCCACTGTGGTGGATTCTTGGCCAACATTTTCTGGAGTGGTCTTGTCAGCTGGGAAAGTTTCGGAATAAAGTCACTCACGTAATTGATTACTCCAAGAAATTGCTGAACTTGTCTCCTTGTGAGATTATCTTCGGGAAAATCCAAGTGTTGTGGCGAGATGGGCTTGCGGTGTAAACTGTCCTTTTGTGATTTGCATTCCAAGGAACTCGATATTGGGCTGGGCTATGATCATTTTTCGAGCCGAGAGCATAACTCCATAGTTCTTCACTATACTTTGGAATTGTTGGAGGACCTGAGCATGCTCCTTGTCATCCGATGAGAATAGGAGAATATCATCGATGTATATTAAAGCCGTATGCAGGAGAGGCTTGAATATCTTTAACATCGCTTGTTGGAACAATGATTGTGCGGTTTTGAGACCGAATGGTAGGACGTTCCATTGGAGATGGCGATTTGGTAGGCAAAATGCTGTCTTGTATCTTTCTTCTGGGTCAACTCCCAGTTGCCAAAATCCAGATTTGAGGTCGAACTTTGAGAATACCGTTGCACTTTGTAGATGTTGGAAGAGTGCTCTTTTATTCGGAAGAGGAAATCGGACATCTTGTAGGTATTGATTTAATGGTTTGTAATCAATAACTAGTCTCAATTTTCCCCTTGCCTGCTCTGCTCAGTTGTTGACATAAAACGCTTTGCACGCCCATGGTGAATTAGTTGATGAAACTATTCCTTGACTCATTAGCTGGTCACATTCCTCATTAGCTTGTTGCAATAATGCGGGTGGCATTCCTGCGTGACATGCTTTCGTTGGAATTGTGTCAACACTTTCTTTGAACGGTAGCGATACAAAGAACTCTGAATTTAACCATAGAGGGGTTTTACACTTCTTTAAGAAGTCAGTGTGGGACTCCGCGCACGAGATTAACGTGATTTCTTCTTTGATCTTGCCGAATTCTGTACCCACAATATTTTCAACAGCAAACAGACGTGGTATTGTTGTGAAAGGTTTGAACAGAGTCTTCCATCTTAATCCTCGTGGTTTAAGCGAGATGTCAAACTTCTTCTTTAATGAATAGTATGCATCCCATCCCAGTACCAAATCTTTTCCGGGTTCGGATGACCCAAGGACTTCCGTTGTGATCTGACATCCTGGAAAGAGTTCTATGATGACTGGTTTCGATTTGAGCTTGATAGTAAGAGACCCAGAGTTTGCGACTTTAAACACCTGGTGGTGAGGTAACCACATAGATGGCGCAAGAATCTTGGGATTCATTATGGTCGTGTGAGCTCATGTGTCAATGAACGCGATCGCATGAACTGGATCTTCTTCTTTTGCTTGATCGAAAATCGTCACTGGAAAGTGCGTTGTTTGAATCTCCTCTTTTCTTGGAATTTCAGTAATCTTGAAACAGAAATCTTCTTCGTCTTCATATGATGAATCTGAGGAGTCATCATAATCTGAATAACTGCAGATAGCTTCCTTTTCATCACTGTCATACGATAGTACCGATTCAAGGTCATGATTTTCGAGATCAATGTCTGGGGATATCTTCGATATCGAGCCAATGAGATACTGTTTCTTCTTCTTTGATTTGGTCGGGCAGTTCTTTGCATAATGTCCCTCCTTTCGACATAGAAAACATCTTGTTGTTTTCTTGAAAGTTTGTTTTCTTCTGAAGAATCGCCTTCGTCTTGTTTTATTAAAATCCCTTCGGAATGATTTCTTGTACTTGTTGAATTTTTGTGGCTTTCTCCGAGTATCACACGAACATGACTTTTTCGAGCTTGAGCATTTGATAGCTAGATCAGGTCTAGCACAGATCCTTGATAGCTGCTTCGATTTATCCATGAATTCCATCCAGAATTCCTTTTGTTTGCAGAGTTTGTCGAGAGTTCTGAAAACATATTGCTGGATCTGTCCAATAGAGATATCTTCGATAGTTTGATTCTGATCTCTGATGTAGAGCTTGGTTTGCTGACTCAAGTAATCATCGATGGAAGAAAGATAGACCTGCTTCAAGCTTGGATTGTTGAGACCGTCGAGAGCGTAGTATCTCCTTGTCTATCGTTCAAAATGTTTTGCTAGATCTCTCTTCTTCAACGAACAACATTTTGCCGTGTAGAATTCTTCTTGCAGTTGATCCTTTAGATAGCTAGGAGTTCCGATAAATTCTTTATGGATTTCTCCTAGAAGCACCGGTATAGTTGTTTGATAGACTTGTAGTTGTCTGTACTCTCCAAGTGAATTCCACCATTCTTTAAGCGCGCCCGATAATTTTGCCGCAAATTGTTGTATGACAAAAGGTAATGGCGAGGTCATGGCTTCCGAAGTCATCCATGCATGAAATTCATCAAGACGATCCTTCCATTTTTCAAAAGGAATATCGTCGAAGGTGAACGTCATAACTTTTGACGAAAACTGTTTGGACGGTATCTCCTGATTCCTGGGGGGGGGCATATCTCATCTCTTCGTCGCTTGAGATAACTTCGTCAATATCAGGTTCCCGTTTTGGAGATGATCCGCTTCCGATAGCGAATTGTTTTGGCAGAGACTCATCGTCAGAACCGAACTCGTAGTCACTTGTGCTTGAGTCAGAATAATGATTGATCATTGTGATTGACTGAGAAGGCTTGGTCTGAGTGTCTAGCGTCTTTTGTGTTGACTCAGCAGAGGTTTTGCCAAGAGCATCTAGTAGAGAGGACATTGAAAATTCGATCATGGCAATATCATTCCCTTTTAGCTTATCTTTGTCAACTGATTCATGACTAGATGACGAAGTGATAGTTGGTTTCTTGGGTGGGTTAACCTGAAACTCGGATTATTTCTGCCTCCTGGATTTTTGTCGCTCTGTCTTTGGCTTGAAAATGCTAGGCATAGGTGTTGCATACCTAGATGTGAAGGCTTCATCTGAACATAGGAACCCAGATGCAGTAGGTTTTGGCCTTCTTTCTTGGTACTCCGAGAGGAATCCTGGGGAGTAGGATCCTTGATACATAGGTGTACTAAGTGGAATATTTCCCAGAGGTGTAGAGTATGCTTCAGCAGACCTTTGACTTTGGATCATGCCTTCTAGGCATCGTTGAAGATCCTTGAGTTGGGTCTCGAGATTTGTCATTTCAGCTTCTTTACTCCGAAAATGCGATGTATTAGCCATCATATGCTGTGCCATAGTTGTCATCTCTTGGTGGAGATTATTGAGCCTTTCATGGATCTATGTAATCGAGTTTTGAAGGCTGTTCAACCTTTTATTGTAGCTATCAGCAAGCTGGCCAACTCTATGATTGATAGTTGTTAACAGCTGGTTTTGAGCGAGTGCATTCTCTGTCTGCCAATTGAGAACCTTTTCCGCTTGGCTGAGTTGATCTGGTCCAGTGGGATGGACGGCTCTCGTGACAATTTTCGGACTATGGGCGATATTGTTTCTGGTGAAATCTTCGGGTGGAGGAAATTCTTCGGTTTGCATCATCAAGATTCGTTGAGTAGGTTCTTCCCTCTTCTCCGAATATTGGACAATGAAATCGTATCTTCCGTTCCCTTCTCCTAGGGGGCCGACAGTAGTATCGCCTTCGAGATACCTCTTGTACAGAGGGTCTTCCTTCTTTCTTCGTCTTTGCTTAATATCTTCATCTGATTCATAAATGTCTTCAATACAAGCAGAACAAGAGCATACATCAAAGTATTGATGTTCATTTTCATCTTTGAAAGGATAGACGACTGCTCCATCTTGACCAAATGAAATAGGTTGAAGAGCTTGTTCCTTGTAAGAATCTTGGAGGTCTTGTTCGTTGAATTGTATAGCAAACTGAGTGAATAGTTGCTTTCTGAACGACGATGTTCTTGGTTTTTCGAATTTGATTTCGGTTGTTCCGTCATCTCGGGAAAGAAAGCTGACTTCTGATGTTTGAACAGGCGTTTGAGCTGCTTGATGTAATTTCTCATAGCTCGTGACCCATGATTCTGGTAGTCGCCGTAATAGTTCTTCTTTAGAGATCTGGCGAGGAATCTGAATAGCGTTGGGGGTTTGAGAAGCCGACGTTACTTCGAGATATAGCGCTTCATCAGATGAAGGAAGAACTAGATCAAGAGCATGATCTTGGATTCGGTAAACGATTTGGTGGTGTAGCGTTGCTACGACACTTTTCTCTTGCATAGGCGCTCCAATTAGTTGTAGTTGGACTTTAAGCGTCTTCAGCAAATTTGGATCTTGCAAAGAAACATTAAAGTTTGGAAACAGTGTTATGAATATTGTTCCTGCGTTTAATGTCGTCTGGACTGTTCCGATGCAAGCTTGCTGGTATGATTTTTGTCTTGAGTCGACCAAAGCTATGCGTGCAACGACTGGTAGTCCCTTTCGAGCGTGTAGGGTTAGACCAATTCGTACGACACCGAAGTGGAGGTGAGTGTACCCGTGCTGCATCCATAATTTTGGTAAATTCTCCGGAATAGTGAGCGATATGAACTGCTCTTCTTCCGTTGCTGGGATTTGGCAAGAGGAGAATTTGCTAGACTGGACATACTCCATAACCCTTTTGTTTGCAGATGGTCTGATGAGTTCTCGAACACCTTTAAGCGAGAAAGCGCTGGGTTTTTTAGCGAAGTATTCGTATGGATTAACGAGAGGTAGAGTAGTTTCAGGTAATTTATCTCCTGGAACATACTCAATTTCATAAAGAGAATTTATGTTTGAGGAAGAAGATGAAGAGGATGAACGGGATCTATTTTTTGGTAAAGTGGAAATTGCGAAAGTAGAATCGATTGTTGAAGGCTGAAAAGAGAAAGGCTTTGGAGGGTTTGACATGATTACGAATTTGTTTTCCAGAACATTCAAAACAATCAGTCATAAACAAAGATTTCTTTCATTCATAACATAAGTCTTTGGCTCTGATACCATTTCTAGAGGGCAAACATTCTGATCGATCGTATTGACTAAATCGTATTAACAAACGAGGGTTAAAGAGGTTCCAAGTAAAGGGGAGCAACTCGCGGCACCTCCGGCCTTTGGCTCAACCCACTGTTAGGAACGACCTTTGAAGGCTGTTCAACCTTTTATTGTAGCTATCAGCAAGCTGACCAACTATATGATTATAATACTTGGGTTTTATATTACTAATATGGGCTTAGATTCTTAGTAATTTGGGCCAACAAAAATAATATTTTTAATAAATAAAATGATGCTGACGTGTCAGTCCATAAATATTTGTGAGAATGCTGATATGGCCTATCTCTCGAGGTTCAAGGATGTACTTTTATATAGTATAATTTTGATTCATCTTAAAAAGTAAAATCTTTTTTAATACGAAAATGTAATTTTAGTTTGAAAATATTAAAAAATATTTTGTTTTTAATAAAAATCAATATAAAAATTATGCAATATAAATTAATATGTGTTACATTAATTAAAATTATATATTTTAAAAAACATTTTATGCTCATATTTAAATTTTATTTTTATTTATTATTTAATAACTAAAATTATAGTTTTATATAAATATAACTATAGATTTATAAAAATATGATAATATATTCATTTAATATTTTAGATTAGTTTCTAATAGTGACAAGTTTCTCACCTCACTTGGTATGGAAAAATGTAGTTTAACGTTTTACTAGATTCTGATATGCCAATATTTATAATTTTTTATTTACTTTTATTTTATAATTATTTTTATTTAACATAAATTTTTACTAACTGAATATATAATAATTAGGTGTTTAATAGAAAATTTAATAATTTTGATTTAAAAATATTTTTAGTATTTTATAATATTTTATTTTTAATAAAACAATCATTATAAAATTTATATGATATAGATTTAATATGTATTGAATTAATTAAATTATCTATTTAAAAAATATCATATGCTCATATTTAAAATTTTGTACCAAATTTATAATTTTATATAAAATATAATTATAGAGTTATAATATAAAATATGATAATATGTTCATTAACATTTTTGGAATGGTTTAGTGACATGTTTGTCATCTCACTTGATATGAGAACATTAACTTTAATTTTTTACTAGATTTTGATTTCCTTAAAACCTAAATATATTTCCTTATAAAATAAAAAATTTCATTAACTTTTGTTTTATAATACATTTTTAAAATTTTTAAACAAAATTTTATTAACTGAATATTATAATGATTATGTGCTTAATACGCAAATATTTTAAATACACTTTTAGTTTAAAAATATTTATAAAATATGTTTTTAGTAAAGAATCAGTTTAAAAGTTATTTAATATATGATTAATATGTATTACATTGATTTAAATTATCTATTTTTATAAACATCATAAGCTCATATTAAAAATTTATTTGTATTCTTATATTTAATAACTAAATTTATAATTCTATATAAATATAATTACATAATTATGTAAAAATAATAATATGTTCATTTAACATTTTTGGGTTGGTTTCGGTTCATTTTAATGTTTCTATAACTAAAATTGGTTAGTTCATCTTTTAACTTGTATTTCAATGAATATAAACATTTTTAAATATTTTTATAATCGAAATAAATTAATCTATATTTCAATCTATCTTATAATAAATTAAATATTTTAAAATTTGATAGACAACCATTTAAAAATATGGTTTTATAAAAACATCAACCATAATTTAACCATCATATATTTAATAAATATTTTTTTAATAATTTTGATATTTTTATCAAATTAAGAATTTTCAACTTATTTTCAAGTAGGTAAAGTTTTTTTTTTAAATTATGGTTAAGTGAAATTGTTTAATCTATTTTTCAACCTGTTATTAATGTATAAATATAAATATTCTATATTCATTTTATGAATAAAATTGTAAATATTTATTTTAATATAAGTATGATATTAGTAATTATTATTTTAATAAATACAAAAAATAAAAATATTTTTTGTAAGATTTGTTATATTATAAAATATGTATTTATATTACAAACAAAAAGATAAAATGAATATATTTTGAACAAAATCATAGATTAGAGAATATTAAGATTAAAATGTAACTAAAATTATTGTATACTAAATTTAATAATAAATTCGCAAATAATAAGTATTTTTCTTAAGAAATCGTAAAATAAAAAGTTTATATTGTTTTGTTAAAATATAAAATATATGTTTATATTATAAAAAGAGAAATTAAAAGATATTATGAATATGTTTTGGAGTACATTCATAAATTAGAGAATATTTAGATGGTCTATGTCTAACTTTATTAAGTCAAAAACCCATATTTTGATCCGCGTAGAGAAATGCAAATTTATGTTTTAAAAAAAAATTATTTTTATCATAAATTTTGTAATTTTATAAATTAAGTTTGTTAACTATTTATTTCAATCTATATTAAATGAAAAAATATGAGGATATGGTGCTAACTACGAAATTAATTAATTTTGTTTTTATTTTGATATTGTTATATTATATCATTAGTAGTTGTGACCTATTGTTATTTTTAATAGATACTTAGTTTATCTTATTGATATAAAAGCGCTGATATATTCTAATAATATAAATAATGAATAATTTAGATGTTTTATTAGTTGCTGCTACAATTTTCTTTAATCATAAAAACATCAATCTTAATATAACTCTTCATCTATTCTAATAATATAAATATTTTATATTTTAAATAATATTAAGAATATATCAATTGAAATTATTTAAATAAATTATTTTAATCTGACTTCGAGTAGACAAAACTTATTTTAATATTATAGATCATTGAAATTGGTTATCTATCTTTCAACCCATTTCATAATGTTTACATATAAAAATTATATTTATTTTATAGATCAAAATGTAAGTAAAAGATGACAATCCGTTCATTTAACATTTTTGGGTTGGTTTAAATTTATTTTAATATTTATATAATTAAAAATGATCAATTTATGTTTTTAACTTGTCTTCCAATAAATATAAATTTTTAAAATATTTTTATAATCGAAACACATTAATCTACATTTCTACCCATCTTAGAGTAATCTAAGTATTTTTGAAATATTGATAAAACAACCTTTTAAAACTAAGATCGTAAAAACATTAACCGTAATCTAACTCATCAAATAAACGGATAATATAACTACTAAATACTTTTATTTTTTTATCAAATTAAGAATATATCAATTGAAATAGGTTAATATATTTTTAATCTGTTTTTCAGTAGGCAAAGTTTATTTTTAATAGTATAGATAATTAAAATTAGTTAATCTATTTTTAAACATGTTTTATAATATTCTAAATATAAAGATTTTGTGTTTATTTTATCATTCAAAATGAAAATAATAATTTCAATAAATTTTAATAATAAATACAGATTTAGTATTTATAATATATGTTTATATTTGAGACAAAAATATATTAAAATATACTACAAATTTTAGAATAAAATGATAAATTAGAGAATATTTAGATTAGAATGTAAATACAATTATTTTATACTAAATTTTAATAAGAAATACGATATTAATATTTTTAGAAACTGAAAAATGAAAATATTATTAGAATATTTTGTTTTAATATATATATATATATATTTATTTATATTTGAAATAAAAAGATATTATGAATATTTTTGCAATAAATCTTTAATTAGATAATATTTAGCATGACCCACATATAGTCTAAATATTTTAATAGTATTGATATGGTTAATAAATTATTTAATTATTCTATATTTTTAGTGACAGTTTCGTAATATAATACATGAAGAAATATTTATTTCAAAAAAACCTTTATACATGAACTTAACATTTAATCATCTTTGTAGTATCAGTTGAGATACTTGTACAATATTGACTATCAATAGTTAGTTTGTAGGATATATAGATTTTGAACATTTTAGTGACACTGATCAATATTCAGATTTTAGTGACACCGGTCAACGTGACATTGACTTACATAGTAGCAAAGCTAATCAAATCCCATTTGGTCACTCTACTCTATAAATTCGAATAGTTACAAATTGTCACCTGCCTCGGGCATATTCAACTTCTTAATTTATATACGAACCCAAGAAAAATCTCACTAAGTCTTTATGTGCTACGGCCAAAGAAACGTATTCGTCGTCTGGTCAGTCTGTCCCACGCATATTAACTCCATAATTCCATCACACATAGATGTAGTAACACTTATTTGTTTGTGTTTTAGTAAATGTTGTTTTGCTTCTCCATTTTCTTGGAAAATTGTTGATGTATATTTTACCATTATATATGTCATACTATAACACTTTAAAGAAACCATTATTTATTCACCACGTGAATACACAAAATAAAGCAATATTGTCCTGAAAAGTTTCAATCATTGAATCAACAAATTATTTGTGTGTGTCTTATAAGATTGTTTAACTTATGTTCATCAATCCGTTAGCTAGTCTTGCTCTTAGATCTTTCCTTAATATCTTCCCCGATGGAGCTTTAGGAATGGAGTCAGTGAACAACACCATCCTAATTCCCTTGTAGTGAATCACCTATATATATATATCCATCATGACACCCTTATTTATTAAGACATCTCAAGTGTTTTTCATGCTGCAGACCGGAAGTGCAATCTCAAAATGTTACCTGTTTGTTGACATAACTCTTGACATCATCTTCAGTTAGCTGAGACCCTTCCGATCTAACTACAAACGCTACTGGAATCTCACCAGCTACTTCATCCTTCATTCTGAAAATTGAAATATCATTAGAAGCTACAAACATTAAGAGTTTCGAATCAGAATTTTTTCATATTTGTTTATAAACTGACGCAACAACTGCAGCATCGTCGATATAAGGATGAGAAATAAGCATTGCTTCATGCTCAGCTGGAGCCACTTGATAGCCTTTGTATTTGATCAATTCCTTCAAACGATCAACAATGAAGATCTCATCATCATCATCCACAAACCCAATATCTCCTGTGTGTAACCACCCGTCTTTATCTATGGTTCGGGCAGTAGCCTCCGGATCATTCAAATAACCTATCAAGTTCCACATCATTTCTTTCTTATCAAAGTAGTTTTCCAAGGGAAATAAAAAATACTAAAGCATCATCATCATTAAACTTTGTTTTACCCTTCATGAGTTGATCGCCTCGGATGCAGATTTCGCCAGATTTGTTGCGTGGTAAGGAGACTCCGGTAATGGTATCGACCACTTTCATCTCGGCGTTTCTGATCACAGTCCCACACGAACCAGACTTAGCTTGAAATGGGTTCTTTGCAAATGACAATGACTTAGCCGCCGTTCCTATCTCGGTCATTCCATAACACTGAAAATGTGTGTGTAGCCTTTGTATTAACAAAATGTAAAAACAACAGCATTTGGCATCATCAACTAGGCCGGTTCAGTTCGATTAACCTGAATTTCCAGGCCTAATCAGTGTCAGCCATAATAAACCATTTAACTGAATTCATTCGGAGAACTTAACTAATTAAACCAAAAGTTATGACAAACTGAACATGGGGTTCATTGATGAACATGCGTTTGGTCCTCGTTACACCGTTTACGAGCCAATTAATGTTGGCTGTACTTTAAAAACATTTCTGATGATATGTAGTGTATGTTAGATAAACCATATATAAATTGTTGGTGATAGGTTTAGCACTCTTCTATATAAAGGTCCATTCAGAAGATTAGGTCGATCTAAAGAGGAAAGAGGTTTTGTAGTCACGGCCCAAAAAACGTTAAATTAGGTCATGACGACATCTTAATAAAGCAAGGCAACGAAAAGGAAAACGGCGCAAATGGACTGCACGTCGAGCACGAAGATTCATCCGAGATGTTCATACCGATTTAATTGGAAAGATTCTAATTTATCTTTTAGGGTTTTTGTTATTATTCCGCCAATTTAACTTCTTATATAAAAGCATCAAAGCCCACCAATATAGATACACTTTATTCAATATACAATTCATATAAAATCCGTCTTCAAAGAGCTTTCACAAACCCTAATCACGATTAGTTCTCCGACAACCTAAACAGTATTGCTTTGCCGCGTTATTTCTTCCCTGAAACCTAGCGAAACCATAATCCCATCATCGCTAGCCGAGTTTGTTATAAAAACCTTCCCAAAATCCCTTAAGAAAACCATAGACTCTTGCTATCTTTGGATACTGAGTTGAGATCTTACATAAATGAAAAAACATTGTAAACACAAAAGGGGACAAAACTTGAAGAATTTTTTTAGTCATTTACAAGATTATGTACGTTTAGAACTTAATTGGAGATTATGAGAGCTTTTAGAACAATTATGAACTACATAGAAATTTCACAGAGTTCAGTAGCTACGTCCACATGTTGCGTCGGTTGACGCAATTCATACCCATAATTATGAGCGTGCAAATGATAGATTTTGAAGATATGCACTAGTACCCATAAGTTTCTCATATTTTCAAATTTTCAAATCATGTTTATGACTTTATATTAGGTTTCAAGCCACACTTTATTTTTATGACAAAGAGATTTGTAGCCGAGTTTTGGGGCTGATCTCTAGAGATTTCGAACCCAAATTCTTCTTTACTTATTTCTTCTAAGCAATCTATTTAATATGACATTTATGTTTCATTGATCATGTCTGAGTAGTTTACTAGTTAGGTTTATGGTTTTTCATTAGAGATTTCAGTGATTGTTAGATTGATTGATTGATTGATTGATTAGTTAAGGATTTTAGAACTCTAGTTCTTCGTCTATGTTGTTCTTATTTACTTAATCTGAATTAGCTACTTAGACCATTGATATTAGGTTAATTATCGCAATCAATATTGGTTAATTAAATGGAAAGAAACTAAGTGAGCAATTTATCTATTTGCAAAGACATTTGTTTTAGGAAAGTTTTGATCAAATCGAACATGATATAAATACATGTTTAGAATTTAGAACTCACATAAAATTTTGGTTTTATAGGTTGTTAGACACATATAGTATTCTGAGTGACAACTAGTTCATTTTATCATCGTGTTTCGAGTTCTAGGATTAGCATAATCCTCACTATTGATTGACTTGTATATTTGACTTCATGAGAATTCTATGAGTCTAACGATTTTCCCTTTTGTTAATTTACACGTTCTTGTTTGCTTTGATTACTTGCTTTCATTACAAACATCTCGTCTAGTTTAAGTCACACCAATCATCTATTGCATATTCTTAATCATTTTGCCTATATATCACAGTTAATTTATTTGTGCAATTACAGTTAGATCTATTGGGATATAAAACAGTTGTACATCTAAACTACAACATGAAAATCAAAATAAAATCTTCACCAACCGCAAACAATTATTGTTAGTGTATACTTATGTTCTTTTCATGGCCGCCACGTCCGGCGTCTGCGGCTAATAAATAGCTTAAGAAATGAGTATACTTATGTTGCTTTGAAACCAAAACTGGAGAACTTGTCAGAAATAGGAGACGCTGCGGCATTTTCCGGAGAAAGATTTTGCCGCTGGAATTAGCAGCGTCTCATTTTAACGGCTGCGGCAGTTACTTTCACGCCTTGTTGAACCATAATTTCCGTTAGCTTTTTTGTTTCTTGTTGCAGAAGGCTTTATTAATGGCCGCAGACGCTGGACGCAACAGCCATGAAAAGAACAGAGCCATAAAAAAAAAAAAAAATCTAAGTGGTTGATCAGTTCTCTAAGCAAATGCAGTATATATAGCGACAAATCTTCTCCAGTCACAAGCATTTTCAACTGACCATTCTTGCTTCGTTGACTATTACAAGATGACGACAAATGCACGTGAACTCCCAAGTACCACGTGAATATATCATATATTAGAACACCCTCATCAAGGGTTCTAAGGAGAGTTTCTTAAGGTAAAAATAATAAAATATTTATGGGTCTCACATGAATAGTTAAGAACCGGGTTCTAAAAATCCTTATTTAAGAACCGGTTCTTACACTGTTCATGATACGTGGCAGATTCCCATTCGTCTATTTTTTTTTCGAATTTTTTTTTTTTTTTTACACTTTTCCCAAAAAAAAATATATATATTTTTAAGAACCCCTAAGGGGTTCATGGATGGTCATGCTCTTATAATCTACTCAAATCATCAATCTACTATTCTCTAGTAAATTACTCATCGACGGTTGACCAAAAAAAAAAAAATTACTCATCGACGAATTATTAGTCAATATCAATATTCGTGTTTCTCGGATTTTAACGATTTTAGACTAGTTCCTATGTCCAAATGCATTACAAATCATGAAGAAAATAAGAATATAATAGTGAAAGTGAGGAAATTGATTAAACTAACCTGACCTAATACGGCATTGGGAAACTTGAGGCGCACGGCGTCTTCGAGCTCCTTCCTGAGCGTTGCCGCCGCTGACATCATTATCCTCACGGAACCTAGGTCGTATCTCTCAGTTTCCCGGGACTTAACGAACGCTAAAACCACCGGAGGAGCCACCGGAACTACCGTGACTTTGTATTTCTGAATCAGCTCCATGGCCAGATTCAACTCGAATCTCGGAACGATTAAGATCGCCGCACCGGTCCTCATGGCCGAAAGAACCAACGAGAAGGCGTAAATGTGAAACATTGGGAGAAAACAAATGATGACGTCATCTCCGGTGAAGTTGAGATTCGGGTTTTCTCCGTCGACTATCTGAGCGATGTTCGTAACTAGTCCCTTGTGAGTAATCATCACTCCCTTTGGAAGCCCGATGGTCCCGGATGAGTACGGTATCTCCACCGTGTCATCCGGCGAGATTTCTATTTTAGGAAGCTCTGTTTCATCCGCTTGGGTCAATTCTATGAAGCTCACGCAACCGTCAGCTATCGAAACGTCGTCGTTGTCGTCGTGTACACAAACTATCAAAACGTTTTGAAGGTTTGTTAGTTTATCAACGTAACATCGCTTCGTAATGATCATCTTGGCAGCAGAGGCTTTTGCCTGTTTCGCTATCTCTGACTCTGTATAGAATGGATTCGCGGTGGTCGATATGGCTCCGAGGTAAGCTACGGCAAGGAAAGATAAAGAAAACTCCGGCGAGTTTGGGAGAAGGAGCATCACGGTGTCACGTTGGCGGATCCCGAGCCGGTGAATTCCGGCAGCGATCCGCCGTAAATGGATTTGTACATCGGCGTAGGTAAAGATACGTCCGGTGGCACCGTCTATGAGACATGTGGCGGTGGAATCGCCGTCTCCCCCGCCGGAGAATCTCTGGAAGACGTAATCGGTGAGAGAGAGGTGATTGGGGATGGAGATGTCAGGAAGTTTGGATCGGAAAATGAAATCATGACAAGGTTCTTGATCTATCTTCTTTGTGAGAGAAAGCGTTTGTTGTTGTTGGAGCACCATTTGTTATTGTACTTCAAAACAAAAAACTTCTCAAAACGTTTTTATTTTATTTTTCGTTTGATTAGGTTTTATAATGGTAAGTTTGATCTATATAATGATTGTGTATAAAGAAAATGGTAATATTTATAATGATTGTGTGTTTAAAGAAAATGGAGAGTCTGGTTTTATCAATATTATGATAATGTGAGACAATTATCACATACTTTCTAGAAATTAAAAAATCATTGCCCATTAATCTCTACTTATCACAATACTGAATTTCTTCATCTAAAAAGATTAAACCAAAAAAATTCCACAAGGTTTTGCAACACTAGATGATATCTCAACAATTAATGCATCTGAACCACCACCCCCCACCGGTCAGATGGCAGTAATTCAACATGTAGGCCATTGTCTTTTTTTATGGATTCAAAAAACGTGAAACCTGAGCTGTATAAACTAATCAGGGCCGTCTCATTACATGTGCTGGAATTGCAAAAGCACTGGGTCCAAGGTCCAGTTTTTAAATTTTATTGAGCATTAACATCTTTTTTGTAACAGAAAATAAAATAAGTATAGTATAAAGTCTATTTTTTTTATAACTCTGGGCCCTGCAACGAATGAGCAGCCACTGAACTAACTATGCCAGTAGTTTGTTTCTTTTTAAAAAAATAACAAAATAAACCAAGCCCGATCACTAAAATTTGGAACCTCTTGCTTTATTCTTTACTCATCGAAAAAAGAAAATGAGTTTTAAGGCTCATCGATGTCGGATTTTGAGGTTCATAGATGACTTTATATGCAATTTTTTAATTCCAAATTCTTGATATATATACAATCTCATGATCAGTTGCTTATTTTATTCCACATATTTCCACCAATTTTACGAAAAGAAAAAAGCAATCAAAGAAACAAAACTTCTAACCACTTATTTATTAAATATATTGATTTTTTTTTATATATTTAATGGGAGACAATAGTTGTGGATACCAAATCTGTAACATTTAAGTGGCGAACTACACAATTTATGAAATGGTCCTTCTTTCCATAGACTTAAAGATTTAGAGAAGAGTTTCCTCTACAACTTGCCCAATACTCAGCAACGAGCTTGGAGAAGTAGGACTCAGTCTCCATCAGCTTTGAAGGCTCGTTGTACTCCACAAGGTCACCTGTATAAAACCAAACCGAAACACATTGGTTCACAACAGGTTTAAGACATGATCATTGAGAGAGAAAATATGTTTGTTTACCAAAGGAGAGAACCATGACCATGTCACTGTCTATGACCGTTGGTACTCTATGAGCCACTGTTATCACCGTGCAATCTGCAAACTCCTCTCTTATGATTCTCTGGATGATTGCATCAGTGGCTGAATCAATGGAAGCCGTAGCTTCGTCTAGCACCAATATTTTGTTTCTCTTCAACAATACTCTTCCAAGACAGAACAGCTGTCTCTGTCCCACGCTCCAGTTCTCTCCTTCATCACTCACTTCTCGTTCAAGAAAAAGATAAACAAAAAAAAATAATTAGGTAAAGAGTCCCCATTTTATGAAAGGAATCATGACTTTTTTTTGTTACTTTTCTCAACCTGAAGAATCAAGTTTATTAGGTAGATTACTAATCGTGGCCTTAAGCTGACACTTCTCAAGAGCCTGGACGCAAAAATGAATGTTTTATCAGAGAGGTTTAAGATTAATCTTTGATAAAGAAATATCATTCTTGTTTCTAAATATACCTTCCATATTTCATCGTCGGAATAAACACCTAAAGGATCAAGATTGGTCCTTATGCAGCCACGGAAAAGAGTTGGTTCTTGAGGAATGATGCTGAGTTTCATTCTCAGGTCTTTTAAACCAATCTTACTTATATCAATTCCATCAATCAATATACAACCACTTGCTGGTTCTACCAAGCGAAATAAAGCACTGATCAATGTGCTTTTCCCACTTCCCGTTCTCCCGACAACTCCCACTCTTGTCCCTTCCCTGAACGTGCAAGAGATTCCTTTGAGAACCAACGGAGCATTGGAACGATATCTTATCTGCAAAAGGAAAAGAACCAAAGTAGTCTTTAACATATTTTAAAGTCATAATTGGAACTATAAACGGCCAAAACATACATGAAGTAAGACCATATGTTCAATTTATATATCAAGTATAGTACCATGCAAATAAATACATAAACTTTCAACAATTCAAATAATATACATTTTCAACACGTGGCTAACGGTCCGTTAACAGCCGCTGGCGTGGATGCCACATATTAAACGCCATTTTTTATAATGAACTTCATGTATTAATTGAACATTTAATTATAGTTTGGGTATGTTTTTACCGTTTTTTGAATAAATTAATTTGTTTAACCAGAAAATCTGACAAAATATGATTTAGCAATATAAATTTCCATTATATAAAAAATAATTAAAAATCAATAATAATAATAAAATTATATATTATATTTATATGCTATTATGTGGTTGATGTCAATCGTTTTATCATTCAATTGGAAAATACATGTTTATTAGATATGTTTTTAACCGTGTATATAGTTTAAAATTATTTTGAACTTTCATGAGTGAAACTCTATACTAATAATTAAATATTTGTATAATGATAAATGTATCTATATATTGACATCAATTAGATATTTATTTAGTCATGAAATTAATTTACTTTAACCTATTAACCTATATGATCCCATGCTGATTAAAAGTCCAAGCAGATTTTCGTGTACATGGTATACCATTCTTCCACATAAACCAAACAGTTTGGTAGAATGTACTTCATAGAGTAAAAATCTAATTGGATAAGACATGGTTTAGTAATTTTGGAAGACGAGAAAATATACTAGTGTAATTTTATTATTTTGTTGTTTTTATTATTATTTATATTGTTAATACTTGTTGCAACTAAATGTTTCTATTTTATAATTAAATATTTTTTTCATGTTTTCTAATATAAAATCAAAATTTTAATTTGGCACAAAAATGGCCAAAACCTACCATAAATATAACTAAATGTTCAATTTATATATTAAGTTTATTATAAAAAAAACACGTCATCTAATATGTGTCATCCACATCATCAAATGTTAACGGACTGTTATAATAGTGACGGCAAATGTATGAATTTGCCAATAAATCAAACAAAATGTATATTATTTGAATTTTTGAAAGTTTAGGTATTTATTTGCACAGTACTATACTTCATGTATAAATTGAACATATGGTTATACTTCGGGTAGGTTTTGGCCGTTTTTCCCTATAACAAGTAATGTTTCTATTTACCTTAAGTTCCTGCAAGTGAATTGTACCTCTGGAAGGCCAAGAGGTAGGTGGTCTGTTATCATCCACAACTGCAGGAGGTTCTGGTGGAATGCTCATATATTGTTTTATCCTCTCAACGGAAATGATTGAATTCGATAAAGTACAATACCATCGGGTTAGAAACACCTGAGTTTGTGTCAATGTTAATGCATAGGATAGCGACAGCCCAACTAGACCTGCAACACAAAGGCACAAGTTCATGCAGAACCTTCAGTATGATGAAACATGTGTGCAAATCATTGGACGATGTGATAGAGGCAACATATAAGTCATGCACCTGGAGCTATGTAGCCCTTGGGAATAAGGATAAGCAGGAGTGCACAAGTGAATAAAGTGACATTCTGCAGAGTCTCTATCCTCAGAATCACCCACTCCATGGCTGCATTAGACAGAAAGAATAGCACAGCATCTGCGTCGACTAGGTTTAGGTAGTTTTTAAAGAATCTCTCTACAGTTCCAAAAGCTCGTATTGTCACCACTCCAAGTGAGGTTTCTGCAGCATAGTTCATCACTGGAGCTTTGGTTGTTCCATTGATTCTAATCAGCTCCCTTGCAGAGGCTAAATAGTAATCCTTTTTACAGAAAACATGTAGATATTAATAATGACTTCTTTGCTGCTGAAAAATAAGTAAATATGTACCTGAACAACTTTTGTGGCCGCCAAAGCAAGAAGAGCAATGATGATTACTTGCCATGTCACATATGTCATAACGAATAGAGCTGCAATGAGCTCGACAGCAGGTGCAACCACAAATATGAATGCAAATGGAATGTCAAAGTCCAAGACGTTCAAATCAGATGATGCCTGCCAATGTTATATCATACATTGAGCTCTAGTGTTATTCATTTACATGTAATCAAAAGCGATCTTACTCGGGTGAGAATGCGTCCAACTGGAGTAGAATCAAAGAAAAGCATTGGGGCTTTGAAGACTGCATTTGTGAAACCACAGAAGAAAGCTTTAGAAGCTTTTAGTCCAAGATGGGCAGTCGTAACAGCTCTCGCATATACAAAACCAGCACTAAGAGTTGAGATAATGCTATAGACTCCAATAAGCATTGTAGCAGTGAGTTTATGGATCCCAATGCCATAAGCCAGCCAATATGTTGATGCAGCCTGAAAAACTACAAAGCCAACCTGACCCAATACGCTTGACCATAGAAGAAAACACCCTTGAGAGACACGGAAATAGTCCAAGAAAGGTTTCAATCCAACATAACCGGCCTCTTTTTCTTCTTCCCGTGTAAGTTGTCCCACTGGAATATCTGTTGTTGTGATCTCTTCTTCGATTTTCTCGACAACCTCGATGTTTCCTTCATCTCTGTCTCCGCCCACTTTCCTAAGATCTCCTAAGCTTTCATTACTAGCTAAAGGTAACACAGTTACTGCATCATTATGAGCGTTCACCAGCTGGTTGAATGCAGTCCCCATCATTAAGAGCTCCTCATACTTTCCTAACTGAGTGATTCTTCCTTCTTCCATAACCTGATCAAGATTATCAATCGTTAATAAGTTTAGACATAGGCAGTCTTTTTTTATCTGCTGCTAATCAAGTTTTACCACAATTTGATCAACTTCTGAGAGGAATTCCACTTGGTGAGTGACCAGAATAACAGTCTTCTCCCTCAGTGAGTCCTCAACACATTTCTGCAGTCATAGTTAAACATATTAAGAAGCATTCCTTAAGAAATCTTAGTCAAAAGCAATGTTCTCACTTACATGAAAAAGAACACCAGCTGTATGTGCATCAACAGCACTAAAAGGATCATCAAGGAGGTAAACATCAGCATCTGCATAGACAGCACGGGCCAGCTGAATCCTTTGCTTTTGTCCTCCACTCAAGTTAAGCCCTCTTTGTCCTATTTCTGTGAGGTCACCATGTCCAAAATCATTTATGTCCTTATCCAAAGCGCATGTATTAATAGCAGCATTATATCGTCTAGTTTCCATGGGCTTCCCATAGAGGATGTTATCCCTGATGGTACCACTTTGGATCCAAGAGGTCTGAGAAACATAAGCGATGGACCCAGAGACCTTTACCTGTTTCAGTTGGACAACATTTTTGAACTAACATACATAGATTAAATGAACAAAGAGAGATTATGGTGGCTGATTTGCTTACAGTTCCGGAAACTTTAGGTATTTCTCCGAGCACTGCATGCAATAATGATGATTTTCCTGCCCCGACAGGTCCACAAACCGCAACTTTTTGCCCATTCTTGATTTCCAAATTTATGTCTCGAAGAGTTGGAATCTTAGTTTCTGGATCCCAACTGAAGTTGCATGCTTGTATATCAACTGCTGTTCCAGATTTCTCCAGGCCACTTCTTTCAATTTCGTCAATCTTGAGCTCGTCGTCAAGCAAAAAGTTATTTATTCTATCAAAAGAGACATTGACTTGGATGATAGCAGATATAGCCTCAGGTATAATTCTAACCGGCTCTGACATAACTCTTAGTGTAGCTAAAACCGTGAAGATGGTGCTTGCGTTCAGTGGAGCGCTGTTCAATAGAGCACATCCCACAAAGATAACAGAAGAAACTATTGTTGGAGACATCCAATACAAGAAAGTACCAAACGCCTTTGTTAGCTGAGCCTTAGCCAACCATTTGAACTCATCATCACGACAAGATTCTATCTGTTTTTTGAACTCCTCTTCCCATGACTGCAACTTAATAACTTTCATACTGTTCAGAATCTCTGAGGTAGACCTTAATCGTTTGTCCTGCGCGATCATGAACTGCGTCTGGCAGTTCTGCAGCATCTTTGCAAACGGTAGATTAAGAAGACCACAAAGGAGAAGAAGAATCAAACCCGGAAAAGCTCCTGCTCCAACTACTCCAAAAAGTACAGCTGTAGAAAGCAAAAGTTGCAGCGTAAGGCTCCATCCTGAGTGGAACCACCACAAGAATTCTCCCATTCGATAAGCATCCACCGCGATATAATTCACAATCTCTCCAGATGAATGTCTTTTCCTCCCTAAGCTTGATAGCTTTAGCTGCTTTTTATATGCAGCAACCATTAGCGCTGATCTAATCCTCATCCCGGATCTTCTTGCTGCAAAATACCAGTGTCTCATTGATAAAGATTCAACAAGCTTCAGCATAACTAGACAAGCTAAGTTGAAGAAACCAATGCGGAGATCCCTGTCGTCACTGTTTGCATAATCTACAAAGACATATAGCATTAGTGGAAGAGATACAACAGCTATTGTTCTGAAAAGTGCACAAGCTGCTATGAATATGTTTTCCTTGAAGTAAACTTTTGCAACGGCTCTAAACACCAAGTTTCTTTCCTTCGTTCCCTCTGAGAGAAGACCATCATCCCATGCTTGAGAGAATTTAGTGTAAGCTAATTCGGCCTCATCCTCCGGGACTACACTTGGGATATCTTCTGGGGATAATTGTTTCTTGAAGCCCAACGAGAGTAAAGGATTCATCCAAGAGAATGACAGAAAGCTGAAAAATCCAGCTGTTGCTAACCTGGCCCTTGGATTCTCAGTTAATAGAGGATTAGAAAGTTCTGTTTTGATGTAATCTTGAGCTGCTGCAGAAGATCTCAAATTCATCCAGGAGCAAAGGAGAAGCAAAAGGCTAATCGGCCAGGTTATGATCTCAAACATTCTGATGCTTTTCCCCTGCAAAAGTATCTCGATCTTTGCTGCTGAATCCAGCAAAGCAAAAGACAGCCACCAAACAGATGCGAGAATCTTTATCCACTTGGAGCCAGTAACAAGCAGTGAAACCGTAAGTGAAACCCAAATGATCCCTTCAACAACCCATGAGAGTCCATTGACGTCATTAGCACCATCAATCAGATTTTTTAATCCAGCACCAAGAAAAATGATGCTTGTAACAGCAGAGCATATAGCTACAGCAACAAAGATCCAGCCTTTCTTGCGTCTCCCGACAGTAAAATGCTTGGAAACACAACCAGCTATCAAGAGCAAGTAGAAGATGCAGAGGAACGATAGATTTATGAGATCTATGACGGTTCTTTGGAAGCATTTAGTGCCCAGGTTCAGTTCAACGTCACACCATGGAAGGCCTCCTGCATCATGACAAAACCAATCACAAAGAGGTTTTAAAAAATTAGCAAATCACTAACACTGTTTTATAGTTTATTTAGTCGCCTTTTTGTGTGTTTGAGGAACACAAGAAGCCAAAGATGGTGAATATCGAAGATCCCACACCATATATATAACTTGCTTCTACCAAGAACCTCACACACAACCCAAGAACGCCACAAACGTGAAAACTAAGTGCACCCAAGAAATGAAGAAAGCAAGAGAGTGAGTAAGAAAAAAAGAAAGGGTAAATCGTACCAATCGAAATCACCATTGTAGAAGAGCAGAAATCAAATTACGCAAAAGATAAAAAAAGAAGTGTCCTTTTTATAGGTCGATGTTTACTATTCGTTAAAATTATGAATCTTTGATGAGCAAATGATTGACGGTTTTCTTTTTCTTTCGTCGAATATTCAACTTTTGTGTCCACCTCCTGAATAGAGATGCCTAATTGCTTACGTAATTACACAAACCATGGATCCGTATCTTATCACATCATTGTCCATCTAACACGAGGACGACACGAGATCCACGGATCTCTTCCATTTTTGAAGGAGACAATGAGAGCAGGAAAAACAAAACTCTCCATTTCTTTTCTCGTTTTACTAATATTTTAAGGTCTTTTTCTTTGTTTTGTCATCAAAGAAAAAGACAAAATCTGTGATTTCTTAGAGTAAGAACCTTTGTTTCTAGAGGTGTCGCAGTCTCCATTGCAACCTCTTCTAGCCGTGTAAACTTTCTATCCTCTCTATTTATTTTTGACCTTTGTCGTCAAACATATTATTGGACCTCACGGGCCATAAAGATGACAAACGGGCCGAGGAATATGAAATTGATAGTTGGGTTAATAACTGGGGCTATTGTTTAGAAAGTCTACAAATAAGGGTTGCCAAAAAACACGTCGATCGCAGACCATGCATACTGCCAGATGTCACCCATTCACAAATATCGTCATGCAGTTTCCGTCGATCGGAGAGGAACCGTCATAGAGCGCCGCCAGACCAAAATTCTATAATACTGCAACCGTGTTTGTTGATCAAACTTCCGAAAAAGAAACCCACAAAACTCATCGCATAGATCATGTCCACTTCAACTTCACCGGATTTCACCCATGCCAAGGAGGTTATCTCGCCGGTAGAACCCAATCTATTGATTCAGTCTGATCTCACCATCTGCTCCTCTTCTGTGAACGGTGAACGAGGAAGATATTAATCTAAGAGACATAGACGAAATTGCAGAGAAGGGAAGCATAAATCGAATCGGTTTCATAGGAGATAAGCACGGCGGAAGCAAGATCGACGACCGGAAATTGTCCGATAGTATACACCCGAAAGAAATCGAAAAAAACGGACAATTGTCCAAAAATTTAAAAAGCGAGAAAAAAAAAAAAAAAAAAAAAACAAAGAACCGGCAGAGGCACCAGAGACAAATGTCAATTTATCAATGTTATTTATTTTTATAATAGAATAATTTTTTAGAATAAATATTTAATTTTTATAATAGAATATTTTTCTTTTTAAAATAAATATTTCTGTTCTTACTTTAGTGGAAAAACTCTCAATAATCATTTCGGATAAAAATTTATCAACTAAAAATATATTATAATTATTGTATTTTTAATCACTCTGTTTACAATATTGTTAAATTTAAAATGTGTATCTTGAAAGAAAAAAACGTATTTTTTTTAAAGCAACATGATTACATATTCAATACAATACTTTTACAATGAAAAAAACTTATCAACTAAAAATCTAATATAAAATCTTCTCAAATAATTGTAGACTAATATATTAACTCCTCGGTCTACAATTGTGTCGTTAAAACTTCAGTAACCAAAATGAAAATTGGCTCTTCTTTTAAATCAAACAGAAATTAACTGATAGTTGTTTGAGTCAAAACCAGCACCTTTTTCAAATGGCATATTCAAGAATTTAGGTCGGCCCAATAAGGAAAGTCGATTTTAGGCTTAAACCAAAATCGACAAGTCGTCATGGCTCGGCCCGATGACTTGACAAAATTAGGGCTACGGAGGAAAGCGGACGCAGAAAAGGAAAGCGGCGCGCTTGGATAACACGTCAAATAAAAAGATTCATTCGAGAAGATTCACGCCCAGATATCAGGAAATATTCAATATTATTCTAGGTTTTCCAATTCTGTTAGACCGACTTTGTAAGCCTATTTAAAGGCATCGAGCTTATTCAATAAATCATCCAATTTTTCGTTATAGTTTTCTGAGAGTTCTTAGCTAAAGCCGATTTAGACCTAATTACTCTCCGACGACCTAAACATCTTTCTCAGCCGCTTTGTTTCTTCCCGGAAACCTAGCTAGAAACCCTAATTCCATTATCTCGCCGAGTTCTCAAACTCTTCTTTAAGAATCCCTCAAGAAACTCTAAAACTCTTTCTATCTTTGGATAGATCGAGTTACGAAATCAACAATGGGCGCCGACCGTGGAGATTTCTTAAGAAATTTATGAACTCGAGATGTCTGGAAATCGTGACGATGTTGACCCTGAGGACAATCATAGGGTCGATTGCGAGCTAAGTGATCACAAACCAAGTGATTCTGATGGTGAGATTGGGGCACTCAACGACAAACAACCACTAGACCCTAAATATGGAAAAAACCAAAAGGACGAATATCCCGCCGGACGATGACACGGCAGAACAAGTCGACCAAGACTCCGTTCTGGCCACTCTGATAGTCAAAATCGATTCCCAGAACGATTTGCTAAAGGAGTTCTCGGAGAAAATCGACCAGTTTTAGACTGAGCAGGATAAAATTCGCTCCGATCAACAGTCGAGATATCTGTCAAAATCCCAACGTGTCATTACTTCCAAGGCAAAGGGAAACATCTTTAGACGATTAGTCTACGACACACCCGAAGGAGATCCGTGCCGGGGGCAAGATCCGAACGAAAAACCTAAGAAAGAATCGCACCGAGGGCGAGATCGGGAGGATGAGCGAGACTCGCACCGAAAATGGGACTCAAAGGACGAACCCAAGCAAGACTCGCATCAAAAACAAGTTGACTCACATCACGAGCGATACTCACCTTATAGGTATCTAGATGATGAGTACGAACGGGACGAGCACGAATCTCGGCACAAAAGAAGCTCGCACTGAGAGCGTGACTCACGCCGAGATCGTCATCATCACGAGCGAGGGACATCTCACGAGGAGATCCGTGAAACACCTACCCGGGGGGCACATCCCAGTCAGGTCGAAAGACAACTGACCGAGCTCAGAGATACCCTCAAAGAACTCAAGGTCGAGGTTCACAGTGTCAAAGGATCCACCCAAGAGATTGACCGAATCATTGAGGAGACTCAGAGGACGCCTTTTACCTCACGTATCACGAATACGTATGTCTGACAGAAGGAAAAACTCAAGCTACCGACGTATAACGGTACAAAAGATCCCGCTTCTCACTTAACTACTTTCAAAATCATGGCGGCAAAAGCACAGTTCTCATCGACCAGAGAACGTGATATCGGCTTTTGCCAGCTGTTCGCCGAATCCTTGGATGGAGATGCTTTGACCTGGTTCTCTCGACTTCCACCCGAGTCGATCAACAGCTTCTCTGACCAAACATGAGCATTCGTGCGACATCACTTTGCCTATGTGAACAAGGATATGTCGTTAAACACACTGATGTCCATGTCACAAGAAAAGAAAGAGACATTGCGAGCCTTCATAGATCGCTTCAAGATAACCATCACGCACGCCGAGGCCCCATATAAGTTCACCATCGCGGCTCTAACGAACGATGTATGGCATGAAACCCCTTTTGCCAAGACCTGGTTCTCAACCCACCACTGACTATCGAGGATGCCGTTCATCGTGCAAAAAAGTTTATCGAGCTAGATCAACAAAAAGTGGCCTTGGCCAAGAAGTACGGCTCCACTGAGAAAACCAATAACAAGGAGGATCGAGAACCGAGATAGCATTATGAGAAAGGAACAAAGACAACGATGGTGGTCGGCAACGCTGGAAGTCAACGTCCGTCTAAACCTTGGAACAAGTGGAGCAAGGAGGACAAGGATACAACGCCGCAAACCGCTTCCGAGTCAGAAGAAAAGTATTGCAAGTATCACAAGACTACATCGCATAACACTTCAGCTTGTCGGACCCTCAAAGATGCATTATATGCCCGACTCAAGAGCGGAAAGATTAAGGCATCTTTCGATGAGCTAAGGGACGAATCACAGCGAAGTTGGGAAGAACAGGCCGGTGATCAGTCACCTAAACAAGGCAAACAGCAACGCTGCATTAAAAGTGTAGCTTTGAAACGTGACTGTGACGACCAGGTTGAGGAAGAAGGTGAAGCCCCTAAAGTCATGCGAAGAATCAACATGATAATGGGTGGTTTAATTTCGGTAAACGACTCGGTTCGGTCAATCAGAGGATACGAGAGCAAGGCATTGGCCACACAAAACGCACCACATCCGATCCTCTCTGACGAGCCGCCTGTTATCTTTACCGACCAAGATCTTTGGGGAACTCACTATCCTCATAACGATCCGTTGGTAGTCGAACTCCTCATCGGAAGTTGTCAGGTATCTCGAATCCTAGTTGACACTGGCAGTTCTATCGATTTAATCTTCCTAGATACGTTGAAGAAAATGGAAATCAAAGAGGAAGACATAAAGAAAAAGGCTAAGCCACTCACCGGCTTCACGAGCGAGACGACATACACGATTGGAACAATCAAATTGCCTGTTTCTGCTAGCGGGGTCAACAGACTGGTAAAGTTCTGTTGGGAATGTCCTGAAATCTACCGTACTATCTCTAGAAAGTATGATAAGTGTCGAGATCAGACATAAGTCATAAATACTGGGTGATCATGATGACTTGCTAGAGTCCGCTCTTGATCTATAAATTTAGGACTTATTACCAGTATTGTATGATCCCAAAGGGTCACACACCATAGCTAACGGGAAAGTTAAATGGAATTAATACGGTAAGATGCAATGGCATTTACTGTATTGAATCAGAGTTTTGGGCCAGACAAATACAGGCTTTTGTTTGGTTTGTGTTTTGGGCCCAAAAGATTAATGAGCCATTAGTCTAATGACTTGGGCCCATTAATGAGATATAAGAGAATCAGAAAGCCCTAAAGGAAATAATGCTCCCTGCGATTTTTCCTTCTTGGCGTGACCTCTCTCTCTCTTCATCTCTCTCTCTGATCTTCCACATCTTTGGTCTAGCAGCCGTCCCGTGCTTGTAAGAGTGTGGATACTCGAGGAGGAATAGGTGTTGCCATCTGTTCTGGCTGATCTCATCATTACCATCCATCATCCGCTGCAATCTGAAAGGTAGTGATCAGGTTTGGTTTATGATTCATTTGCCAAGAACCTAGATCTGCTTAAGGATTTGTGTTAGGTTGTAATACGAGAATTAAACCTTGGAAACGCTATAATCCTTCAGTGGTATCAGAGCCTAGGCATTAGGTTTCTTGTGAAATTGGATCATATGAAAATTGGTTAATTGATTAATTGATTTTGATTGAAATTTGGTTAATGCAAGTTAGGGTTTCGGCCGTATGCTGTTATTAAATAATCGAATGAGTTCATGTTTTTAATCGCATGTGATCTTGTATATGAGCCGATTATTATATAAAACCCTAAGTCGATGCTAATTCGATGCTAATAATCCACACACGATCGCATGATTAAAGCCGAGACCGATTTTTTTATCGTGAGGCATCATAGGGTCGTGTGTAAGCCGAGCGTGATATGTGAGCCGATTATTATTAAAACCCTAAGCTCATATGTGTGCGTGTGCCGATCGTAAAATGCCGAGACCAATCATTTGATTGTGAGGCATGGGATCGTGCGTGAGCCATGTTGCTTGATGCGTGGGCCATGATGCATTATGCCGAGGTTGATCCGTTGCAATGATCGTTCACAAACGATCGTGAGCAACCGTGATGGATCATGGGCCTTGGATAATCATGGGCCCACATATTGCGTTAATGGGCCGAGTTGGATCTAGGATCCGATTGTTTGGCCCATTAAAATTTTACGTCCCGCGAATAGTCAATCGGTTAAACCGAGCTTCGCGGTTCGTTGCCCAAAACAACACCGATTAAACCGGTCCATTAAATTGGCGGTTAATTGTGTGTTTAAAGCCTAAAACCGCAAGTTAAATCAAATTGGCTAAAACACTAGGTGTTTCTTCCCGGTTTTGGATTTAACTGAACCGATCCAATTTAATTGGTGGTTCAAGCGGTTAACCCAAATCGCGGTTTGCTGGAAATAATTTTATTTCTGGTTAAACCGGATTTAAATTCATAAAATTGAATTTTAACCTAAACCGAAGGCTGGTCTAAGTTTGATTTGGTTGGACCAAATAATTTAGAGCTGGTCTGGTTTAGTAAATAACCGATGGTTTTGAGAGTTAATTTGGTCTTGGACCAGAATTAATAAACCGGATCGGTTATGTCAAATTATTGGGCCAGTTGGAATTCTATGGTCTTGGGCCAAGAATTGGGCCTATAATTTGTGACCCAACCCAAAATATTTATAAAATATTTAAATTAGAAATTTCTATTTTAGTAAGTTACTAAATTTAGAAAGTTTATAAAATAAGAAAGTTTCCAAAAATAGTAATCTTCTATTTTTGGAAATAAAACTTAAAAATCCTCAAAAACAATATCAAGCTTGGATGTCTTTCCAATCTTGTCAGCTACTTAACGCTTATTTGATTACAGACATGGCTTACAGTGTGAGGTGTCTGTTTTCGCGTAAGTAAAGTAGTATATAGTCACTAATTTCATTGGGAGTCCCAGATTTTAGTGATTATTTGGCTGTAAGAGATTGGTTTCCTTGACTGGGCCATCGGGAGTCCCGGGCCTTGAGACATCTGGTGAATTTGGGCCTCGGGTCCAATTCACAACCGAGAGTTATTGGTTATAACTAGCTGTGTGTATGCTTACCAAGTATAGCTAATTCTGGGTGACGGCCAGTGGCCCACTTTGGATTTAGCTAAACATGGGTCTCGGAATCATTGTATTCTTATGAGGTTAAAACAAAGAAATTTTGAATACAATGCGAGTTTTCTTATAAGCTGTTAAGATTGCTCTTTTATGAACTTAATAACTAAATCTTTATTGTCTCATATTTTCAGCTATGTCAAGCACAACAACACAAAATACTTTCTCGATCCGGTCTGCCCTTGAGAAGGACAAACTGAACGGATCAAACTTCCTGAACTGGTCCAGGAACCTGAGACTTGTGCTCAGGCAGGAGAAGAAGGCTTATGTCCTTGAAAGAGCTCTCTCTCCTAGACCTGCGAATAATGCCGCACAAGCTGTGAAGAATGCTTGGGATACGCATTCTTCAGATGCTAATGACGTGATTTGCCTGATGTTGGCGACAATGGCTCCCGAACTGCAGATGCAGTGGGAAGGCCTGACTTGTCCCATGGAGCTGATGGCAAATCTGAAAGCGTTGTTTCAGGAGCAGGCTCGTACAGAGAGATTCCAAACTGTTAAGAATCTCTTGGACTGTAAAATGGCTAAGGATGCAGCAGTGAGTCCTCATGTTCTGAAAATGATGGGTTATCTCGATCATTTGACGAGGCTCGACTGTCCTATAAGCCAAGAGCTTGCTTGTGATATCGTTCTGCAGTCTCTTACTCCTGCATATGACCAGTTCATTTTGAACTATAATATGCATGGGTTGATAAAGACGTTGCCTGAGCTACATGGTATGCTCAAGACTGCAGAACCGAATCTGAAGAAAACCAAGGAGTCGTCTGTACTCATGGTGCAGAAGGGCAAGGGTTTCAAGAAATCCGCTGCAGACAAGGGAAAGGGCAAAGTAGTTGGCAATGAAAACGCCAAGCCCAAGCCCGTGTCCAAAGCTGGGCCTTCTGACATCTGCCACTTTTGCAAAGAGGCAGGGCATTACCGCAGGGACTGTAAGAAATACCAGGAAAGTCTGAAGAAGAAGAAGTCCTTCGAGACTAAATCTTCAGGTATTTTTGTTATTGAAGTAAATACTACTACTTCTGATAATACCACTTGGGTATTAGATACTGGATGTGGGGCTCATATTTGTACTAATATGCAGGCGCTCAGCAACAGTAGAAGGCTGAAGCAAGGGCAAGTAGAGTTGCGGGTTGGCAATGGAGCGAAGGTTCCAGCACTGGCCGTTGGCACTTATTTGTTGTCTTTACCTTCTGGATTGATTTTAGAACTTGAGAATTGTTATTTTGTACCTGCTATAAGCAGAAATATCATTTCAGTTTCATTGTTGGATTTGCAAGGATTTGATTTTTCTATTAAGAATAAATTGTGTTCCTTTAATCTCAATGATATGTTCTATGGCTGTGCCCCTCTTATAAATGGGCTGTACATGCTGGATCAATCTGCTCCAGTATATAACATAAATACAAAACGGTTCAAATCTAACGAAGAAAATGAAACATTTCTCTGGCATTGTCGTTTGGGGCACATTAGTGAGAAACGCGTCAAGAGGCTCCATTCAAATGGACTCTTGGGCTCATTTGACTTTGAGTCTTGTGAGCAATGCGAATCTTGCCTAATGGGCAAAATGACAAGGGCGCCTTTCAATAAACCCACAGAAAGGGCCAGTGAACTATTGGGCCTGATACATACTGACGTGTGTGGCCCAATGTCCACAAGTGCTAGAGGAAACTTTCAGTACTTCATTACATTCACTGATGATTTCAGTAGATATGGATATGTCTACTTGATGAAACATAAGTCGGAAACCTTTGAAAAGTTCAAAGAATTCCAGAATGAAATACAGAACCAGCTTGGTAAAAGTATTAAAGCTCTTCGGTCGGACCGAGGAGGAGAATACTTGAGCCAGGAATTTCGTGATCATCTGAGTGAGTGTGGGATTATCTCCCAACTCACACCTCCTGGAACACCACAGTGGAATGGTGTGTCTGAGAGAAGGAATCGGACATTGTTAGATATGGTCCGATCCATGATGAGTCACACAGACCTTCCTATATCCCTTTGGGGATATGCTTTGCTCACCGCAACGTTCACACTGAACAGAGTACCATCAAAGGCAGTAGCAAAGACACCATATGAGATATGGACTGGAAAAGCTCCAGCAATGTCTTTTCTCAGAATTTGGGGTTGTGAAGCCTATGTCAAAAGATTAATCTCAGACAAGCTTACACCAAAATCTGACAAATGCTACTTCATTGGTTATCCTAGGGATACCAAGGCTTATTACTTCTATCTGCGATCCGAGAACAAAATCTTTGTTGCTCGGGATTGTACTTTTCTTGAAAGGGAGTTTCTCTCTAGAAAAGATAGTGGGAGTAAGGTACAACTTGATGAAATTCAAGAAGGACAGGAACATGTTCAACCTAATGAGGAAGAACAGCAGGATGAATTACATGAAGTTGTAATAGAACCTGAACCTGCAGTACCTGAAGTTCGAAGATCCGGAAGGATCCGTCAGGAACCTGATAGATATCAGGGATTCCTTGTGACTAATTGCCATGATCTTTTGATCATTGACGGTGATGAACCCTCGAACTTTGCAGAAGCCATGATGGGCCCTGACTCCTTAAAGTGGCGTGAAGCCACAGAATCCGAGATGGACTCCATGTCTGCTAACCAAGTGTTTTCACTGGTTGATTTACCTGCTGGTGCAAAAGCCATCGAGTGTAAATGGATCTTCAAGAAGAAGATAGACGTGGATGGAAATGTCCAGATTTACAAAGCCAGGTTGGTGGCAAAAGGTTTCAAGCAAATTCATGGTATAGACTATGATGAAACCTATTCACCAGTGGCAATGATGAAATCAATTCGGATTCTCCTAGCAACTGCCGCTTATTATGATTATGAGATTTGGCAGATGGATGTGAAAACCGCCTTCCTGAATGGAATCTTGGAGGAGGATGTGTATATGACACAACCTGACGGTTACATTGATCCTAAGAATGCTGGGAAAGTATGCAAGCTTCACAAATCCATTTATGGATTGAAGCAAGCATCGAGGAGTTGGAATCTTCGTTTTGATGAAGCAATAAAGAACTTTGACTTCATCAGAAACCAAGAGGAACAATGTGTGTATAAGAAAACTAGTGGGAGAAAAGTGGCGTTTCTTATCCTATATGTCGATGACATATTGCTTCTTGGAAATGATATTCCAATGCTGAAGTCTGTTAAAGACTGGCTGTGAAGTTGTTTTTCCATGAAGGACATGGGTGAAGCCGCGTATGTTCTTGGAATCCGAATCTTTAGAGACAGATCTAAAAAGCTGATTGGACTTTGTCAAGATGCTTATATAGATAAAGTCCTGCATCGATTCGGAATGGATAAATCCAAGAAGGGGTTCACGCCAATGATACATGGTACTTCACTAAGCAAGGATCAGTGTCCTAAGACACCTGATGAGCTTAAGCGCATGAGTAGGATTCCTTATGCTTTGGCTATAGGATCTATCATGTATGCCATGATCTGTACTCGTCCTGATGTTGCTTACGCACTAAGCATGACGAGTAGGTACCAGTCTAATCCAGGTGAGAGTCACTGGATTGCCGTAAAGAATATCCTGAAGTATTTGAGGAATACTAAGGATAAGTTCTTGGTTTACGGAGGAAGTGAAGTGCTTGAAATCAGTGGATTCACGGATGCAAGTTTTCAGACAGATAAGGATGATTTCCGGTCACAGTCTGGCTACATCTTCTGTCTGAATGGCGGTGCAGTAAGTTGGAAGAGTTCCAAGCAGAGCACCGTAGCAGATTCCACAACTGAAGCTGAATACATCGCTGCTTCAGAAGCTGCGAAGGAAGGAGTTTGGATTAGGAACTTCTTGATTGAACTCGGTGTATTCCCTAATGCCACTGAGCCTTTGGCACTGTATTGTGACAACAATGGTGCAATTTCTCAAGCCAAGGAACCGAGACATCATCAGAAATCCAAACACATTATGAGAAGGTATCACCTGATTCGTGATATAGTGAATAGAGGCGAAGTGATGGTCAGCAGAGTTCCCACTGATGAGAACGTGGCTGACCCGTTGACAAAGCCACTCCCGAGACCTAAGCACGAGTTGCATACTGCTGCTGTAGGAATTAGAGATATTCAAATGTAATCTCTTTTTGAGTGGGAGTTGTGAGGGCGTTTGTTTTAGTTATTTTGATTGGTTCTTGTAAACATTTTTTTAAATGTTAATGAAATTTTTATTTCTGGATTATTTTTAACTGTGATATAAAATAATCGTTCCAAAATAATTCATGTCATTATATATGGGCCATCGAAGTACATGAGTAGACTTGATCCTGAAACCCCATATTTAACGAAGTGACATAAATTATAGTGTCCATAGTCGAAGGTTGTTGAAATTGGAACAACAACAACCTGTTGAGACTAGATTGTGTTGAGACTTATGACCAGGTTTCGAGGGGTCATAGATGCGCGGCATCAAAGTCGACACATAGGTATATGTAGGGGAGCATATGACCGGACATGGCCCGCTGATGAGAACTCTGCAAGATATTAATATCTGTGTCATAAGAAGTTCTCATATACGACTATAGAGTATAGTCCTTAGACCTGAGTTCACATGCATGTGGCTGCACATGAAGTAATGCGCTTTGATCATTGTCTAACGCTGTTTCGTAACTGGGAGCTATACGGACCTTGGTTGGGTGTATTATGAATTGTGTAGTTCATAGTGATGGAACAAGACGGGATTTGTCCCTGCCGTTTAACGGAGGTAATATCTCTAGGCCAATCGGAGATTTGATAGCTGGTAAGAGAATGGCCATTCCCAAACGGACTTGCCCAAGTCGTTTGCATTGTCAGTATCAAATCTGGTCCGATAAACATGGTCTGGCTATATAAGGATGACACGCATCTTGCCTTATGCCAGATCGAGATATTGAGACAAAAGGATTAGGGAATGTAGGATTCCAGTACAATCGGAAGATTGTTGGGAATGTCCTTTGTAGGATTCCAGTACAAGTGGGAGATTGTTGGGAATGTCCTGAAGTCTACCGTACTATCTCTAGAAAGTATGATAAGTGTCGAGATCAGACATAAGTCATAAATACTGGGTGATCATGATGACTTGCTAGAGTCCGCTCTTGATCTATAAATTTAGGACTTATTACCAGTATTGTATGATCCCAAAGGGTCACACACCATAGCTAACGGGAAAGTTAAATGGAATTAATACGGTAAGATGCAATGGCATTTACTGTATTGAATCAGAGTTTTGGGCCAGACAAATACAGGCTTTTGTTTGGTTTGTGTTTTGGGCCCAAAAGATTAATGAGCCATTAGTCTAATGACTTGGGCCCATTAATGAGATATAAGAGAATCAGAAAGCCCTAAAGGAAATAATGCTCCCTGCGATTTTTCCTTCTTGGCGTGACCTCTTTCTCTCTCTTCATCTCTCTCTCTGATCTTCCACATCTTTGGTCTAGCAGCCGTCTCGTGCTTGTAAGAGTGTGGATACTCGAGGAGGAATAGGTGTTGCCATCTGTTCTGGCTGATCTCATCATTACCATCCATCATCCGCTGCAATCTGAAAGGTAGTGATCAGGTTTGGTTTATGATTCATTTGCCAAGAACCTAGATCTGCTTAAGGATTTGTGTTAGGTTGTAATACGAGAATTAAACCTTGGAAACGCTATAATCCTTCAAGTTCCATGTTATTGACAAGACGACTATTTACAATGCCATTCTCGGCACCCCATGGTTATACAGCATGAAAGCGGTATCGTCAACCTACCATCAATGTCTGAAATTCCCTTCGCCTAAAGGAGTTCAAACAGTGAAAGGGTGTCATAGTGCGAGTCGGTCATGTTTCGTAAGGGAACACAAGATGAGATTGCCGTCATGCATGATCAATACGGAGCAAGGCAGGAAGGGCCCAGAAAAGGAACTCATCCAGCAAATCATCATCGACGATTCCGATGTAAGCAAATGCGTGGGAATAAGAGCCGAACTTCCAGGCGATATTAAGAACGAGTTGAACGCATTCCTACAACAAAATGTATCGACCTTCGCTTGGTCGGTCAAGGACATGAAAGGATTCAGCCCTTCCATCACAACTCATGAGCTCAACGTGGATCCAACTTACAAACCGATAAAGCAGAAAAGGCGCAAGCTCGGCCCCGAAAGAGCCAAGGCCATCAATGACGAGGTTGATAAACTGCTCGACGCCGGTTCAATTCAGGAAGTCAAATACTCTGAATGTCTAGCCAACCATGTTGTTGTTAAAAAGAAAAATGGGAAATGGAGAGTCTGTGTCGATTTCACGGACCTCAACAAAGCCTGACCAAAAGATAGTTTTCCCCTGCCACATATCGATCGACTCGTCGAAGCTACGGCTGGAAATGAGCTTCTTTCGTTCATGGACACATTTTCAGGATACAATCAGATACTTATGAATCCAGACGATCGAGAGAAGCCGGCCTTCATAACAGAACGCGGCACCTACTGCTACAAGGTTATGCCATTCGGCTTTAAGAACGCATGTGCTATGTATCAGCGATTGGTCAACCAAATGTTCGCAAGAGAGCTCGGCACGATGATGGAGGTATATATTGATGACATGCTGGTTAAGTCCTTGATCGCATCTCAGCATGTTGGGCATCTGAAGGAATGCTTTAGCATTCTCAACCGGTACGGAATGAAGCTTAACCCGGCTGAATGTACGTTCGGCGTGACATCAGGAGAGTTCCTCGGCTATGTCGTCACTCAAAGAGGGATATAAGCTAATCCGAAACAGATCTCGACTATCATCGACCTACCACCACCCAGGAACACTCGAGAAGTACAACGTCTTACTGGCCGCATAGCCGCCCTGAACAGATTCATATCTCGTTCGACGGATAAATGCTTGCCCTTCTATGAAATCCTCCGGGGAAACAAAAGGTTCATATGGGACGATAAGTGCCAAGAGGCTTTCATTCAGATTAAGGACTACTTATCAAACCCTCCAGTGCTGTCAAAACCGGAAAACGGTGAAACACTCTTTTATACATCGCGGTCTCAACAACCGCAGTTAGTGGAGTCCCAGTCCACGAAGATAGAGGCGAACAAGAGCCGATCTTCTATGTCAGCGAAACGATGAACGAAGCCGAAACAAGATATCCTGCGACGGAGAAGTTAGCGCTTGCGGTCGTGATCTCGACACGAAAATTGCGCCCTTACTTCCAATCTCACTCGATTGCCGTGTTAAGTAGCCAACCTCTTCGGACGATCTTATACAGTCCAAGACAATCAGGTCGCTTGGCAAAATGGGCAGTGGAACTCAGTGAATATGATATTGATTACCAGAATAGGACAACTGCAAAATCTCAGGTAATAGACGACTTCCTTGTCGAACTATCGCCCGAGATAAATATCAAAACTCAAGAAGTAGACAAAAATTGGAAATTATATGTCGACGGCGCATCGTCAAAACGAGGAGCAGGAGTCGGAGTACGCCTCATATCACCAACCAGCGAGGTATTAGAGCAGCCATTCCGACTTGAATTCACAGCATCTAACAATACAGCCGAGTATGAAGCTTTACTAGTCGGCCTCAGATTAGCCAAAGATATCGGAGTACGAAATCTCCTAGCTCATTGTGACTCCATTCTCATCGCAAATCAGTGTTGGGATTATGTCCTGAAATCACATTGTACTCACTCAAAAGATAGTTGTATTGTCGAGATCGGACAATTCATGTGATGCTGGGTAGTCATAACGTTTTGCTAGAAACCGCTTATGACAAATGAGTTGTAACTCATTTCCAGTATCGTGTGAACCTAAAGGGTCACACACCTAAGCAAGTTAGATACGCTTCTGTAGGGAATTGATCATTGGCATATGGTCCGATCAATGTGTATTGGATACACATTGAATTCGTGTTTTAAGAGGTGTGTCGATCGATGCTATGGTGAGTCGATCGATACAAGAGGTGCGTCGATCGTTGCCATTGGGTGCAACGATCGACACAAGGTCGATGCCGTAACTGATGTTACGGTTTGTGAACCGTAGGCTTATTTATAAGGGCCAGGTTACACGACCTATGCAGCGCGAAAACGACAAAACTGATTTAGGGTTTTTGCACAGCATCGATCGGTGCATTGGGTGCATCGATCGATGCAGCGCGAAAATGCAAAAGCAATTATGTTTTCGCATAGCGTCGATCGACACAAGTTTGTGTCGATCGATGCACCGCGAATTCGCCTAATTAAAGAATGGGTTTCGATTTAGAAATCGCACTGTGTCGATCGACACACTGGGTGCATCGATCGACACAGGCTGTGCAAAAGGATAGATCGATTTAATTAGATTGAACCGGTTATCTCGCATGGTTATGACGGTTTAATTCGATTAAAATTCCCTGATACCCAACTGTATCGATCGGCATAGGTTTAGTGTTGGTCGACACATGCCTTGCGATTGGTTAATCGGTTCAATTGGATTGAACTGATTATCATGCTTGGTAGAGGTAGGTCAGATCGGTTTAAATTAGATGAATTGGTTCAATTGGATTGAACTGATTATCTCAATTAGCATGAACCGATGGTTTAAAATCAGTTTGATTGGATAAGTCGGTACAATTGAATTGGACCGGTTATCGCAATTAGTTGAAACTGATTAAAACAGTTTAAATTGGATGAATTGGTTCAATTGGATTGAACTGATTAACTCAATTAGTATAAACCGATTTGAATAATTAAGATCAGTTTGATCTGATAAGTCGATTCAATTAGATTGGACCGGTTATCAAAATTATCTTCGTTTTAGGTCTATGTCGACCGTCACACATAGGTTGTGTCGATCGACATGACTGGTTCAATGAAGTCCGGTTTTGTTTGGTGGTGTCGATCGACAGACATAGTCTGCGTCGATCGACACAGTATTCGAAATTCTGGTTATTGAACCTTGAATTTGCAGAAACCAAACTAGACTTAAACATTGATCAAAGATTAGCTTCAATGTGGTCAACTGTCAAGACTCATTTCGTTGTGTGATGGTCTAGCCAAGAGCTTGGTGTCCACAATTACGTGAGTAAGGCAGGTAGTTGAGTTGATGGATTTGCAGTGCTAAACATTAACAATTACATGACCTAATAGATTGATTTGCTGAACTTTTGGGTTTAGTTTCCTCAACTAAATATCAAATGACCTTGATGTCTTGCCCAATCTTGTCTACTGTCAAGACTCGTGTCGTTTGTTGGATAGTCTTGGAGTCCTTGGTATCCACTACTACATGAGTAAGGCAGGTGATCATTGATAGACTTGCAGTGCGACTGTCAATGATCACTAGACCAAAAGGATTGGTTTACTTGACTGGGCTATCAGAAGTTCTGGGCCCAGAGACGTCAGAGTGGATGAGACATGAATTGTCTTATCTGCGACCAAGAGTTGTACTAGGTACAATTAGCAAAGGTTTGCTTACCTAGATTACTAAACTCTGGGTGATGACGAGTCGTCCACTCAGATTTTAGTGATGTATGGACCTTGGATCATTATATTCATAGAGGAAACATTGCTTGAATATAATGCGAGTTTTCTTACTTGATAAGATTTCTCATCATATACATAACTAAATCTCTGTTTTTCTTGGATTTCAGCTTATGTCTATGACTACTTTCTCGTTGCGATCCGTCCTTGAGAAGGACAAGTTAAATGGATCGAACTTCCTGGATTGGTATCGGAATCTGAGATTCATTCTCAAGCAGGAGAGCAAGGACTATGTCCTTGAAAAGGCTCTTCCAGAAAGGCTTGGGACCAATCACTCACATGCAGCATATAATGCTAGGAATAAGCATTATATTGATGTGGTTGATGTGCGTGGTCTGATGTTGGCTACCATGAACTCGGACTTGAAAAGTCAATACGAGAACATGGAGTCGCCAGCAGAGATGATCACCAGCCTGAAACTGAAGTTTCAGGATCTGGCACGAGTTGAGAGATTCCAGATGGTGAAGTCTCTCACTGGGTGCAAACTACCATAGGATGCTCCAGTAAGTCCTCATATCATTAAACTGATGGGTTACATTGATAACATGGGGAAACTGGAATGTCCTATCAGCTTAGAGTTGGCTACTGACATCATTCTGCAGTCACTGTCGTCGAGTTATGATAAATTCATCAAGAATTATATCAAGAAAGGCTTTACGAAGACGTTGACTGAGCTGCATGGCATGCTCAAAACAGCAGAGCATGACATCATAAAGGGTAAAAGATTTGAGAAATCTTGGGTTGGCAAGGGTAGAGGCAGGGCCGTCCAGATTTGGAATCAGGATAAGCCTGTGTCATCTAATAAGCCCAAGTCAGGCCCATCTGGTGTTAGAAAATGCTTCTACTGCGATGAGTCAGGCATTGGAAGAGAGATTGCATTAAGTTCTTGGAAGATTCACAAGAGATGAAGGAGATGTATGGTACTTCTTCTTCAGGTATTGTGTTAATAATTCAAGTTCTACGTTAGTATTGGATACTAGTTGTGGTACTGATATTTTTGAAATATGCAGAACCTAAACGACAGTAGAACGTTGAAGAAAGGGCAAGTGAAACTGCGTGTCTGGTATGAAGTAATGGTTGTTGCATGAGCCGTAGAGATTCTCCACTTGTAGGAGCCTTTCATACTTGGTTTTAGAAATTAAGTAATTGCTACTATGAATCTGCCTTGTGCAGAAATGTCTTTCATTTTCTTGTAAGAATTTGGATGTTTTTCATTTTGATAAAAGACAAGTTTTGTTCTTTAGATCTTAATGAAATATTCTATGGTAGCACCCCATTTGGAATGGGTTTTATATCTTGAACCAATGTACACTTGTACACATAACATAAATACCAAACACTTTAAGTCTGATGACTTGAAGTCGATTTTTCCTTAGCATAGTCATTTAACCACACAAAGTGAAGCGGATTCAGAAGTTCCATAGTTTTGGACTCATTTGATCATTTGAGATATGAATTCTGTTCACTGGACCAAATGACTAAGGCCCCTTTAGCAGAGCTAAAGGAAATGGGCCAGAGGCTTATTGGGCCTTACACATACTGATGTATGCGGCCCAACGAGCATTAGTGCCAAAGAAAATCTTCTGTACTTCATTATCTTATTGATAGCATTAATAAGTATGGCTGTGTTCATTTGATGAGACACGAACAGAAATCCTTTGAGGAGTTCCAAAATGAAGTGTAGAACATATTTGACAGAAGTATTGAGATCCTCGATTGAATCACGGAGGAAAATGCTTGAGTCAAGAATTGGGTGATCATCTGACAGAATGAATCAGATCTTATTAGATACGCTCCGATTAGTGATGAGTCACATGAATCTTCCATAATCATTTAAGAATACGTTCTAAAATGTCTTTGTTTACGCTAAATAAGTTTCTATCAGAATCAGTGAAAAACACCACATTGGATGTGGACTGGGTGATTTCCAAATTTGTTTTTCTGATTAATTGGGATTGCAAGGTTTGTGTAAGACAGTAGTCAACAAACAAACTTGAACCCACATCTGATAAGCTCTACCTCGCTGGTTGTCCTAAGGAAACCAAGGCTTGCTACTTTTGCAACCAATCCGAGGACAAAGTATTGTTGTTCGGAACTGTGTCTTTTGAGAAAGATCGTACTTTCAAAAAGGAACAGTGGGAGTAAAAGTACACATCGAAGAAATTCGATAAACACAGGAGGCTGCTCAACCTGTTGAGGGAGAGCAGCGGTGAGATCTACAAAGTGCTGTAGGATCTACACCTGTGGAGCCTGAAATTCGCAGATCCGAAAGGATCCGTCACTGACTCGAGAGTGATTTCTCGTAACCAATTGTCGTGATCTATTGATCATTAAAAAGTGACGAGCATGCGAAATTCAAAGAAGCAATGGTGAGCCCCAACTCCGAAAATTGGCTGGGTATGCATGTTAGCTTCACCGATCCATTTCTGAATTGAAGCAAACATCTTGGAGTTGGAATCAGCTTTCTGATAATGTGGTCAAAAGTTTTGACTTGATCAGAAAGAAAAGAAACCATGTGTTTACAAGAAGACTAGTGGGAGCGTAACTGCAAATTCTCACACTGTATGTTGATAACATATTTAAATCTCATAAACGACGTTCCGACGCTAAAGTCTTGTCAAGATTTGGGTCGGAAGTCAAATTTAACCAAAAGACATGGGAGTAGCCACGTGAGTTCTAGGAATGAGGATCCATTGGAATGGATCAGAAAGGCTAATTGGATCGTGTCAAAATCCTTATGTTAATAAGGTATTGGACAGTTCAATTGTGCTTGATTCCAAGAATGGCTTCATACCAAGTGTCTTATGGCGACAATATTAGCAAGAAGAAGTGTTATTGAACACTGTCTGAACTAGTATTAATGAGTGTGATTGCTTATGCTGATGTAATAGAATCCATAATGAATGCCAAAAATGTTCCGGTAACAGTCGCTGAACAGTTACCAGAAATATCCCAAGTGTTTGAAGAACTCTAAGGATAGTTTCGTGGTGAACTGAGGAAGTGACGAACCAGTTGAAAGTAGTTAGACAGACAAAGACGATTCCCGGTTCCCACCTGGTTATGTCTCTTTGTCTGAATAGCGGTACTATCTGTTGGAAAGGCTCCAAGCAGTGGACCGTAGAATAGTGCTTTTATCTGAATGGCGGTGTGGTTTGTTGGAATTGTTCCAAGCAAGAACACCGCAGTCTCTCCCACAACCTAAGAACGAAATTTATTCTGAGTGATGTAGGTATAAGATATCTGAAGAGATGATCCTGATTCTAGTGGGAGTTATTTTAGTTATGTTGTAAACTTTACATAGACATGCTTTGGTAATGTTTGTGTAAGTTAAAACTGACATCGGTATTATTTAATTATTGGATAATTAAATAATAGTCCCAAAGTATTTTATGGTCATCATATAGGTCATCAAATTGAGGACTTGATCATGAAACCCTATAAGTAAAAGATGACATAAATTATGATTGTCCCTAGTCGAGGTTATTGAAGTGGGGCACCAATAACCGCGCGAGACTAGTATGTGAGGTGGCTGTTGGACTAAGTTTCATGGAGTCAATGATATGATTATCACAGTCAGTCACATAAATATATGTTGGTGAACATATGATTGGACATGACCCGCTTAATGAGAACTCCACATGATAGTTATATCAGTGTCATGGGTGGTTTTCATTACGACTATAGAGTATAGTCCTTAGACCTGAGTTCATCATGCTTTCTAGCATATGAATTGGTGCACTTTGACCTTGTCAAACGTCGATCCGTAAATGGTGGCTATAAAGGCATTGCTTAGGTGTATCATGAAGTATGTGTAGAAACAGGGATGGAACAAGATGGAATTTGTCCCTCCTGTATAACGGGAGATAAATATCTCAGGGCCCATCGAAGATTTGATACTGAGAAAATGCATGGCCGTGCTCAAACGAGGTGATTGTCAGTCGTTTGTTTTATCAGTATAGATCAGAAGTTCGATGAACATGATGTAGGCTAGGATGACACAGTCTCTTGCCTTATGCTACATCGAGATATAGTGACGAAGGGATTATAGGAATAGGTGATTCCAGTACAAGTGGGAGATTGTTGGGATTATGTCCTGAAATCACATTGTAATCACTCTAAAGATAGTTGTATTGTCGAGATCGGACAATTCATGTGATGCTGGGTAGTCATAACGTTTTTCTTAGAAACCGCTTATGACAAATGAGTTGTAACTCATTTCCAGTATCGTGTGAACCTAAAGGGTCACACACCTAAGCAAGTTGGATACGCTTCTGTAGGGAATTGATCATTGGCATATGGTCCGATAAATGTGTATTGGATACACATTGAATTCGTGTTTTAAGAGGTGTGTCGATCGATGCTATGGTGCGTCGATCGATACAAGAGGTGCGTCGATCGTTGCCATTGGGTGCAACGATCGACACAAGGTTGATGCCGTAACTGATGTTACGGTTTGTGAACCGTAGGCTTATTTATAAGGGCCAGGTTACACGACCTAAAAGATAGAGCCGTCGCAGACAGTTTTTCTTGACAGAAAAACAGACCCTCTTCCTTGAGAAACACGCAGAGAATCCCAGGAGATCCGATCACCGGTACTAGCATCCCAGCGGATTCCAGCTTGTGTGCGTGTGGACTACGATAGAGGCGCAACGATTGAGGCGCTCTAGATCTCGTTTACCTGCTCCAATTTCCGCTGCCAATCTCCAGGTAAACACGAGCTCAGTTCTTAGATTCAATCACCTAGACCCTGGATCCTGGGGAACCCAACAATCAGGTTAACGGAGAATACGAGGCTAAAAATGAGCGGATGGAAGCCTACCGAAAGGTAGCATTGGAACTTACTAGCTCTTTCGAGTTCTTTGACATAATCCAGATACCAAGGAAAGAGAACGCCCCAGCTGATGCACTCGCATCTTTGGCGTCAACCCCGAATCTCGAGCTCTCCCGACGGATTCCAATAGAGGTGATTCACGAACCGAGCATCCCACCACCAGAGAGTGATCACCAGGATTCCTCCGATAAAACAGTCCTGGCGATTAGCAATCCAGACGATCAAATCGGTCCGGACAATGATCAGCTCAATTACACCGATCTCAGCGCATTCTTAACGGATCATGACGCAGATTGGCGAGAAGAGATACTGGCATATTTAACCGAAGGAAAACTTCCCGAGGATAAATGGGCTGCACGCCGACTAAAAGTCAAAAAGCGCGCGATATACGATACATAACGGCATCCTTTACAAGTACTCGGCCAAATAATACTTCTCAGATGCATATACGGAGATGAAATCCACCGAGTTCTCGAGGAAACCCACTCAGGTGCTTGTGGAAATCACTCCGGAGGACGGTCCCTTGCTCTCAATATCAAGCTGAACGGTCATTACTGGCCAACTATGGTAGACGATTGCGAGACTTACTCAAACAAGTGCGAGAAGTGCCAACGTCATGCCCCATTCATACATCGGCCTACAGAGTTACTTACTACATCTACCGCGGCATACCCATGTTGGAAAGCCTAGGATCTAGGGTTATGGTATTGAATCATCGATCTCGTGTTTACCTCAGAGATGGCAGCGGAATGAATGGTAATCGAGATCAGTAGCGACTCAGATGCTTCGCCTCTACCAGATACACACGCACACAAAGCTGGAAAGCCGGGATGCTAGTGCCGGATCTTGGGAACACTGAGTTTGGGTGGTTCTGCTTTCTCTGCAAAAGAAAACTTGACGGCTAGGGTTCCAGGTCGACCATATAAGCTTTTATATAGACCTGGAATGACTAAACCGATCATTGGATTGATTCCAATTCGTTTAAGTCATGAAATCAAAACATCAGTTTCGAAACCCGAATTGTGTCGATCGACACACTCACTGTGTCGATCGACGCACCACTATAAAACTCAATATCAATGTGTATCCAATACACATCAACATGATCATTACCATAATGATCATTCCCATATTTATGCTTCCAGTTTGCTTAGGTGTGTGACCCTATAGGATCATATAATACTGGCAGTAAGTCTACAACTTACAGACTGCAAGAGGCTTCTAGCAAAACATTGCAACCACCCAGTATTATACAAATGTCTGATCTCGACACACAACTATCATCAGAAGTGAGTACAAGTGTGATTTCAGGACACAATCCCAACAACCCATTCATGAGATGTGATATATCATGGTTTTTACCGGTTTTATGCCATGATATAAGTCTGTTTTAGTGTCTTTTGGTGTTCTTTTAGAGTCCTTTACAGGTGTTATTAGGTACACGCACGTTTGGAGCGGATTTGGAGATTATGGAGCTATTTGGAGCATTTTGGAGTTTTGACCCGAGAGGTTGTGCTCACTGTCCGAAACAGAGTAGTGTGTCGATCGATGCACATCAGCATCGATCGATGCACAGCGAGTTGGGCCAGTCTCGGTGTCGGTTTAATGAAGAATGCTGATATTGCAAAGATGCCCAGAAGTTCCAGATGTTTACACAAAAGCCCCAAGACGTGTTTTAGCTATTTAATTAGGTTTTTAACTTCAGTTTTACATACGCTATCATAACTTAGAGCAGAGAGTTTTTAGAGCTTTTGGGGCTGATCTGATCCTGTACTACACTTTGTTTTGGAGAAGTTTTCGAACCCCTTTTATTATTCTAATCTCTTTTATGATATCTATTAATTCATTGATTATGTCTTCATATTCCATGTATGAGTAGTTTCATAGTTAGGTTTAGGGTTTCTCATAGGGATTTCATGACTTGCTATATATAATTAATTCAGTTAAGGATTCACATCAATAGAATGTTCTCCAAACTAAATTGTGTTTAATTCTAGTTCTAACCTGATCACTTAGAATCTAGATCTTAGGTTGCTAAATACGACACGACAGTGTGGTTTAGAATCTGAACTATTTAGGTTGAGCAATTTAATTACTCGCAAAGGAATTTGGTTTAATTAGATTGTGAACATATCGAACTTGGAATTAAAGCTAGTTTAATCTGTTAGTAATTACAAAGGAATTTGGATTGCTGCACTTAGACTTAGAGAATTCTCGCAACGACAGTTGGTTAATTCTATATTTGTGTTTGAGTTCTAGAACTGAGCTTAGTTAGATCCTGACTGAATGATTTATCTGCTTGTCTGATTTCCTGAGAACGCCCTAGACTTAGTTTATTGCTTACAACCACAACTTGTTACTGATTTACTTTCTTGCTTGCTTTTTAGTTAATTCAATAAAATTTGCTTTCTCCTAGTTTAATCTGTTTAGTTCTAATCATATCGTTTCCTAGAGTCCTCGTGGATTCGATCCCTAAGTACTACATTGATATACTGTGCACTTGCAGTTAGTATAGGGTAAAACTTACAACCTATCAAGATGGGCAATGGACATCGTTGGCCCGCTGCCGCTCTCAAACCAAAGGCGTTTCCTTTTGATCATGACAGACTACTTCACAAAATGGGTCGAAGCCAAAGCCTATGTATCAATCCACGACATCCGAGTTCAGAACTTCGTCTGGAAATACATTATATGCCGATATGGGTTACCTTATGAGATCGTCACTGATAACGGATCGCAATTCACGTCAAACTTATTTGAAGGGTTTTGCAAAAAGTGGGACATACGACTTAGTAAGTCAACAACGAGATATCCTCAGGAAATGGTCAGGCGGAAGCCACCAACAAGACAATCATTGCCGGCATCAAAAAAAATCTCGAAAAGAAGAAAGGAGTGTGGGCCGATGAACTGGACGGAGTCCTCTGGTCTCACAGAACAACTCCTCGCCGCGCAACTGGGGCCACCCCGTTTTCCTTAGCCTTTGGCGTGGAAGCAATGCTCCCGGCAGAGGCTAACATATATACTCTCCGAGGAGCTTTTATGCCTCAGCATAACGAGATCAATGAAAAAATGCTGCTTCACGCCCTCGATACAATCGAGGAAGAACGAGATCGGGCTCTGCTCCGCATCCAAAACTACCAACAACTCGCAACTCGGTACTATAATCAGAAGGTACACGAACGTCATTTTCAACTCGGCGACTACGTGCTTCGCAAAGTGTATGAAAATACCAAAGAATGGAGAGCAGGCAAACTCGGTGCAAAATGGGAAGGACCCTACAAGATAACAAAGGTCGTCAAACCCGGTGTCTACGAGCTAGAATCAATGAAGGGAAAAGATTTGCCGCGTTCATGGAACTCATCAAGTCTAAAGGAGTACCTCTAGGCGGCTATATTATCTCGGCATGAAGTACCAAAAAAAAAAAAATACTATGTATGAACTACGAGTGACTTGCTTCGGAAGATACGTAGGCAGCCTTCATCGGCACAGTCACAAACTTAATAAAACTTTTATTTTTCAGCTTATGCCGAGTTAGAAGCCAAGTCAGCATAATTCTCCACCGAGTTAGTTTTCTTTACCAAATTAAACAATCTTCTTAGCTTATGCCGAGTTAAACAATCTTCTTAACTTATGCTAAATTATATCGAGTTATTATTCCTTTTAACTTATGCCGAGTTAAAACCACTTGCCTTAGACTTGACAAGCTAAGACTAAAAGCCGAGCTCCATAGTTTGAAAAAGTCGAGCAATACATGCTTTGACTGTAAGCCGAGCATCCAATAAGACTCGCACTATTAGCATCGTGCTCCCTGGCCAGGAGCATGGTCTTCCTTGCACGCGAGATGCATATCGCGGTGAGGAAAAGCCGAGATTCGTCTCGCACTAAAAAACAGGGTCCTTACCCGTATGTTCTTTGAGGTGGGCGATAACAAATAAGCCGAGCACTTAAGCCTTGCACATTCGCATGTCCCTAAAAGGAGTAAGCCGAGCACGGGTAAGCCTCGCAATTATAAACCCAGTTGAACGTAAGCCTTGAAACAAAGCATGTCATACTGAACCATACTCTAATCGCTGTTCGACCTAATTCGTACAAACGAGTTAAAGGAAACACAGAAAAGTCTGATTACCCACAAAAAAAAGTACTCGAGAAACGAAAGATAAACGTGCTATAATTTAAACCCGAGGGTGCCTCCTTCCAAAAAGGAGAAGCTTATATAAACCCAACATGATTAAAATTACAAAATACTTAAAACAAAAAAGAGGGAGAACTGAAATCTAAACGGCTCCAAGCTCAGTCTCCACCGATTTCTCCACCTCAACAGTCTTCTCGGCTCCTCCATCCTCAGCATTTGCATCTTGAACTACGAGAGACACACCCGACTGGTCTTGAGTTTCTTGATTCTCGACTAGGGGCAAATTGATGGGAGGATCCTCCAGAATAATAGGAGGAATCATCCCATGGTTTGTCCCAAACTCGTCAATATTTCTTGGGACATGAACTGGATAATCCCTGCGAAAAGAACCCGACAAAGGATGTCGAGGCGGGGAGAGGGTGAATTTTAGGTTTTCCCTCACTAAGACGTCCATTGCATCGACTTGAGCATTGATCTCTAGTTCGTCTGCGGCAAGTTGATCCAATACTGATTGAGGAATCGGCACGTCTTCTTGATGGAGCTTAGTCATGCAATCCTTGACGCCGATAATTTGGCCTTGTTCAATCTTCTTTTTCGTCGCTTCCTCCTGCTCATCGACAAACTGGCGGAAGATATCAAAGTAGTATTGGGCCTTCGCTCTCATTTCGGCCTCCACTCGGTTCCTTTCCCTCAGGACTAAATCTTCGCTGAGTTTCTTGTGACGCAAAGCCTCTGACTGATACATTTCGTGGTCGGCTTTTGCCTTCTCGTCCGCCTTGCAAATTTTTTCTTCCGCTTCGCGAAGTTTGTCCGAGAGTTTGCGGTTCTGAGCCTCCAAGCGCATCCTTATCTTCCCTCAGCCTCTCAAGCTGGACGTCTCTCCTCTTCACTGCATCGACCAACTTGCTCGAGCCCCAAGCACTCTCAAGAGAAACTCGGTTTGACGCCGCAATCATCTAAAAAGAAAAACGTTACTAAAGGAATTCGTGAAGCGCTAAAAAAAGAGAGATCTTTACCTCTGCCTCGGCCCGTTTCAGGTTGAGAATTGCCTCAGAGTGAGGAAGCTTCTCCAAGTTCGGCCAATCAGCGCCGTTCCCCCTCAGGCAAGTCAGCATGTCAAAACAAGCCCAAGTGTTTTGACCAAAGAGAATTTTGCTTTCGTATTGATAAGCAAAAATATGGATTGATGGCGAGTTGCCACATCCACATATTTTTGCGAACCCCGAGGAAGAACCGTGACGATCTCCTTGCGAAAGAGAAACCGCTTCTTCTCACCAGAATCGGCGTCGAGCAATTCACCACTTTCTGAAAATAACCGCATCCATGGATTCAGGACCTTAGCCTTCTTAGCAGGACCCTCATTACCCGGCTTTTCAGCAGCCGTCCTCTTTCTAGGCTGGGTCTCTGGAGGAGACTTTTCCGGAGGAGCCTCCATGCTCGATTTGACCACCGCTCTTTCCTTAGGAGGATCGGTGAACTTTTCGCTCACAACAGTGATGGCTCTCCGCCGCTTTGAGACAAAGAAGGATCTGTACCGGTTTCCCTAGACGGTTCAGCCGAAGAAGGATTTGAAGTAAGCTGTTTCGAATAGTCAACCGTGATCTTCTTCAACTTTCCCATCTTCGTTCTCTTCAAGTCGGCCGGGTTGATTTTTTCTAAAGTGTTCCACTTAACTGAAGACAAAGAAAAGTCAGTGCACAACTCGGCAAAGAATCAAAACAAGAAACAGCGAAGACACCATACCTTCAGCGATCTTCGAACGAGATTTGTTGATACATGTCCGAGTTTTATGCTTCCACTTGCAGAGACTAAGGCTCTGAATCTTCTCAACAATAGCAAAGAAATCGTCCGGGTAAGGCTTGTAGAATGGATGACGCACTGCAAAGAAGGAAAACGAATAAGTAAATTACTGAGAAAATTAAACAAACAAGTCAGGAACAATATCTACCAAAGTTAGTGTTCCACGACGATCTAAGATCCCTATGCCGCTTAGGAACAACCAAAGATGTTATCTCGGCGTAGAAGTAAAATCTCTGCCAGAGACGCACTTTGCTCGGCGCACCCAAGACGACTCCTTGATCCGCCCTCATCCTAATGGCGTAACATCCCGGGCTGGTCGATTTCATATGACTTATAGAGGTCATTTCTTCAAACATCATGACGCTAATAGCGATGTCGCACTCGGCCCCTAAGACGAGGAGACCCACCATATGACGGACAGCAGTCGCCGACAGTTGCAAGATCGCAATCTCACGACGAGCACAGTAAGAGACGAGCAAGTCAGGTAGGGGAAGCCAAAGCCGGCTGCCTGCCGTATCCGCGTTAAGAAAATAAGACTACCAACAGCCTACACAGCCTACCAACGTCGGGGGGGGGGGGAGTCCAAGGACGATCTCCTGGGCCCGGGATGATGAATTTGATTCTCGAGTCGGCCCCACAGCCTACCAACGTCGAAACAACCGAGTCTTCAGTAGACCGGATTGGGAATACATTGGCGAATCCCCCTGTTGAAGCAGCTGGTAATTCGGCAAAAGGAATTGACGTGTCTTCGCCATGACCTTCTGGCCTGTCTCTCTCGGATCCCATCTCGCCCCCTTCTAGTTCATCGGAATAAGAGTCTCGAAGCTGTGGGGTCGCAAACGCTTTCTGACCTGAACTTTCCACAGTGCCGTTTAGCCGTGACAGCTCATGACGAAGTTCGAGCTCCTTAAATGCTTGGTAGCAGGGATGTTCCCTCAAATCCGAGGAAGTGCTAGCGGAAGACGAATCGGTTGAAACGCCGCGCCGACTTAGTGAGTCATCCCCATAGGATACAGAAACAATCTCCTTGTCCTTTTTCTCCGAACAACGGATCAAAGACTACGGCGGAACAACGGCGGGATAATCGGAAAATTAAACCGGTGGAGAGAAAAAGAGAATTACCTTTTCTCTTCACTTGAGTAGAAATTAAGAAATGGGAAATGAGAGCAGAGAATATATAGAGGAAATGGGCGTCGTGCCTGAGAGGTCATGATTACTTAGGCGACGCTTCATTTCTCGCACATATAAACCGGTTCAACCAAAATTCAATTTGGTCCGGCCTAATCTAAACCGAATCAATCGGTTCAGACAAAATTAACATGTGTGATCCGAAATGAAGATGGTGAACCTGGACCAACCTAAATCACTTCTTAAACCGAACGGACTCCTCGTACCGCCGATCTGAATAAATTTGAATCGTTGCACTGGGGGGGGGGCTTATTGTTGGAGTCAAGATTAACACATTTCCCAAATGGCCTATTCAGGAATTTAGGTCGGCCCAGTAAGGAAAGTCGACTTTAGGCTTAAACCGAAGTCGACAGGTCGTCACGGCTCGGCCCGATGACTTGGCAAAATTAGGGCTACAGAGGAAAGCGGAGGCAGAAAAGGAAAGCGGCGCGCGTGGATAACACGCCAAATAAAAAGATTCATTCGAGAAGATTCACGCCCAAATATCAGGAAATATTCGATATTATTCTAGGTTTTCCAATTCTGTTAGGCCGACTTTGTAAGCCTATTTAAAGGCATCGAGCTTATTCAATAAATCATCCAATTTTTCGTTATACTTTTCTGAGAGTTCTTAGCTAAAGCCGATTTAGACCTAATTAATCTCCGACGACCTAAACATCTTTCTCAGCCGCTTTGTTTCTTCCCGGAAACCTAGCTAGAAACCCTAATTCCATTCTCTCGCCGAGTTCTCAAACTCTTCTTTAAGAATCCCTCAAAAAACCATAAAACTCTTTCTATCTTTGGATAGACCGAGTTACGAAATCAAAATAGTAACTAGTAAAAGATTTGAAACCAAATTATAACAAAGTATGTATAAATATATACTAAAACCAAATCGAATTATTGAGTATCTACTACATATAAGCTTGCTTGTAACAAAAAATCATTTTGAAGAACCATAACTTTTAATTTGGATATCTTTTGGGGTCTTGATTGAATTAGAGATTTTTTCATTAAGAATTAGTCAATGGATATTTTTTTAAACTAAAAATCATTCCCCAAAAAATATTGTTTTGATTTAATAATAGATTTTAAGTTTTAACAATAATTTAGAACAAGAAGTTAAACATTAACAAATAGTTGTTCGAAGAATTTCTACATTAGATTTTTAGTTGAATGGTTTTATACGATTCGTCTTTAATTACAAATATTTGTTCTAAATATGCAGTGTCAGTTTTTTCCTTAAAATGTGTTTCTTATTTTTCAAAATACACAGTTTTAATTTAACAGTATTGTAGACATAGGGTTAACAAATTAGCAGAAATATAGTTAAAGAGTTTTTATATTAATTTTTGGTTGATGAGTTTTAATTCCAACAATGATTTTGTTTTTCACTAAAAAGTAAAAACTCTTTTGTTTTTTGGTCAAAATAAAAACTCTTATCATAAAAAAGGATGTGTCGTTATCAATCAAACGTAGACTTCTCGGGCACTGTTTTCAAAGTCGACCAGAAGTTTCAGATCTGCATATCCGGTGACTCCCTAGCTGCCGGTGCTCCTTGCTGGAGCCGGGGAGTGGTTCTAAAGAGTGATTTTAGCTTTGCGGTGGTCCTCAATTTTCTCCTCTCCACTTTCCGATGGCTTTGGTTCTCCTTGTCTTCACGGCGTTTCTCCGGTGCGGCGGTCATCGACGGGAGAGTGGGTCACGTCTTCTGGATTGATCTCGCTTTGGTGAGGATGGTGGTCTCAATTGCGTCGGGTTTCGATTGTGTGGGTTGGTGCATCTCTCCGTCTTTAGTCGTGTGCGTCTTTGGCGGAGTCTCCGGTGGTTGTTGCAGGCGCTTCTTTTTCCTGTGTGGAGTGGCGTCGGTGTGTTGGAGGGTCATCACGGGTTTGGCTTGTCCTCTGTAGATGCAGATTTGTCTTAGGGAGTGGTTTGGTTTGGTGGACTTGGTTTAAAGTGGATATTGATGGTTTAGGATGGTAGTGTGGGATGTCCCTTTCCTCAACGGTATAGGTTGGTAATTTCTGGCTATTGTGTTGCGAGATTTTCTTGCGTGCTCATGCCTCACGGTGTTTGCCGGCGAGGTTGGTCTAATTTCGTTCATGCCGTGGTTCCTATCCTCCGGTGGATTGGATTTTTATTGTGATTATAATCATCCCTTTGTTCTAGATCGACGGGGCTGTGTTTTTGGTGATGGGATTGTGGTCTTAGACTTAGTGTAGGACTTTGGGTTTGCTTCCTCTATAGATTTTCTTGTATTCGTTGAATCTAGGATTGTTATCTCCTTCGTGCCGCTTTTAGTTTAGATGAATAAGTAGTCTTGTCCTTTAGTCGTTTTGTTTATCAGTTCTAGTTAAGCTAACCTCGTGTGGGGATGCATAGATCTTGATTTAGATTTGTTAGGATTAAGATTAGGTGTGAAGGAGTTAGATTCGCGTTTCGTTCCTTATCGTTTTCTAGTTGGAGTTAGTGGGGTTAGTGTTTGCGGTTCGCCTGTGTCTGTAGGTCTCTCCGCTCTTCGGTGTTTCCTTGTTCCTTTGTCTAAGGAGTTTTTGCTTTTCCGCTTCTATTTCTCTTTTTCACTCTCCCATTTTCTGAAGAACTTCGCCCATTGGTTGTGTTTTCAAGTTGTTTTTAGTTGCCCGTATGTGGGTTCTAGACTGCGGAAGGAGTTTGTTCCTTGCCGCCCTTGCTGCCCGGTATCCTTTCGGGTTTAGTTGTGTTGTTAAGTTGTAACCAGGGGTTGTCTCCTTTCGAATATAATCCATCAGATGTAAAAAAAAGGATGTGTTGACGCAGAAAGAAAAAGAAAACGATATGAGTTTCCCAAAACTCACATCAACAGATTGACCACTAATGTAGTACTGGTCTCTGATTTTCTGACTATTTTATTAAATGTTGACATTTGCGCGACATTATGAATGTACTATTGAATCTATAACTTATTTTTGTCGGCAACACATTGTATTTATAGGCCCAATGGGCATTGTGAAAATACAGAGTAAAAACCAAAGTATATGGGCATAAATATTACATCGGAAAATGGCCTAACTCCAACCAAATCAACTCGAGATGGTCTGGCAATAGCCACGTGGATGCTGACTCTCAGACACGCGAAGATCACAGCCAAGAGAAGATCACGATGGCGGCGAGGAACCCGGTAAGTTTCCAACGTGACTTCTGGCGGTTGGAATTGATCTCCGGTGAGGTCTATTGTGGAAGAGGAGACCCAAAGAGTAGAAGTGACTGGCTGGAAAGGTGAATCAACTGAGAAAAGAGAGAAACCGCGGCGGAACTTCACCGGCGGCGGCTCCGACGAGATTCTGGCGGCGGTGGAGGAGCTGATCGGCGGTGATTTTCAAGGAGAGGATGGGGATTCAGATTATGTGATAACTTGCTCCTCAAGTCATGAAGTGTTCTTGTCATGAAGATATAGAGATAACTTGTTCTTCAAGTCATGAAGAACCTCATGAGTGTTCTTGAAGAAAGATGAATATGGATGAATTTTATGATGAATATGGAGAGAGAAGAAAGGGAGATCGTGAGGTTGGGAGAGGAGAGAGATCAGAGAGTGTTGTTGGATGATTTTTGGTGAGAGTAATGAGAGAGTGAGAGTGGTGAGGTGAGTGATTTGAGTGTTACATGCAATGAACAAAAAAAGGGTTCATTGCACTTGTTTGGGAGAGGTGGCGCCAAGGGAGAAGAGGAGAGTGACACTTGGTACTCCGGGGTCACTTCTGTTCCCATACATTGGATCCACCAAGCTTCAGTCGATCCAAAACTCCGATCCATTCTGCTCGGTCCGTTATAGTCAATTCCGCGTTTAATTCACCAAAATCACGCAGCCTCTGAAATAAATCCTCCAAGATTCTTTTTAATAACTATACTCTTTTAGAAGTATTTAGCAACTCATTTCACCTCAATCGGACTTCTGTAGCTCTCGCAATGGAATTTACAAATTTATCGGTTTTATCGGTTTTCTTTCCCAATAGTCCGAAAACTCATTTAAAGTCTGTTTCCACTACTTTTTGTCTTCTAAATGTTTTCTCTATTTAAAAATAAAAATTTTGGACCGTCTTTGCTTCCGTCTCACATTTTGGTAAAAGTTACCAAAATACTCCTCAAATCTTGGAAATTACCAAAATGTCTATGTTGACTTTTTTGCTGTCGACTGACCCATTTTTGTGAAACAGGGTATTACAAACGCTCCACACAACCGACACAAAATCCACCACCCTGAGGAAGAAGACACACTATAAACTACAAAGACCCTCCTACAATCGTTGAGTTGACTCTCCACCGTCTCTAACGGATTCCACTACCAATGATGACTACCGAAGTATACTGGGTTTATGTTGAGTAATTCAACCGACGTTGAAGTCTGACAATACTTAACTACATGGGAAGAGTCCTCACAGAACGATGAGAAGCACTGAAAGCCTCATATCGAGCAAACCAAACTATGAAACCAAAGGAGAGAAAAGAGAAAAACGCGTGGATCTCACGCGTTATTTGACAATAAGGATCATTAGGTTACATGTTGTTATATCATCTCCAACCCCACTCCAAATTTTACTCCAAAATAGAATATAAAAACAAAATTATCTCCAATTCCACTATATATCTCACTCTGAAATAGATTAATAAATGAGTTTACTTCAAATATAAAAAGAGTTTTACATTGAAAATGTCTTTAATTGGAATTCTATTCTAACTTCTAATTTAATTAGATCCGCCTAAAATAACTACATTTTTTTCTTAAACAGAATAATTAATCATTTTTAGTGTACGAGAGAAGATGGGTGGATTTTACATATAGTATCACAAATTACGAGTAAATGTGTAATGGCCCTGGCCCAGCCCAATTCAAATTTTTTATAAAAAGAAGGAAAAAGCTCAGCTCAATGCCCAAAAGCCCATTTTCCCAAAACCCTAGCTTCCTCCTTATAAATAGAAGCCTCCTTTCTTAGAAAAGTGTGAAGAAGAAGTCTCCAGCGAAGCCCTGCTCATATTCCGTCGCAGCCATCACCACCAAAGACCAGATCTAAGGCACCTTCATTTTTTAGAGTTGAAGGTAATTCCGAAAGCCCTTTCTCATATATGTTTTCCCTTAACCCGAGCACTAAAATCCCCATATATTTGTATCCATGATGAATCTAGGACATCCAAAACCACCGGTGCGATCATCTCGACGAGACGGAGCCAACGAGAGCCATGCCTCCAGCAGCCTCCGGACGCGCCCTCACGCGCCACTCGAAGTCCGGGGCGTGGATCTGATGCGCCGCCACCGCCGCCGTGACGCGCCACTGCCGACGACCACCGGAGCCGCCGTCGCCGCCGCCCGTAGCCTCCGCCGTTTGCTGGAGCGCCGCCACCGGACCACCGTGGAGTCAACTCGCCGACGATCAAGTCGACTCGGTTGACCGGGTCGGGTCGGACCGTTGACCGATCCGGTTTAGGTTAACCGGTTTGGTTTGGTTTGGTTTTCCAATTTCAATACAATATTAATTTCAATTCCGGTTTAGTTCGGTGGTTTGGGCGGACTTTTTTTAATTGATCATAACTAGCTCATCTTAAGCCCGATTTGAGCGAAACGAAAGCCTAATCCACTTTTTTCCGTCCTCTTTCCAGATCTGATGTCCGTTTGGGCTAATGGAACTTACAATTTTCGATTTTTCCCTTCTTTGGCTAAAGTGAGGATCGGTCTTGACCCTTGCTTGCTTCATTCAATTTGGATGATAGTATTTTGTTAATACTGTTTTCCTAGGTAGCGTAGGGTAGTAAAGTGCTGATGTGATTGATTGTTGGAACGTAGAACCGTTAGGATATCGCTTAAACCAAAATGTTGATTGTGCGTGATGGATATGTGTGGTAGAACTGTGCTAAGGCTTTGCGTGTAGGGCGTGGGACGTTCTTCATCGTCGGAGGAGGGTCCTGGCGAGCCTCTCGTTTTGGTGCGTGGGACGTACCGTGCGTGAGACGCACTATGGGGTGAGGCCTGTAGATGTTCATGAGTGTGAGTTGAGAGCTCGTATGCACAATTGGGCGTTAGATTGTGTGGTGAAGCCTTCGGGCGTTATTTGCAAGGTGATATTAGCCTATGACTAGAATTCGTAATTGTATGGCGTAAGCCAGGATCGCGGGTTCCTAGAAATCCATCCTCGCTGGGTAATTGTGTTTTGAAACAATTACTCAGGCGTCTTTCCTTTTCCTTCCTTTTCCCTCGCAGGTCCGGATGCAGGATTGACGATCGATCGACGTTATTGGTGGATTTGAACCGAAGGAAGCGCACAGGTTCCTGGGACTAATTGAGAAGGCAGTCGGTCAGATCGTTCCGGTTCGGCGGGTGCATAAACGCCGCGTTATCGGTTCGCCGGAAAACGGGTGTTACAAAATGGTTATGTGCAATAAACCTGGAACAGGTTATGTGCATGCATTGATAATTAATTAAAGCAGATAGATAAATAACTCACTGGGAGAAAATTTGATAAGACTCATCAGAAAAGTGATCCTACAAGTTAGACTTTGTGTTACAAACCAAACTATACCCCTAAGTCTTTCTCCTTCTCTTTGGTTCTCTTACTCACGTTGACTTTAGTTTGTGAACTTCATATAATTCCTACATTAGCCACACAAAAAAAAACTAAGTACAAAGAAATACACAATACTAATATATATATATTTATATTATATGTCTATTAAAAAGAAAAATCTTACCAAAATAGAATGGAGTTCACTACAAGAAAACAGGGAATTACCGACTACGTTTTACGACTGAAATTTCAGTCGCAAAAAGTTCCGACTACTTTGCGACTCTTCTACGACTGATTTGCGACTAAACGTGTTCAGTCGCAAATCCGTCGTTATTATACGACCAAAATAGAACGCCGCTAATCAGTCGCAAAATTACGACTGATTAGCGACTGAATATAAGTCGGGAAATTTTCAGTCGCAAAATCAGTCGTAAAAAGTCGCTATGGAACACATGTTCCTCGTTTGTAGGTCGGTGTAACTAATTATTGCGACTGTTGCTGGTAGTCGCAAATCGGTCGCGAAGAAGTCGCAAATCAGTCGTAAAAAAATTATATATATATGCCTGGACATCTCCTCCTCATTCTCAACCACTCAAGAAAATCGTTTACAAACGGAGAAATCGAAAAAAAAGTTGACAAAAAGAGAGAAAAACGAGTTGTTCTGTACTCACGAAATGTCTGGAAATTACAATTATAGTAATTCTCGAGAGTGGATGTATCGGAGGATCGATGAAGCGACGGGAAATTTTTCCCAGGAGTTCGAAATGGGGATGGAGCAGTTCATGGCATTTGCAAACAACCAGCCTCTAGCGCAGAGTAATGGCGGTAAGTTTCACTGCCCTTGTAAGGTTTGCAAGAACGAAAAACCGATAGTCTCTGGAGAAAAAATTTGGAGTCATCTGTATGGTAATGGATTTATGCCTGATTATTATGTTTGGTATAAACATGGAGAGGAAATCGGTATGGATTTAGGAACTAGTTATGATGGTAGCACACAATTTTCTCGGAGTGAAGATGTTGGTAATTATGTAGTAGAAGATAGATATGTGGATATGGTGAATGATGCATTTCGTGATAACGAAAATTTTGATAGCTATTACGAGGATTATAGTTATCAAAATTTGGAAGAACCTGTCCGTAATCATTCACAAAAAATTTACGATCTGCTAGAAGGAGCGAAAAATCCATTATATGATGGTTGTCGGGAAGGTCAGTCGCAGTTATCCTTAGCTGCTCGAGTCTTGCAGAGAAAGGCAGAACATAATATGAGTGAAAGGGCAGTGGATTCGATATGCGAAATGTTTACCGAGTTTTTACCAGAAGGAAACCAAGCACCTGGTTCACATTACGAGACAGAAAAACTGATGCGCAATCTAGGCCTCCCCTATTATACAATTGATGTTTGCATCAATAATTGTATGATTTTCTGGAAAGAAGATGAAAAAGAAGATAAGTGTCTGTTTTGCCAAGCACCAAGATGGAAGCCTAATGAGAGACAACGGAGAACCAATATCCCATATAGTCGTATGTGGTATATGCCAATTGCTGACAGGCTGAAGAGAATGTACCAAAGCCATAAAACTGCATCGGCAATGAGGTGGCATGCCGAGCACCAAACAAATGAGGGAGAAATGTGTCATCCGTCTGATGCAGCGGAGTGGAAATCTTTTCAAGAGCAACATCCTCGATTTGCCCAAGAACCCCGTAACGTTTATCTTGGATTATGTACAGATGGGTTCAATCCATTTGGCATGTCTAATAATCATTCGTTATGGCCAATCATCTTGACTCCCTACAATTTACCCCCTGGTATGTGCATGAATACAGAATACTTGTTTTTGACAATTCTGAATTCTGGGCCAAAGCATCCACGAGCTAGTCTTGATATATTCCTCCGACCTCTTATCGAGGAGTTGAAGGAATTATGGTCTTCTGGAGTCGATGCATATGATGTATCCTTGAATCAAAGTTTTAATCTAAAAGCAGTGTTGCTCTGGACAATAAGTGACTTTCCGGCGTATGGCATGTTATCAGGATGGACGACGCATGGTGCACTATCCTGTCCAGTTTGTATGGAAGATACTAAAGCTTTTTATCTGCCGAATGGAAGAAAGATGTGTTGGTTTGATTGTCATCGAAGATTTCTTCCTCATGGTCATCCACTCAAGAAGAATAAAAAGGACTTTTTGAAGGGAAAAGATGCTTCAAAAGATTGTCCTCCTGAGTATTTGACCGGTGAGCAAGTTTATTGCGAGCGGCTACAAGGCGTAAATCCACCAAAAACAAAAGAATGCGGTGGAAATGGGCATGAAAAGAAGATGCCTGGCTATGGGAAGTGGCATAACTGGCACAAGGAAAGCATATTCTGGGAGTTACCATACTGGAGGGACCTTAATCTCCGACATAATCTTGATTTGATGCATGTTGAGAAGAATGTTTTTGACAATATCATGAACACTCTTATGAGTGTGAAAGGTAAATCAAAAGACACCATCATGTCAAGATTGGATATAGCACGATTCTGTTCTCGGTCACACTTACACATTGATGATGAGGGTAAAGCTCCTTTTCCTGCCTACAGACTGACAGACAACGCCAAGAAGAGTTTATTGGAATGTGTGAAATATGCAGTCAAATTCCCAGATGGGTATGCCTCCGACTTAGCTAATTGTGCAGATTTGGATAATGGAAAGTTTTCGGGAATGAAGAGTCATGACTGCCATGTTTTTATGGAACGATTACTTCCATTTATCTTTGCAGAACTCCTGGACCGAAACGTCCATATTGCGTTATCAGGTACTGCTTACTTATATCACTTTATGTATACTTGATATGTAAAAATGATTATGTTTTCTTATATTTATTGTGACCTGTCTCTCTAATGGATATTATTATTGTAGGGATTGGAGGATTTTTTCGGGACTTATGTTCGAGAACTTTGCAGAAGAGTCACGTCGAAATTCTAAAACAAAACATAGTTCAAATCATATGCAATTTGGAGAAGATCTTCCCTCCATCATTTTTCGATGTGATGGAACACCTGCCCATTCATCTTCCCTACGAAGCAGAGTTAGGAGGCCCAGTGCAATATAGATGGATGTACCCTTTTGAAAGGTTTTTCAAAAAGTTGAAAGGGAAAGCAAAGAACAAAAGATATGCTTCAGGATCGATTGTTGAATCTTATATCAATGAGGAGATAGCTTATTTCTCAGAGCATTACTTTGATGCGAGCATAACAACAAAATCAAGGTATACATTTTAATTACGCTCACTAAGGAGACAATTTACTCATGTCAATTTTTTTTGTAAGGTTAACAAGATTTTATGAAGGCGAAGTCCCCGAGTATCATGTCGAAGTACCTGATATATTTACTCATGTTGGTCGTCCTAGTGGAGAAATGCATGAAATTTGGCTTTCCGAGAAGGACTATCGATGCGCACATGCATATATTTTACGGAATTGTGATTACTTTCAGCCATTTGAAAGGTGAAATCTGATCTGAGTGTTAACTTTATTTTAGACATAATCTATATTCCCTAATGTTTGTCTCGTGTTTTAGACATAATCTATATTTTCTCATGTTTGTCTCGTGTTTGTGTTGGTATCAAACAGTATGTTCGAGGATTATCTATCTGCAACATACCCAGAACTTTCTGAGAAAGAACTATCCACACAAAGGGCTAACGAATATCATACTTGGATCGAAAAATATGTAAGTCTATATGATATTTTAAACAATTATCGATTCAAGTATTTTATTTATATTGTTTTCTATACAGGTTGAGTACTGGAAAGCAACACATCCTTTTCCTCCTTGGGTTCTAGACATAGTGCATGGACCGGTGAATAAGGCAAAAATTTGGCCTATATATTTTACACGAGGGTATTTGTTTCATACGCAGAGTCACGGCGAAGGAAGAAAGACATGCAACTATGGAGTTTGTGTTAGAGGAGAGAGTTACAATGATGCATCTGATGAAACTGCTTTCCACGGGATCTTAACTGATATCATACAATTGGAGTATGAAGGGCTTGTTAATTTGAGAATCACACTTTTTAAGTGTAAGTGGTACGATCCTGTTATGGGTAGAGGCACTCGCAGGAGCAATGGTGACATTGTAGACGTTCTTTCATCGAGAAAATACAACAAATACGAACCATTTATCTTAGGTACGTTTGGAATTCTATATATAGTATTATATATACGTATATGTTTTTATTATAACATTTTTACTTTGATTTTGTACAGCTTCGCAAGCGCATCAGGTTTGTTATATCCCGTATCCTTACACGAAGAAACCGAAACATCTGTGGCTAAATGTTGTGAAAGTCAATCCTAGGGGAAATATTTTTGGAGAGTACAACGACGCGGAACCTACTCTTTTGCAACAAGATAATGACGATTCGGTAATGATGACAACAATTGAGGATATTGCAGTCGATAATTTTGTGCAGTCATCGAATCCAATAGCTCTTGATTACGATGTTAATGATGCGGAACCGGATGATGAATTCCTATGTAATTTATCGTCTTCTGATGATGAAGAAGACGAAGAACAGTACTAATCACTTTGTAATATTATGACATTTGTAGTATTATCTCGCTTCATCCCGAAATTATGCTTATTAATCAAAGTAAAACCCAAAAAAAAACCATACACCCAATGAAAAATTAAATCACAAAACAAACTAAAACACATAATATTCTACCTAAATTTTTTAGCATAACCCGCCTAAATTTTTGGGTTAACCCTCCTAAACCGCTCTAATTTTTAGCTAACCCCGCCTAAAATTTTGGCTTAACCCGCCTAACATTTTGGCTTAACCTGCTATCAACAAAAAGCCCTAATTAACCGAGCCCTAAAAATTTTCAGAATCCCTCTCGATACCAAATCCTCTCCGCCTCTCATCTTCTTCTCCAGCGAGAAATCGCTTCTTCTTCTCGATCGGCTATCGATTCTTCTTAATCGAGTAGCCTCCACTTCTTTATCTACGATGGCCGGTGCTAGGAAGAAACCCAGTCGGAAAACTTCTACTCGGAAGCAGCCGACGAAAGCCAAGACGCCGTCGCCTCTCCCAAGTCGGTACACGTTCACGCCGGCGAACGATTCATCCTCTCCGCCGGAAATCCCCGTGCGAAACCCTACACCATCTGTGAGGGATTACCCACCTCCAAAGCGACTCTTCCCAGGTTCGACGTCTCATCCACCGCCGACTCAAGCAACGCCGGATCAAGCGACGGATCAAGGAACGCCTTCTCACGCAACTCCTAGCCAGCGGCAACCTCCGAGTCAGCGGCAACCTCCGAGTCAGAGGCAACCTCCGATTCAACGCCGATCTTGGCCGGAATCTCGACCTCGACCCATGGCGGTGTCAGAACAACAGCAACCTCCGCTTACTCCGGCGAGTCAACCTCGATCTTCTCAGCACTCCCAAGCTCCGGCATCTCCTGCTGACAGTGGGGATGAAGTGGAAGTCCAAGGATTCCCCCAGGCCGATCTAGCTGAAGACCAGATGGCTCTTCTCACTGCTCTCCTCACGAAGCCAGGGCGCGAGGAGTACACCACGGTCCTGTCTCCAATCGATAAACCAGGCACGACATGGTAAGTATTCTCAAACCATGTTTCCCATTGTTGTGTTTTGACTGTTGTGGTGTTATGGTTAATGTTGTGGTGTTATGGTTAATGTTGTGGTGTTATGGTCAATGTTGTGGTGTTTTGAATATCTTATATATGAATCATGTTCTGAGTTGGTAGTTGTTCTCTAATGTTGTTTTCAAGTCGTGTTTTGTTCTGTTTTCAAATCGATTTTTTTGTTTTCTTCTTGGTCTTTTCGAGAGCTTTGATTAGAGTAGAGTGCAAGCTTGTATAATCTTATAATATTTTTTTTCAATTCAGTTTACTAAAAACAGTGTTTCACTATGTTTTTAGACCAATGTCTTTGACTATGTTTTAGTCTTAAGTGTTTTGTTATTAGTCTTCTTTGTTCTGTTTCTTTCTAATGATGAAATGTCTGAATAGTTTTATATCTATGTGAATCTGAATTGTTTTATATCTATGTGAATCTGAAGTGTTTTATATCTTTGTTGAATGTTGAGTTGTTGATTATTTCCTATCTTTGTAGGTTTGGTCGTGACAAGTCGTCACTGACCCGGAAGATCACTAGAATCTTCACTAACAAGTTCAATGGCCCATACTACAGCTGGACTTGGGTGCCACGGGAGAGACAAGAGCGCTTCTTTGTTGAATTCGCGGTTAGTTAATTCTTTAAATGTTTGAATCTGATATGTTAACTTCTAAACTGATGATCACTAACACTACTGAATTTGTTTAATGTTCTTGTAGAAAACGCACACATGGGATCTTCTAATAACAGGGGTGGTTCAAGAGCACTTTGAACGAATATGTCAGAAACGAATGAAGGATATGGTAAGCACCGCCAGGACCTCGGGAGTGCAACCCAAGTGGATTTCGGATACCATTTGGGAAAAAATGACGACTTATTGGGAAACTGATGAAGCGAAGGAGAAGAGCACCACCACTTCTGATGCTCGGCTGTCTGACCGTGGAGGTCTTGGACCGCATGTCCACTTATCCGGGCAAAAGTCCTACCTTCAAATCCAACAAGAAATGGTAAGTTACTAAGTAGTGTCCAATCTTTACAATAAAAAATTTCTTTAACTCCTATCATTAAGTGAGTTGTCTAACAGTTTGTATTTGTTTTTAAATGACAGGAGGAAGATTTGGGAAGACCAGTGAGTCTTGGTGAAGTTTTCATCAAGACTCATACAAAACCGGATGGAAGCTTTGTTGATCGAAAGGCGGAGACTGTGGCAAAACGCTATGAGGAGAACTTGGAAGCCAAAAAGGCTAACCTCCAGGCTACGGATGGTGCATCATGGCCTCTAACCATTGAAGAGGAGAACGACATATTTTTGAGGGTAACGCACATCACATTCTTTCCTTTTTTGATTAGTCTTTATTTTTAATACACCACAGTCGTTTTATGTTGTTGTTTCTGTTTAGTCATCATATAATTCTTTTCTGTGTTTTGGCAGTCAACTTTTTCAAATGAAAAAGGAGCTTTCTATGGAGTAGGAAGCCTCAAGAGACATGTAAATGGAAAGAGGAAGTACACAGAAGGCTCTACTTCTTTCAGCAGTCTGCATCAACAGTTGGAGGAAGCTAAACACAAGATAGAAGAACAAGCAGCTGCAAATGCTGCTCGTGAGGAAGAGCATAGACAGGTCGCAGCTACCCAACAAGCCAAGATTGACCAATTATCATTGGTGGAGAGCTACTTGTCTGAAACTGATCCTGGTTTTTTGGACTATCTAGCTGCAAACAAAGCTCCAAGGCCCACTGTTGTTGTTCCTCAGACTTCTCTTGATGCACCTGCGGATCCTGTTATTAGTAACTAGCCAATAGGTGGATGTCTTAACTAGTATTTCTGGGTTTTTTTTTTGTTGTCTATTATTGCAGTCAACCCTTTTTGAGAACAATGTTGAATGGTTGATGTTGTAATGTTGGATGTTGAATATTTGGTGTAATGTTTAGTAGGCTTACTGATATTTATATCCTCTCAGCTTTAATATATGTTTAGAGTAAATGTAACCAGGATTCAAATCACCAAAATGGTAATTAGCATACCAAATAATGAAACATTGACGAGATTAGTCGCATAGCAGTGGCAATTCAGTCATAACTTAGTCACAAAACAGTCGGGAATCAGTCGCAAAACGGTAATTAAACAACTTCGAAGTTTCAGTCAGTCGCTAATCAGTCTCTGGGTAGTCGTAACTTAGTCCTAAAACAGTAGCAAATCAGTCGTAAAAACTCACGACTGAATTGCGACTACAAGTGACGACTCCACGGCGACTACGAATGAGTCGTAAGACAGTCGTACCCATAGTCACATTTCAGTCGTAACTTTTTACGACTAATGCACGACGGATAGTTTGGTCGCGCCACAGTCGCAGAGTAGTCGCAATTCAGTCGTAAAATGTTGCGACGAAAATGCGACTGAATTGCGACGTACCATAATCAGTCGCAAATCAGTCGTATTTTTACGACTGATTTGCGACGGTATTTTTTTGCGACCGAGAATAGACGACTGATGAATTCAGTCGTAAATCAGTCGTAATTATCGATTTTGCGACTGATTAGCTACTGTTTGGGGTGTCGCTAAAACACTGTTTTTTTGTAGTGGTTGGCTTAGAAGTGTAATGAGCAAAGATATTAAACTTCTTATATCATCTTGAACCATCTGGTAACTCTCATCTTTACCCGCAAGCACATTCATGAATGTGTTGTTGTTTGGTACCAGCTTAAGAGCCACCTTAAGACAAACACAAACACATGACACTTTTAAATTTTTTTTTTTTTTTTTGGGGGGAGGGGGGGAGAGTGCGAGGTTTATAATTTTTTTTCTACTCGAGTATATAATAATATTGTACCTTGAAAGCAGCACAAGAGATCCAGCCATGCCAAGGTTTTATAGTCAAATTATAACTTTCTTCTACGGCTTGTTCCATGTTTTGTGACATGTCTTTCACCAGCCGTTGCAATAGCGCCAATGTAAAATCCATCGCTCTAAAAAAAATTTGGGAGTACAAAATTAGTTGGTTCATATTTGATATGGTCCTAACCAAACCGGTTTGGATTAAAATCAAATGCAGCAAAATGATGATACGTACCTGGTTAGCCAAAGAGCAGCTCTGCTACAGCTTTTAGGCTTCTTAGAGGATCCTTCCTTGGCTTCTTTTCTCATTATCTCAACCAAATTTGAGTACACAATAGGATCAGTTTCCCACATCTTCTCTAATCTCTACACCAACTCAATAAACAGAATAGGCTAAACAACTTGCTAAAATCAATATTACAAAAATGAGGATGGAGGGGAAAAAAATCGAGGTTCATTCATTCTAGAGAGCGAGGGTATGACGAAAATGACCTTGAAAGCAACGTAAAGGTGTAGACAGGTCCATTTTTGGGTGTCGAGTCGAAACATCAGTTTAAAAAAAATCATGCTAACTAAATTATACGTTTAATTTTCGAGGGTAAAACAAGGGGAAAATAATACTAACAATTAACAAAGTACATAATTCTAAATTGGTTACGCAAGTGATTACGAGCATTGAAAATGATGCTTGTATATATTAATATTATTACTAATAAACAAAAAAAAAGACAGAATTAATTACTTGAATGTTTTGATCAATGTCTTGTCGGAGAACAGCCATTGTCGGGCCAATCTTATCTGCAATCAATCAACAAAGGTTATGCTTTGACTTCAGAACAGTACAGTGAGCTCGATTCATAACACCCCAAGAAAAAAAAATGAAAAGGAACAAAAACCGCATAACATATAGTAATATCTATTTTTGAATATATTTACCAAGAACTTGGATGATTAATTTGCAGAAAGAGAGGAGAGGCTTCAGTGGTAAATAATTGACGATGTTGGTGGCTTCTTTTTCGGTGGTAACTATTGCTGTCTTGGCTATGGAAAGAACAGAGAGTTCTTCAATGGCGTATCCAATCTCTGTCATCTTCTTCTTCTTGGTTGCCTCTTCCATCTCACATCTCTTTCGTTTCATCTTTTGATAACTTTTTCTCTTTGCTTCTGCTAAACCAACATCAGGGAATTCGGCTATTTATATTTCCGGCTATTGGAGGCTTGGAGCCTTTCCTTCTTTTTGTGTGTTTGATTCCAGAATTGTTGATTATATAACATTGTAAAATAGTAGTATGTACTATATAGATTATCTAATGAGATAATTATTGTTTATAAAGTATTTCTTCGAGAAGATGGTGATTACTGATTGGCAACCCCTATGTTTGACCTAGCTATCGTTATTAATTCCCGGTCTTAACCAATTTTGTTTATATTTATTTAAATTGTCTGTTCCACTAATTTCACTATTTAAAGATTAATTAATTTATTAGAATTGACATGATTTTTTTTTTTTAAGTAAATATTTTATCACAACTACGTTATTTTTATTATACTATTATTTGGGAAGTGAGTTTGAGAGAATAGAACTCTCTCATTCATTCTCAACATAAAAAGTCTTGATTACCCTTAATTAATTTTTTTTAAATTAGATATATAAATGAATATCTAATATTAAAAAAAAAATTTAGCTTTAATTGTCTTTATATATGTAGATATATACGAGATATATTCCGCTTCAAGAAATATATTTATTTTGTTAATAATTTAAATAAGAAGTTTAGTAAATTTCATTCATTCTCAAAAAGAAAAATCTTTGATTACCCTTAATTAATTTATTTATATATAAATGAATATCTCATATTAAAAATAAATTTAATTTTAATTGTCTTTATATATGTAGATATATATACTAGATATATTCCACTTTAATAAATATATCTATTTTGTTATAATTTAAATAAAAAGTTTAGTAAATTTACCTACATGAAAATTTCCTTACAATAATTTGAGTGAGAAATATGTAAAAAATTGTCGTCATGACTATATAATATCAAACTTTACAAACCTAATAATCATAAGGTATAACCAAGTTGCCAAACTTATATCTGCGGGCATTAGTAGTTTGGTTTGGTTTGAGTTTTCTTTCCTTTATATTTTTTGTTATCTTCATCTTCACGTGATTTTTTTTGTTTAAGTTTTTGGCATGATCTGATCGTAGATTGATTGTTAAGAAAAGATATTTCTATCATTGATTCAATTCAGTTATCAATGAGAAAGAAAAATATTTCATATATTCGTTCTAAACTAAAACCACTTTTGTATCCGCGGAACGTAAGTTATTCTCATAAATTTTCTCAAATTAAATGTATCAATAACAAAAAGAGGGATACCACCAGGCTAGAAAGAACAGAATGGTGACTATGAAGAGAAAGCGATTATTCAGAAAAGGTGGTATGCATAATTTTACATTACATTGAGACATATGATACAAGAAAAATGGATGATATCGTCTACTCTTAGGAATTTCTAAATAATATCGAAGTGTCTGGATTGTCTAATCATTCTTTGACGTTGAAGATTGATTCTCCTATAATGCTACTTAGAAACATTGATCCGAAAGGTGGTATGTGCAATGACACAAGGTTACTAATTACACAAATGGCTGATCATGTTATTGAGGCAAGGTGTATAACAAGAGAAAGTGTTGGAGACAAAGTTTTAATACGTAGAAAATTTGTTACTCCATCTGATGGAAGGTTCCCCTTTAGAATGAGGCAATAAAATTTTCTATTTCAGTTACCTTCGCCATGACAATTAATAAGAGTCACGGATAATCTAAAATTGGTGTATATCTTTCAAGGTTAATATTTACTCATGGACATATATATTTGCATCTCTTTCAAGAATTACATCAAAAAAAGTTTGATGATTCGAATAACTGATCAAGATGGAAAAGCATTGCAAAAAACAACAAGTTGTTTATACGAAGTCTTTTATAATGTAAATAGGATTACAAATTTTATTTTACCTTATTTTTTAGAATATTATATGTGCCTAATATGTTTTTGTTTAATTATTTATAATTTATCTAATTAATAAGGTCATGGCTAGCGTTTAATATTTAAGACTGTCTACATATGTTTTTGCAATAAAATAACATAAATCTGGAGAGCAAGGGCATGTTCCAGTTACTAACTCGCCTCTCCCATCTACAATTAGTGTTTGTATCTAATGGTGATGTTAACTTTGTAGCCATTTTCAAGCAAACACTTGATGATAATAGAGGCTATGTTTCATGTGCCACTGACACAAGCTTTCTTCGTTCCAGTGCTTAAAGTGATATGAAAGTTATTGTCATCTAATATTAATTATCAAACAAAAAGTTAAAGAAAAAATTAGTTACTTAAGATTGATCAATTGCATATACAGAACCAAAGAGCTTCGAATCCCCGCCTTCCCAAAGATAAATAATTATAACTCTTGTCAGAATAGTGAGGTGTGATCTTCTAGGTTCGCAAATACCAAAATATAATTGTTTGTGGATTCAATTTGCATCAAACCAAATCACCTTGGAGATCGGAGACGGATCGGTGAGAGATTTCGCAAACCATCAAGATCATCGTGCATTGCTTTGAACGTCAAGTTCATTATTAACTTTGCAAAGAAAAAAACATAAAAGGATCAGAAAATGAGCGACGAAAAAAGGAAAGAACATAAAAATGATATGGTCCGTTTTAAAGTAAATAAAAATAAACTGTTAACGAAGCCCATTACATATTCCGACTGTCCAATGAAATAAACGAGTCTTCCCTTTCATTATTTTTGTCTGAGTTATGAACTATAAATCAAATAAAAAAACATACAAATCAATCCAACAAAAAATAAAATATATTTATTTTAATTTTAAATAAATTATATTAAAAATAAAATTTAAATATAAATTAACATCCTGCACAAGGTGCGGGACAATCAACTAGTATATATTATATGAACCAGTATTATTTCAAATTTTTTATACTCTCAGTAACTATTTTGGAATTATAATTTACTAGCATTGATTAATAAAAGGTACATTTTAAAACAACAACAAAATCAATCTTTATAAGACTAAAAACATAAAATATATATATATTTTTTAAAAGAGAAGAATTAATCTTTTCTTTTTCATCTGAATTAGTATTAATCAAAATGGGTGAAATGCAAAATTGAGATACATACGCCGGTAGAAGAAAATACAATCTCTCAACTAGATTTTGACCCACGTTTAGAAAGCGCGGGTTTACTTTTTACAAATTTAAATTATATTTATTTTGTTATTAGTAATTAAAATTTTTAATTATCCAATCTAATTTTATTTATAATTGTGTAGTCCGCATTATAAAAATAAATTAATAATTTAGATTTAAAAAAGAATTGTGTGTTATTTGAGAAGAGGTATATCGTAAAGATAAAGAGATTAAAATAGCGATTTTGCATTATAAGTTTTAATATTGAATAAATTTGATATTTTTATTAAATTAAAATATATGATTTTGAATTATATATATATATATATATATATATATATATATATATATATATATATATATATATATATATATTATATATTTGTTTTAAACTCGTGAAAAGTTCATTTTTACAATTTGAAATTGGCTAATTTATTTTTCAACCCGCTCTTATAATAGTTTAAATATTTTGCAATATGATGTAACAACCCGCTAAAATGCAATTGTAAAAACAAATTCTTACGAAAAAATTAATTTAATATAATTTTAAAATTTTATTATAGTATAAACATAAATATTTATATTTGAAATAAAAATAAAAAGATATTAAAATATATTATATTTGAATTTTGAATATAATCATAATTAAAGAATACTATCCTATATATACAAAATAGTTGATGTTTAAATTATTTAGCTATATATATCAATTGATTTAATAGTTTCATGTTTATATATATAATTAATTAGAAAAGTGAAACCCATTATATTTAGCTTGTTTGGATACATGTTTAGTAATTGTCTTGTTTGGAAACATGGATAGTAGAAAAATTGTTATATTCCTTAATTACCCTTAATGAATATTAAAAACACTTTTAAATCTCTAATGGCACAATTGTAAATAACACATGCCCCAAAAGTTAGTAATTAAAATTATATTTATTTTGTTATTAGTAATTAAATTTTTTAATTATCCAATCTAATTTTATTTATAATTGCGTAGTCCGCATTATAAAAATAAATTAATAATTTAGGTTTAAAAAAGAATTGTGTGTTATTTGAGAAGAGGTATATCGTAAAGATAAAGAGATTAAAATAGCGATTTTGCATTATAAGTTTTAATATTGAATAAATTTGATATTTTTATTAAATTAAAATATATGATTTTGAATTAATATATATATATATATATATATATATATTTTATATATTTGTTTTAAACTCGTGAAAAGTTCATTTTTACAATTTGAAATTGGCTAATTTATTTTTCAACCCGCTTTTATAATAGTTTAAATATTTTGCAATATGATGTAACAACCCGCTAAAAATGCAATCGTAAAAACAAATTCTTACGAAAGAAATTAATTTAATATAATTTTAAAAATTTATTATAATATAAACATAAATATTTATATTTGAAATAAAAATAAAAAGATATTAAAATATATTATATTTGAATTTTGAATATAATCATAATTAAAGAATACTATCATATATATACAAAATAGTTGATGTTTAAATTATTTAGTTATATATATCAATTGATTTAATAGTTTCATGTTTATATATATATATAATTAATTAGAAAAGTGAAACCCATTATATTTAGCTTGTTTGGATACATGTTTAGTAATTGTCTTGTTTGGAAACATGGATAGTAGAAAAATTGTTATATTCCTTAATTACCCTTAATGAATATTAAAAACACTTTTAAATCTCTAATGGCACAATTGTAAATAACACATGCCCCAAAACTTAGTAATTAAAATTATATTTATTTTGTTATTAGTAATTAAAATTTTTAATTATGCAATCTAATTTTATTTATAATTGTGTAGTCCGCATTATAAAAATAATTTAATAATTTAGGTTTAAAAAAAGAATTGTGTGTTATTTAAGAAGAGGTATATCGTAAAGATAAAGAGATTAAAATAGCGATTTTGCATTATAAGTTTTAATATTGAATAAATTTGATATTTTTATTAAATTAAAATATATGATTTTGAATTAATATATATATATATATATATATATATTTTATATATTTGTTTTAAACTCGTGAAAAGTTCATTTTTACAATTTGAAATTGGCTAATTTATTTTTCAACCCGCTCTTATAATAGTTTAAATATTTTGCAATATGATGTAACAACCCGCTAAAATGCAATTGTAAAAACAAATTCTTACGAAAAAATTAATTTAATATAATTTTAAAATTTTATTATAGTATAAACATAAATATTTATATTTGAAATAAAAATAAAAAGATATTAAAATATATTATATTTGAATTTTGAATATAATCATAATTAAAGAATACTATCCTATATATACAAAATAGTTGATGTTTAAATTATTTAGCTATATATATCAATTGATTTAATAGTTTCATGTTTATATATATAATTAATTAGAAAAGTGAAACCCATTATATTTAGCTTGTTTGGATACATGTTTAGTAATTGTCTTGTTTGGAAACATGGATAGTAGAAAAATTGTTATATTCCTTAATTACCCTTAATGAATATTAAAAACACTTTTAAATCTCTAATGGCACAATTGTAAATAACACATGCCCCAAAAGTTAGTAATTAAAATTATATTTATTTTGTTATTAGTAATTAAATTTTTTAATTATCCAATCTAATTTTATTTATAATTGCGTAGTCCGCATTATAAAAATAAATTAATAATTTAGGTTTAAAAAAGAATTGTGTGTTATTTGAGAAGAGGTATATCGTAAAGATAAAGAGATTAAAATAGCGATTTTGCATTATAAGTTTTAATATTGAATAAATTTGATATTTTTATTAAATTAAAATATATGATTTTGAATTAATATATATATATATATATATATATATATATATATTTTATATATTTGTTTTAAACTCGTGAAAAGTTCATTTTTACAATTTGAAATTGGCTAATTTATTTTTCAACCCGCTTTTATAATAGTTTAAATATTTTGCAATATGATGTAACAACCCGCTAAAAATGCAATCGTAAAAACAAATTCTTACGAAAGAAATTAATTTAATATAATTTTAAAAATTTATTATAATATAAACATAAATATTTATATTTGAAATAAAAATAAAAAGATATTAAAATATATTATATTTGAATTTTGAATATAATCATAATTAAAGAATACTATCATATATATACAAAATAGTTGATGTTTAAATTATTTAGTTATATATATCAATTGATTTAATAGTTTCATGTTTATATATATATATATAATTAATTAGAAAAGTGAAACCCATTATATTTAGCTTGTTTGGATACATGTTTAGTAATTGTCTTGTTTGGAAACATGGATAGTAGAAAAATTGTTATATTCCTTAATTACCCTTAATGAATATTAAAAACACTTTTAAATCTCTAATGGCACAATTGTAAATAACACATGCCCCAAAACTTAGTAATTAAAATTATATTTATTTTGTTATTAGTAATTAAAATTTTTAATTATGCAATCTAATTTTATTTATAATTGTGTAGTCCGCATTATAAAAATAATTTAATAATTTAGGTTTAAAAAAAGAATTGTGTGTTATTTAAGAAGAGGTATATCGTAAAGATAAAGAGATTAAAATAGCGATTTTGCATTATAAGTTTTAATATTGAATAAATTTGATATTTTTATTAAATTAAAATATATGATTTTGAATTAATATATATATATATATATATATATATATATATATATATATATATATATATATATATATATATATATATATATATATATATATGTTTTAAACTCGTGCAAAGGTCATTTTTACAATTTGAAATTGGCTAATTTATTTTTCAACCCGCTCTTATAATAGTTTAAATATTTTGCAATATGATGTAACAACCTGCTAAAAATGCAATCGTAAAAAAAAATCTTACGAAATAAATTAATTTAATATAATTTTAAAATTTTATTATAATATAAACATAAATATTTATATTTGAAATAAAAAATAAAAAGATATTAAAATATATTATATTTGAATTTTGAATATAATCATAATTAAAGAATACTATCCTATATATACAAAATAGTGGATGTTTAAATTATTTAGTTATATTTATCAATTGGTTTAATAGTTTCATGTATATATATATATATATATATATATATATATATATATATATATATATATATTTAATTAATTAAAAAAGTGAAATCCATTATATTTAGCTTGTTTGGATACATGTTTAGTAATTGTCTTGTTTGGAAACATGGATAGTAGAGAAATTGTTATATTCCTTAATTACCCTTAATGAATATTAAAAACACTTTTAAATCTCTAATGACACAAATTATAAATAATACATGCCCCAAAGATTAGTTTTCTAAAGACTCTAATTTTTCAATAGTATTGATACTAAACCCATAAAAAGAGGCGTAGCCAAATAAGGGAATTAAATATAAGCAAAAGACTAAACACGAGACGTATAAATTTTGGTAATGTTTATTAATTTATGTATGTATATATGTGTGAATGCATTCTTAGTTCGAAAAATAACTTAAAACGATAATGAGAAAACATGAAAACAACATACTTTTAGATTTTTCACATTCAATATGATTTTGTTTAGTTGTATATATTTAACTAGGCACACCATTTTTTGTCAATGTCAACACCACATATATAGATAACTACTATAACGAATCTGATCAGATAACTAAGCTTAGAAATATAAATAATTGACTAAATTTTTAGTTTAATGAAGCTTGCTTCTAGGGAGTGTCTAGAAGTCTGGTAGGACCTTCAGAGGTCCAAATGATAGCCTGGTAGGATAAGATAGCAAATCTTTGCACAGTTTAGAGAAATGATATTTAATTTACGTATATATCATCAAATACAATCATTCAAATATACGCACACTTGTACATAGACATGCACATACACGTGTCGGGATGTCGTTTTGTATGCAAATGTACATGGAGAAAGATGGGTCGTTAAGGAGATTAATTTATGGGTCCAACGTCGTAATTAATCATATTTTAAATATTTTAGTTAGTTTTCTTAAAATTATAGCGGATCCAACAAGCAAACAAAAATGTAACAACTGTATTAGCTATTAGTTGAAGTGGTAAAATTGTAAAAAAAGAATTTATTAATGAAAATAATAACAAAAAAGTTAAAATAATCATTGGTATACCTAGCTTTTAATAGCACTTTTGTAATTGATAACAAATTAAATGTTATATCTCTAACCAAAACGATTAGAAATTACCAATTAAAGCTAGTATTTATTTGGTTAAATATTTGAACGAGCTGCTAGTTAATATTTTTGTTCTAACACTTAGCCGCCTAGCCGTCTAGGCGGACACCTAAACGTTAAGCAGTACTCAAGCCGATTTCGAAACCGCCTAAACCCGCTTAGTTCCATCTAATTCCGTCTAGACTGCCTAATTACCGCTTAGCCAACTGCATATCTCAAATTTTTATTATTGTTATTTTAAAAAAGAAGTTTTGAATCTAAAATTTGAAATTGTTTAACTTATGTTCATAATTTTAATAAAAACTATATCTTTCATGTTTAGATATTTGTTTTTATAAGTTTAATAAAAATTTTGAATACAATATTATATTAAAAGGTTAATTATAATTGATTAATATGTTTTTTAAGAAAATAAATAGCCCTAAAACTAGGTTCTGAGCAATATCCATGTAATCTCCGATTTGTTTTTGTTAAGGGCTAGGCTTCAGCCACGCGTACAATGCCTAGTGAATTTCCGAACAAAGGTTAATATTAACATGTTAAATGATTTTTGGCACAAATTTAATTTAACTAACCAAATAAGCATTATTATAATGTATAAACGACCATTGGAAGATCTAAAAAACTTTTAACCAGAAGTATTATCATAATACTTGAATTAATCAGGTTATTATGAGTTTAAAGATTCACACTGCAATTTGTATAATCATGGATTTGGACTTAGGAAATAGATGATATAGATTTCCTATGAATCAAGGATGAATTTAAGATTAAATGGAAATTATATAAAGGAATAGATCGAATGCATATAAAGAATGAGATCGAATATTTCTAGTCGAAGTGTTTTAGTCGAATATGTTTCATATATATTTTTAGATCGACTTCTCCTTATTTTATACAATGAAATCTCCTTCTTCAGCTACGGTCTTCTCGCAACTGTTAACCACTATGTTAGCGCGTATATCGGGATCACATCTGACTTGGTTTGTACTTATCCTTGACTCATAGCCCCACTTTTGTCGACATGCGATCTGATGAAGGTCCACCGTTCTAAGACCTTTTGGGCTTGTCACAATAGGATTCATAGAAAAGCAATCAAACTCCAACCCATTTGGCCAGATCTCTCTAAATGTGCCGGATTTTGTTGTGCAAAATCTAATACCAACAATTGCCCCTAACCCATTGGATGAGAGGTAATCTGGGGATGATGTGCGCCGACCTCGAACTTTGCAGATAATGATTATCTTACGTTGCCATCGATCTGTCATGGTTTGAACGGTTCAAGCATCAGAAAGATTACCCTATCTCCGACGATCCTGAGGGCGTTGCTTATTTGCTCAACATTTCAAGCCTTTGAGTTTTAGCTCTCGGCCATTCGCGATGGAAAGTGAGAATGCATATATCAAAATGATGGCGGCACAAGGAAATTAATAAGTTTACCTTACGCATTCTCGCACTTACGTTTCATATCTTCCCTTTTTGGTATAGTTCATCATTTTAATGAACTGGTTTGGCTTGCGCAGTTGCTCGATGCCACCAATAAGTACACGATGAAGTTGGATATATGCAAAGTGATGAAGTTCAAAGGGCCACTATTCAGTTCGACCAGCATGGGTCGCATTTTGCGAAGGTCATTGGAGGCAGATCGATGCAAAGCGATAAAGTTCAAGGTGGAGCGACCTATGGGGCGAAGACCTAGATGGTGACGAGCATATGGATAAGTGATCCAATTTGTCGTGGATCTCCTTCATCAAGCCCCTTTTAAAAATTCTGAGTGTTTTGGTATTGCCTTAAAGGGATTATAATTTATTTTTCGAACACAGTGTTTCCCGCGAAGGGCTTTTAGAATTCGGTGTTGTCCAAGAAGGAATTTTATGTTTTCGTACCCAGGAGGATTTTAATCCTTTTAATAGAATTGTCATTTAGTTATTCTTTGTTCCAAAAACGTCTAAGTAAGAAAATTTGAATATGTTTGGTATAAAATTTACAAACTTAGTTTACTCGAACAATTCAATCAAACTTAATTTAATCAACTTAAACGAGTTCAATCAAACTGAGCTCGGCCAAGGGTCGATCAAACTAGTTCGGTATAAAAAATTTCTTGATGATCAAACTAGTAAAGTTTCGTTCAATTAGCTAACTAGAGAACTTGGTGATTCACGATCGCCAGGAAGAGTTCTTTTAAGGAGAGCTTGACTTGGTTTGTGATCTATTGAGTATCATCTTTTGTTTTGATATGTTCAGAGCAGATTCATTTGTAGAGTTCGAACGAGGATCGAACCAGGTCAAATCAGGTCGAATAAATTTCAACTCAAATTTTATGAGTCGATTTCAGCCAATTTCGAGCTCGATCTCGTGGGGTCGGACCAGCAAAATTTAATCAAGTGAAGGAAAGACTGCGTTCGTTGGGTGAGTGAACTCTTTTCCCTTTTTTTCTAGCTTGTAGAGGCCGAGCTAATACTTCGGACGCAGATGGATTTTAGGCCATGTGAGGGGTGCCCCCCCCCCCCAGTTCTTCTAGTTGTAGGCATTGAATAATTGAGTTAAAAAATACTTCGCGATTGTGAAATCGGGATAGTTTAGAAAGAACTATTTTTTTGGATCATGTAGAGATCACTATTTATGGGATCATTAGGGATCATTGTTTTTATGGGATCGTTAGAGATCGCTGTTTTTTTTTTGGAACCGTTAGAGATTGCTGTTTTTGGGATCGTTCACAGACCGTTGTTTTGGGATTGTTTAGAGACCGCTGTTTTGGGATCGTTTAGACATTGCTGTTTTGGGATTATTTAGAGATCCTTGTTTTTGGGATCGTTTAGAGATCACTTATTTTGAGATCGTTTATAGATCGTTGTTTTTGGGATCGTTAAGAGATCCCTTATTTTGGGATCGTCTATAGATCGCTGTTTTGAGATCGTTTAAAGATTGTTGTTTTTGGAATCGTTAGAGATCACGACGAATTAAACCATAAAAATTATTAATTAACAAATATCTTTTTACAAAATGATAGTGACAGACATAGTAGAACGCGAGCTCGATTGAGAGCTTAGGTATGTAGAGTTGCGATAATGCTTGTTAACTTGTAATAGTAAACATTGTCTAGCCTGCGTGTGGTCGTAGATCGTGCATATGGTATGAGTTTGAGGGGAAGCTGCGCTCGATGTAGAGCTGCCTACATATCCTTTTAAGGGATCAAGCCTTTACGTAGTTTGATTTTAGTCGAAGCATTTTCAATGTAAATAATTTTTGAGGTTTATGATATTCCAAGGTTGCAGCTTGGGATTTTGAGTTTCCACCGATTTGAGTCGGTAAACTCCATCCCGGATGATATCGGTGACCTGGTAGGGACCTTACCATTTCGCCCCTAACTTTCTAGTGTGTTCTTCCTTTTTATGGTCGAACAATTTTCGTAGGACGAGTTTGCCTACTTGAAACCATTGGGTTTTAATTCGGGAAACGTAGTAGCAAGCTGCGGCCTGTTGGTAGTTCTTGATTCGAGAGAGAGAGAGGTTTCTACGTTTGTCGACAAAGTTTAGCTCGTCAGTTATCATTTGGTTATTCAGTTCTTCATTTTGTGGGCATTCTATTTTTCGAAAGCTCGAGACAAGGATTTCTGCAGGAACTACGGCCGTGATGCCGTAGGCGAGAATGGTGTTTCTCCCATAGATTTTCGAGGTGTAGTTATGAAAGCCTAGATCACAGCTGGGAGCTTGTCGCTCCAGTTTTAATTGCACTCATCGAGCCTTTTATTAAGGTTTTTCATGATTGATTTGTTGGCTGCCTCGTCCAATCCATTCTCTTGAAGGTAGTGAAGCGTCAAATAGGTCAGCTTGATATTTCAAGTTCTACAAAACATTTGGAATATGTTCGATATGAATTGAGATCCATTATCAGTGACGATCACTTGAGGAAGTCCTTGACGACATATTATGTTTCGTGAAACGAACTCCTTTCATGGACGTCCCTGATTTTTTTTGTAGGAACCGACTTTGATCCATTTGGTGAAGTAGTCGGTCATAACCGGTATGTGCATCGCTTTTTTCTTTCCCGATACGACAAGGGGTCCTACTATATCCATTACCCATCGCATAAAAGGATATGGTGAGGAGATCGAATAGAGTTTCTCCGAGGGTTGGTGGATTATCGGGGGCTTGCCTATGGAACTTGTCGCACTTCACATAAAATGTTTCGCACTCGATGGCCATGGTTGGCCAGAAAAAATCGTTTCTTTTAATTCGTATGACCATAGCTCTTCCTATGGAATGACTTTCATGAGCTTTCGTCATACCGTTCGAGCATGTCCGCCGAAAAGACTTCATTGAAGAGTTTAACTTCTATTACACAGTATCTCACACTTTGTGATTCGAGTTTTCTGATGGCCCACCTGTCAGAGGGGGTTTCACCATCAACGATGTATCATATTATGGGGGTCCTTCAATCATTTTTGGTATTGAGTTGTTGCGTTTGACTTGTGAAGGTTGCCTTTATGGGACCAACGGGAAAATTAGCTACGTAGAGAGCTTTTCTAGGATCGATGTCACAATCGACATCGATTATGTTCATGTATTAGCAATTTCCTCCTCGGTTGTTAGTCTAACATTGATTCGCTTTGGAGAGTTATCCTTTTTTAGGGACGATGCTTTTAGGGTGATATTGATGCGAATCTTCTCAATCTCTTCGATCGGTATGATCCTTCTTAGGTAGAATCGGAGGCCGAGTCTAATGTTACGAGGGAATCAGCCCCAGTATTTTCACTATGAGGGATTCGAGTTAGATCAAAAAATCGATATGATCGGAAAGGCTACGAATTATGCGCAGTATGCTTCCATTAGTTTGTCTTTGGCTTCGTGGTTACCATGGAATTAGATTGTAATTACTGGCGTAAAGACAAGAGCCCAAAGAGTATGTCATTACTGGCGACGCCTACGAGAGGTCTTCGTCCTTCAACGATCTCGAAGTCTTCGAACTCCATATTTTTAAAGTATCATAGAAAAGGACGTCGACTAAACTTCCCATGTCTATCATTATCCTGGAGAGCTCGACATCTCCAACGACCAGACAGACGAGCAAAACATCTTCATGGGGTTTGTCTGGTTTGAGTACCTTGCTTTCACAGAATGTTTTCGTGATGGGGGCCTTGTACGAGAGTTTTCTCCCGTCTTTTGGTGTTGACTCTTCTTTGGAGGTCTTTGATCGAGTTAAATGAGTCTCATCATAGATTAGAGACACTAAATATGAAGTCGACTCATTTAGGGGCCCCACAAAATTGAGGGAGGTTAACGCATGAGCTAAGAGTTTTCCTATGATCGAGAGGTGGAAAAAATACTGATCCATCTAGAACACCGCATTGGCTGAGTTGGCCGAGAATGAGCTCGACTCTTTTGTATTGAGAAAACTTTTTAGTGTTAGACTATTTAGTCGATTTAGGTCCCTTGTTGTTAGGAGGTGTTTCCTCCTCGACCTTGGATTACTGGGCCTTTTCAGCTTCAAGCTTTCTGGCTTCGATTTTAGTTCGATTTTAGCACTCGGCTGTTGAGGGCCTATTTTCTTTTGATGTTCACAATACTTGTTTTGGTCGTACTCAAATTTGTGTGAACCCTTGGGGTCTCCGCCCTGTTACCAGTCCCGAATATACGAGAATCCTTTTGACCACTGTTGTTTTGCAAGATTTTCCCTTTTGTTGTTCCTCTGCGAGGATGGCAGTTTCTTCTTCCAAGATGGTAAATTCTGAAGTGCGATATAAAGCATCATCAAGGGAACTTGGTTGTATACCATTGTAAGTGTCTCAGCGCCTATAATGCGACATTGTCATTCGGTTTCGAGATTTTGGATTTGACCTCTTTGAACTGAGCGATGTACGAACAAAGCAATTCACCAGGTTGCTAGGATATGTTGAACAAGGCTACATCCTTGGTTTTAACTTCAATGAAAACATAGTATTGTTTCAAGAAAGCTGTCATGCCCTGGTTGAAGTTGTCGATGGACTTTTTTTCCAGTCCGGCGAACCATTCTAGGGCAAGGCCCGACATGTTTTCTATGAAGAATCTGTAGAACGCATGATCTTTTTCTTCGTCGGTTAGATAGACACAAGACATCTCGCCGCTGAACGCTCTGATGTGAGCCTTTGGGTCCGACTTCCCTGAGAAATCTGGGAATTTAGTTTTTTTCTTTGTCGTGCAATCTAGCAAACGCAATCCGTGAAAGGTGTTTGACGCGTTTCTTTGATTACTCGTTTGATTTCTGGTACCGCGCTAGTTGCTGTTGGGAATGTCCTGAAATCTATTGTACATGCTCTAAGTGAAAGTCGTATAGTCGAGATGAGACAATCACATAACACTAGGTAGTCATAACGCTTTACTAGAAGCCACTTATGATCAATGAGTTGAGAACTCATTGCTAGTGTTATATGATCCTACAGGGTCACACACCTAAGCAAACTGGGCGTAAAAAACGAGGTTGATCATTAATGTAATGATCCAGTAAATGCATATGTGATATGCATTCGATATCAATGTTCTGGGGAAGCATCGATCGTTGCAGAGAGTGCATCGATCGATGCACTCACGGATTAATCAGATTAATTCGGTTTAATCGTTGGTTAATTCCGTTGTGGTTTAAGCCGACATATATAAGATATATGGTCGACCTAAACTCGTCCCTAACCTAATTCACAGCCACCAGAACACAGAAATAAACCTCTCTGGAGATTAGATCTCTGTAAGGCACTAGCATCCCTGCGGTCCAGTTTGTGTGCGTGTGGATACCAGTAGAGGCGCAGCATTTGAGGCGCTTCGTGATCTCGATTATCTGCAAACACTTCCGCTGCATATTCATCAGGTAATCTCGAGATCTGATAGATTCAATTACATGAACCTTAGATCCTAGGCTCGGAATTCAGACTAGGGTTGCTAATCCTGATTAGAACTGCTAAAAATTCCTTCAGTGGTATCAGAGCTTTAGGGTTCCATTGAATCTGTAGCATGATGATTAGATTAGTTGAATCTAGATCTTTGTATGACTGATACAAGCATGCTAAAACTCGTTTTGATCAAAGTAACCTAGTTTAGGGTTTTGTTCGAAAACGTTTTAAGGATTTTCGCATAGTGTCGATCGTTGCCAATCAGGCATCGATCGACACAGAGCGAAAACCCGAATGAATTTAGGGTTTTTTTTTTGCATGGTGTCGATCGTTGCCAATCCGGCAACGATCGATGCAGGGCGAAAACCCGAATAAACCTAGTTTTCGCCTAGTGTCGATCGATGCAATTGTTGCATCGATCGACACAGCCTCGCGAGATTGTTGGATCGGTTCAATTGGATTGGACCGGTTATCGAGCTTGGTTAATAATGGTCGAACACTGTGAATGGTTTAAATGCGATTGGTCTGATTAGGTTGGCATCGACCGATGCTAATGTAGCATCGATCGACGCTGACCGGTATTCAAAACCGGATTAATTGGATTGATCGGTTATCGCGGATTAATTAATTATAAGAATTAAAACATAGTAAAACTGAACGTTTTAAATGGTTCCGTTCCTCAACCAAATATCAAGTGATACTTGATGTCTTTCCAATCTTGTCAACTGTCAAGACTCATTTCATTGTACGATAGGCTTGCAGTGCAAGGTATCAACAATTACATGAGTAAGGCATGAAGTAATCGTGTTAATGGGCTTGCAGTGCAAGGCATCAACAATTACATGACTGAAGAGATTGGTTTGCTTGACTGGGCTATCAAAATCGTTTTGGGCCCAGAGACATCAGGTGGATTGGACATAAGATGTCGATCCACAACCAAGAGTTATATTGGATATAACTAGCAAGGTTATTGCTTACCTAAATAGCTAAAGTTGAGTGATAGCCAGTGGCTCACTTGAATTTAGTAAAATATGGGTCTTGGATCATTATATTCATCTGAAGAAGCATTGATTGAATATAATGCGAGTTTTCTTAAAAGTTAAGATTTCTCATTTCTTGAACATCATAACTAAACCTTTTTCTTTTCTATGTTCTCAGCTATGACTACTACTCATAATAATTCTTTCTCCCTGCGATCCGTCCTTGAGAAGTACAAGTTAAATGGATCGAATTTTCTCGAATGGTATCGGAACTTGAGAATTGTTCTCAAGCAGGAGAAGCGGGACTATGTCCTTGAAAATGTTCTCCCTGAAAAACCGAGATCCAATGCTGCACATGCAGAAAGGAGTGCTTGGGACAAGCATTCCAATGATGTGGTCGATGTGAATTGTCTCATGTTGGCTACCATGAACTCGGACTTGCAGAAGCAATACGAGAACGTGGAGTCGCCAGTGGATATGATTACTAGCCTGAAAAGCATGTTTCAGGAGCAAGCACGAACTGAGAGATACCAGACGGTTAAATCTCTCATTGAATGCAAGCTACCAAAGGACAGTCCGGTCAGTCCTCATGTCATTAAGATGATGGGTTATATTGATAACCTGGGGAGACTGGATTGTCCCATTAGCCAAGAGTTGGCTACTGACATCATTCTGCAGTCACTGCCGTCAAGTTATGATCAGTTTGTTATGAACTATAACATGAACAACTTGACGAAGACGTTGACTGAACTGCATGGCATGCTCAAGACAGCTGAGCCTAATATCAGGAAGGGCACTCCTAATGTACTTATGGTACAAGGGGGTAAGAAGTTTAAGAAACTTGGCAAAGGCAAGGGAAAGGGCAAGGCAGTCCCGGTTGAGAACCAGGACACGCCTGCGCCAGCCCCGAAGCCCAAGCCGGGCCCATCTGAGACTGATAAGTGCCATTACTGTAAAGAGCCTGGGCATTGGAAGAGAAATTGCAACAAATTCTTGGAAGATAAGAAGAAGAAGAAGACTTTCGAGACTTCATCTTCAGGTATTTATGTTATAGAAGTAAATGTTACTACTTCTTGTTCTACTTCTTGGGTATTGGATACCGGCTGTGGTGCTCATATTTGTACAAATATGCAGGGCCTAAGCAACAGTAGGACGTTGGAAAAGGGACAAGTGGACCTGCGTGTGGGGAATGGAGCAAGAGTTGCTGCATTAGCCGTAGGAACATTTAACTTGTCTTTACCTTCTGGTTTGGTTTTAGAACTTCATAATTGCTACTATGTACCTGCTATAAGCAGAAATATTATTTCTATTCCTGTTTTGGATTTGGAAGGATATCAGTTTTCAATTAAGAATAAATGTTGTTCTTTTGATTACAATGATATGTATTATGGTAGCAGCCCATTAGAAATCTATAACATTAACACCAAGAGATTCAAATCAAATGACACGAATCAGACTTTTCTATGGCATTGTCGTTTGGGCCACATAAACGAGAAACGGATTCAAAAGCTCCATAGTGATGGGCTTTTGGGCTCATTTGATTATGAATCATGTGAGAAATGTGAATCTTGTTTACTAGGCAAAATGAATAAGGCCCCTTTCAACAAATCAAACGAAAGGGCCAGTGACCTGTTGGGCCTTATACATACAGATGTATGCGGCCCAATGAGCACAAGTGCCAGAGGAAATTTTCGATACTTCATTACCTTCACTGATGATTTCAGCAGGTATGGCTATGTCTATTTAATGAGACACAAGTCGGAATCCTTTGAAAAGTTCAAGGAGTTCCAAAATGAAGTACAGAATCAACTTGGCAAAAGTATTAAGGCTCTTCGATCAGATCGTGGAGGAGAATACTTAAGCCAAGAATTCAGTGATCATTTGAGAGATTGTGGAATTGTTTCACAACTCACTCCTCCTGGAACACCACAATGGAATGGCGTGTCTGAGAGGAGGAATCGGACTTTATTAGATATGGTTCGATCAATGATGAGTCTCTCAACTCTTCCATTATCCTTTTGGGGATACGCTCTAGAAACGTCTGCGTTTACACTAAATAGGGTTCTGTCAAAATCAGTTGCAAAGACACCACATGAGATGTGGACTGGAAATGTTCCGAATGTGTCTTTCCTGAAGATTTGGGGTTGTGAAGCTTATGTTAAGAGATTAATTACAGATAAGCTCGAGCCCAAATCTGATAAATGCTACTTCGTTGGTTATCCTAAGGAAACCAAGGCATACTACTTTTACAACCAATCCGAGAACAAAGTGTTTGTTGCTCGGAACTGCGTTTTTCTTGAGAGAGAGTTTCTTTCCAAGAGAAACAGTGGGAGTAAAGTACAACTCGAAGAAGTTCGAGAACCGCAGGAAAGTGCTCAACCCGTAGAGGAAGAGCAACAGTTGGATCTACAAAGAGTTGTAGCGACGGCGCCTGTGGAGCCTGAAATTCGCCGATCCGAAAAGATCCGTCACGAACCCGAGAGATATGGATTTCTTGTAACCAATTATCATGATTTGTTGATCATTGACAGTGACGAGCCAGCGAATTTTGAAGAAGCAATGATGAGCCCTGACTCCGAAAAGTGGCTGAAAGCCGCTGAATCCGAAATGAGATCCATGTCACAGAACCAAGTATGGACTTTGGTTGATTTACCCGATGGTGCAAGACCCATTGAGTGTAAATGGATTTTCAAGAAGAAAATTGATGTGGATGGAAATATTCAGATATATAAAGCAAGGCTAGTGGCAAAAGGTTTCAAACAAATTCATGGTATTGACTATGAAGAAACCTATTCACCTGTCGCCATGCTTAAATCCATTCGGATTCTCCTAGCAACAGCTGCTCATTATGATTATGAGATCTGGCAGATGGACGTGAAAACAGCTTTCCTTAATGGAATTCTGGAAGAGGATGTGTACATGACACAACCCGAAGGTTTCATCGATCCAAATGCAGCTAGGAAAGTATGCAAACTTCATCGATCCATTTATGGATTGAAGCAAGCATATCGGAGTTGGAATCTTCGTTTTGATGAAGCAGTCAAAAAGTTTGATTTCATCAGAAGCGAAGAAGAACCATGTGTGTACAAGAAGACTAGTGGGAGCGCAGTTGCATTTCTTGTGTTGTATGTAGATGACATACTTCTTCTCGGAAATGACGTTCCGTTGTTACAGTCTGTTAAGACTTGGCTCGGAAGTTGTTTTTCAATGAAAGACATGGGTGAAGCCGCGTATATTCTTGGAATAAGAATCTATAGAGATAGATCAAACAAGTTGATTGGACTGTGTCAAGACACTTATATCGATAAGGTCTTACACAGGTTCAGAATGCAAGATTCCAAGAAGGGCTTCATACCAATGTCTTATGGCATAAGTCTCAGCAAGAAGCAGTGTCCTGAGACACCTGCTGAGCGAGATCGCATGAGTCGGATTCCCTATGCCTCGGCGTTGGGATCCATCATGTATGCCATGCTCTGTATGTTGGAATTGTGTCCAGCAATCTCTGTACTGTCTCTAGAAAGTAAGAGTATGTCAGTGATCAGACATAAGTCATACAATGCTGGGGGTCATGATGGCTTGCTAGAGTCCGCTCATGATCTATAAGTCTTGGACTTATTGCCTTTATTGTATGATCCCATATGGGTCACACGCTTAAGCTAGCAGGAAACAAAGTAGGAACGGCTTAGCAGAAGTACGATAAAAGTGCTAGGCATTTGTCGTACTAAGAGAGACTAACGGGCCTGATTAAATCCATGGGATTTAATCAGATTGGAGTTTTGGGCCCAAAAGCCCAAAAGGGAAAGAGAAGGCTTTTATAAATAAAAGCCAAGTCTCTTTCTCCTCCAACCCTAATCCCAGCCGCGATTTACCTCTCTCCCTGCGCCCTTCCTCAGCTCGGTCTAGCAGCCAGTTTCCTGTGATTGCGTGTGTGAGCCTTTGGAGGATCCATCTCTCGGTGTATCTCCCTGATCATTGACCTGTTCTTCTTTCCGCTGCAACTAAACAGGTAATAAGGTGAGATCCATATGTTTCTAAATAAGAACACCTAGATCTGATGCATGTTTAGTAGGTTCAACTAATCTGAGAATTGAACCAAGAGTCTAAACTTTCCAACAGTGGTATCAGAGCCAGGTTCTTAGGTTTCTTGTTTTAGATTCATTGTTTAGGTTGTTTAATCTGTTTTAGATGTGTTTTGAATCCATTACTGATAAGAAAAACACATAAGAAACTGAATTAAAATCCTGAACAAACACTTGAATCACAAAACCGAGCTATATGACTCGGGTTTTTTGTTGATTGGCCAAGGCGTGATCAATCGGCTTGACCGGTTGGTGATCACGGCCGAAAGGCGACCGGTCGGGAGAAGCGGAACGGTCGGGATCGGAACGGTCGATCGGCCGAGTGATCGCACGGCGATCACGTCGGATCGCGTCGTACCGATCGCGTCCCGGCTGTCCGTGCGGAGCGTCCCGATCGCGTCCCAGCCGAGCGTCCCACCTGTCCCGATCGTCCGAGCATTCCGGCTGGCGAGCGTCCCGATCGTCCGGCTGGCTCGTCCCGACCGTCCTCGATCTCGGATCGAACGGCTCGCGGTTTGAGCGGCTGGACGAGAGGCTGAGCGGCTGGAAATTAGGTCACGACCAACTCGGTTTGGTTCGTGACTAATTCGGCTCGGTTCAAGGCTCGGTTTAAGATTTTAATTAAAAATCTACGTTCTGGTTTAATAAACAGATTTAATAATTTTATTAAGTCTGGTTAAACCGGGATAAGAAATCCAAAGTCGAAAATTGGATTTTGTGCCTAAACCAGGATTTCTAATTTGATTTGGTTGGACCAAATAAATTGAGAAAATCCGGTTTAGTAAATAACCGGTTGACAATTGTGGTCATCGTAGTAATTAAAATTTGGTTAGACCAATTTTAATGAACCAGACCGGTTATGTCAATTAATTGGACAATTGGGTCATGTCTTGGACATGGACCAATTCTTGGGCCTCGGGCCAAGAAGTTAAAACAATTGGGCCAGTTAATTGAGTCTTTCTTCAGATCAATTTAAAATCTATTTTATAAAAGTATAAAGTCGGTTTTAAATTAAAGTTTCCGAAATTTTATAATTAGAAAGTTTCTTAAAAGAGAATTTTCTGAATTTGCGGGTTTTGGATTTTAAAGAAGTTTCTAAAGTTAGAAAGTTTCCGGTTTTAGAAAGTTTCCAATTTTAGAAAGTTTCTAAAAATAGTAGGTTTCCATAAATAGAAAGTTTCCCGAAATGGTAATCTTCTGTTTTGGGAATAAAACTTTAAAATAAACCTACAGACCTCAAACAATATCAAGCGTTGGATGTCTTGTCCATTCTATGTCAGCTGTTGAAGCCCATTCAATTGTATTCATGGCCTTACAGTGTGAGGGTGTCTACTTTTGCGTGGGTAAGACGGTTTGTGATTCATAAATGTCATTGGGAGTCCCAGACATTAATGATTACATGACTTTATAGTCTGGTTTTCTTGACTGGGCCATCGGGAGTCCCGGGCCTTGAGACATCAGAGTGAATTGGACCTCGGGCCCAGATTCACAACCAAGAGTTATATCACGGATATAATTAGCCGATATAGGGCTTACCGATATAAGCTAAAGTTTAGTGACGGCCAGTGGCCCACTATAATCTTAGTTATATGTGGATCTTGGAATCATTATATTCTATTGAGGGTAACTTATGTTATTGAATATAATGCGTGATTAATCATATTAAATTTTTAATACGAGATTAGTCATTTTGAACATATTAACTAAAATCCTTTTATCTTATATTTCAGTTATAACTAAAACACTTTCTCGATCCGGTCTGTCCTTAAGATGGACAAGCTGAACGGATCAAATTTCTTGACTTGGTCGCGGAACCTGAGGCTAGTCCTCAGACAGGAGAGAAAGGACTATGTCCTTGAGAGAGCTCTCCCCGTGAGGATCGGGTCCAATGCTACACATGCAGTATATAATGCTTGGAATAAGCATTATAATGATGCGGTAGATGTGCGTGGTATGATATTGGCTACCATGGACTCAGACTTGCGGGAGCAATATGAGAACATGGAGTCGCCAATAGAGATGATCAGCAGCCTGAAATTGAAATTTCAGGAGCAGATACGAGTGGAGAGATACCAGTTGGTTAAGTCTCTCACTAGCTGCAAGCTACCAGATGATCATCCAGTAAGTCCTCATATCAGTAAAATGATAGGTTATATAGATAACCTGAGGAAACTGGATTATCCAGTTAGCCAAGAGTTGGCAACTGAGATCATTCTGCAGTCACTGCCGTCAAGCTATGATAAGTTCAGAAGGAACTATATCAAGAAAGGCTTAACGAAGACGCTGACTGAACTGCATGATATGCTCAAGACAGTTGAGCCAAACGTGAAGAGTACCCTGTACAATCTCATGAATGAGAAGGTAGGTTTACCGCTGACAAGGGTGAAGACAAAGTTGTCCAGATTTTGAATCATGGCAAGCGTGTGTCTTCTGAGCCCGAGTCAGATACCTCTTGCGTTGGTAAGTGCTGCTACTGTAAGGAGACAGGGCATTGGAAGAGAAATTGCATTAAATTCATGGAAGATGATGAGGAGTTAAAGTCGATGTATGAGACTACTTCCTCAGGTATTCATGTTGTTACTTCAAGTTCTACCTTAAAGGTATTGGATACTGGTTGTGGCACTGATATTTGTGATAATATGCAGAGCCTAAGCAACAGTAGAACGTTGAAGGAAGGGCAAGTGAAACTACATGTCTGGAAGGAGCTTGGGATGCTGCCTCAGCCGTAGGGTTTTCACTTATAGATCCCTTTTAGGCTTGGTTTTGTATTAAGTAATTGCTACAATGTACCTGCTTTAAGCAGAATTGTCTTTCATTTTCTTGTAAGAATTTGAATGTTTTTCATTTTGATAAAAGACAAGTTTTGTTCTTTTGATCTTAATGAAATATTAATTGTAGCACCCTATTCATGGAATGGGTTTTATATCTTAAACCAAAGAGTGCCTAAAATGTAACATAAATACCGAATTGGTTTAAATCTGATGAATTAAACCTGATTTTCTTGGCAAAAGTCTTGGTCAAATAGAGTAAGTCGGATTCAGAAACCCCATAGTTATGGACTTTTGGGCTCATTTGAATGGATATCTTATGAGACTTGAATTCTGCTTACTGGACCAAAAGTAAAGGGCCCATCTTAGCCGAGCTAGAGAAAGGCCCAAAGGCTTATTGGACCTGGAACATACTCATGTATGTGGCCCAATGAGCAGTAATGCCAGAGAAAATTTCCTGTACTTCATTGTCTCTACTGATTACTTCAGTGAGTGTGACTGTGTTCATTTGATGAGACACAAGTCGGAATTCTTTGACATGGTCGAAAGAGTTCCAGAATGAAGTATAGGATCTGAATGACAAAAGTATTAAGACTCTGGATTAAAATCATGAGTGAGAATACTTAAGTCATTGATTATGTGATCATCTGAATGAGTGTGAAATCGTTTCACAGCTCATTTCTCCTGAAAACCTGAAGGTGTTTCTGTGAGAAAGAATCAGATCTTATAAGAAATGATTAAAGATGAATCACACGAATCTTCCATGATATTTTAAGAATAACGCTCTAGAAATATCTAAGTTTACGCTAAAATAGTTCCACCAATATCAGTTGAAAGACACCACGTAAATGTGGATTGGAATCGATCCAAATTTGTCTTTACTGAGTATTTGTAGTTGTGCTACTTCGCTGGTTGTCCTAGAGAAACTAAGGCTTGTTACTTTTACGTCCAATCTGTTTTCTAAGAAGGGAAGTTATTTTCCATGAAGAACAGTGGGAGTAAAAGCATAACTCGAAGTTTTCTCAAGGAAACCAAGGCTCGGTACTTTTACGACCATTCTGTTTTCTAAGAAGGAAGTTACTTTCCAAGAAGAACAGTGGGAGTAAAAGTACAACTCGAAGAAATTCGAGAAATACAGGAGGCTGCTTAACCTATTGAGGGAGAGCAGCGGAAGGATTTACGGATTTCTGTAGAATCTACACCTGTGGAGCCTGAACTTCGCAGATATGAAAGAATCAGTTACTAATCAGAGAGTGATTTCTCGTCATTAGTTGAAACTGATTCATCATTGAAAGTTCACATGATCTGATGATTATTGAGAGCGACGAATCTGCGAAATTCAAAGAAGCGAAAGTGAGCCCAGATTCCGAAAAATTACATTTTGTGTAAGTTGGCTTCATCGATCCATTCATGGATGGAAGCAAACATATCGGAGTTGGAATCTTCTTTCGGTTGAAGTAGTCAAGGTTTTGACTTGAACAGGAACGAAGCGGAACTGTGTGTTTACTAATAGATTAGTGGGAGCAATATTGCATTTCTCATAGTGTATGTCAATGACATACTGATTCTCGGATATAACGTCCCAACGCTGTAGTCGGTAAAGGACTAACTTGGGAGTTGGTTTAATAATTGACATGGGTAAAGCCACGTAGTTCTTGGATTTTGGATCTAAAGATAGAGATCCAAAAGAGCTGGTAGGACAAAGTCAGGATTCTTAAATTGACAAAGTCCTACACATTTTGAGCAATCCAAGAAGGGTTTTATGCCAGTGTCACATGGCATTAAGTTAAGCAAGATACAGTATCCTACGATAACTGCTGAGCTTAAATGCATGGATAGAATTCCATATGCGTCGGCAATTGGATCTATCATATATGCCATGAAACATACTTGTTTGATGTTGCTTTAATGTTAAGCAAGACAAGTAAAGACCAGTCAAATCCAGCAAAGAATCACTGGATTGCCGTAAAGAATATCCTAAAGTATTTGAGGAATATTAAGGAAAAATTCTAGAGTTACGGAGAAAGTGAGGTGCTACGAGTCGGTAGAGTCTGAAAGGCAAGTTTCCAATAGACAAAGATGATTTCCGATCACAGTCCGGTTATATCTTGTGTCTATCTGGCGGTGCAAGGCACTGTTGCTGACTCAATGACTTAAGCTGAACATTTCGCAACTTGGGAAGTGGCGAAAGAGGTTGTTTGGAAAGAAGAGTTCGTCACTGAACTTGATGTGATTCCCAGCATAGATGAGACTAGCTGCACATCAGAGGTCCAAACACCTTAAGATAAATGACAGAGATGTTAAGTAGATCAGCAAGTTTCAACAAATGAGAACGTTGCTAATCTATTAACGAAGCCACTCCTTAGCCCTAAGCACGAGTCACGGACTGTAGCTGTAGGATAAGTGAAGTTAAGATGTAGTCTTAATTTCAGTGGGAGTTAGTAAAGGGCTTTACTTAATTATTGATATGTTCTTGTAAAACATTTAAAATGTTTAATGAAATTATGATTTCAAGATTATTTTAACTGTGATGAAATAATCGTTCCAAAAGTGATAAAAACCATTTTATAGGTCATCGAAGTAAGTGACTTGATCCTGAGTCATCAAAGTCATTTAGCTTGATCATGAGACCCTATATTTGATAGATGGCTTATATCATCCTGTCCCTAGTCGAAGGTTGTTGAAATTGGAACACCAACAACCATTTGAGACTGGATTGGTACGTGACTTATGACAAAGTCTCAGTGTGTCATAGATGCTCGGCATCAAAGTCAGTACATAGGTGTATGTTGGGGAACATACGACCGGACATGACCCGCTTATAAGAACTCTTCAGGATATTTATATCTGTGTCATAAGAGATTCTTACTACGACTATAGAGTATAGTCCTTAGACCTGAGTTCGCATGCATGTGACTGCACATGAACTGATGTACTTTGATCATTGTCTAGCGCTATCGTTCTGCGATAGTTATAAGGACCTTGTTTGGGTACATTATGAAATGAGTAGTTTACAGTGATGGAACAAGATGGGATTTGTCCCTCCAATATAAATGGAGTGAATATCTCTAGGCCAATCGGAGATTTGAATACTGGAAAACGCATGGCCATGCTCAAACGGACTTTCCCGAGTCGTTTGGATTGTCAGTATCAAATCAGAGTCTGATAAACAAGATTAGGCTTTATAAGGATGACACTAATCTTGCCTTATGACTAATCGAGATATTGAGACGAAAGGGATTATGAATACAGAGATTCCAGTTCAAGTGGGAGATTGTTGGAATTGTGTCCAGCAATCTCTGTACTGTCTCTAGAAAGTAAGAGTATGTCAGTGATCAGACATAAGTCATACAATGCTGGGGGTCATGATGGCTTGCTAGAGTCCGCTCATGATCTATAAGTCTTGGACTTATTGCCTTTATTGTATGATCCCATATGGGTCACACGCTTAAGCTAGCAGGAAACAAAGTAGGAACGGCTTAGCAGAAGTACGATAAAAGTGCTAGGCATTTGTCGTACTAAGAGAGACTAACGGGCCTGATTAAATCCATGGGATTTAATCAGATTGGAGTTTTGGGCCCAAAAGCCCAAAAGGGAAAGAGAAGGCTTTTATAAATAAAAGCCAAGTCTCTTTCTCCTCCAACCCTAATCCCAGCCGCGATTTACCTCTCTCCCTGCGCCCTTCCTCAGCTCGGTCTAGCAGCCAGTTTCCTGTGATTGCGTGTGTGAGCCTTTGGAGGATCCATCTCTCGGTGTATCTCCCTGATCATTGACCTGTTCTTCTTTCCGCTGCAACTAAACAGGTAATAAGGTGAGATCCATATGTTTCTAAATAAGAACACCTAGATCTGATGCATGTTTAGTAGGTTCAACTAATCTGAGAATTGAACCAAGAGTCTAAACTTTCCAACACTGTACTCGTCCAGATGTTGCTTGTGCTTTAAGCATGACGAGTAGATACCAATCGGATCCAGGTGAAAGTCACTGGACAGCAGTCAAGAATATTCTGAAGTATTTGAGAAATACTAAGGATAAATTCTTGGTGTATGGAGGAAGTGATGAGCTGGTAGTAAGTGGTTACACAGACGCAAGTTTTCAGACAGACAAAGATGATTTCCGATCGCAATCTGGTTACATCTTCTGCCTGAATGGCGGTGCAGTAAGCTGGAAGAGTTCCAAGCAGGACACTGTAGCAGATTCCACAACCGAAGCTGAGTATCTCGCTGCTTCTGAAGCGGCAAAGGAGGCTGTTTGGATCAAGAAGTTCATCACTGAACTTGGTGTGATTCCTAGCATTTCTGATCCAGTGGCTTTGTATTGTGACAACAATGGAGCCATTGCGCAAGCAAAGGAACCTAGATCACACCAGAAATCCAAACACATAGAAAGGCGATATCACCTTATCCGTGATATTGTGAATAGAGGAGATGTGAAGATCAGCAGAGTCCCTACGGATGAGAATGTTGCTGATCCACTGACCAAGCCCCTCCCAAGGCCTAAGCATGAGTTTCATACAACTGCTGTAGGCATTAGATTTCTTAAGATATGATCTTGGTTTCAGTGGGAGTTATATTTGGTTTTTAGTTATGACTTGATGTTCGTAGAACATAATTTGATTATGTTATTTTAATGAAATTGTTTCAGCATTATTTAATTGTGTTATTAAATAATTGTCCCAAAGTAATTTATAACATTTTATAGGTTATCAAGTATGTGACTTGATCATGAAACCCTATAAGAAACAAATGACATAAATTATAAATGGTCCCTAGTCGAGGTTGTTAAAATGGGACACTAACAACCACGTGAGACTAGTATGTGAGGTGACTGATGACTATGTTTCATGGAGTCATTTAATAAGTGTATTAAAGTCAATAACATAGATATGTGTTAGAGAACACATGATCGGACTTGACCCGTTAATGAGAACTCTACAAGATGTTATATGAGTGTCATAAGAGTTTCTCATTACGCCTAAAGAGAGTAGTCCTTAGACCTGAGTTCGTCATGTTCTCTCTTATATGGATTGGTTCGTCTTGACTTTGTCAAACGTCAGCCGTAACTGGTGATCATAAAGACACTGATTAGGCGTATCATGAAATATAAAAGAGACATGGATGGAACAAGATGGGATTTGTACCTCCTATATAACAGGAGTTAAATATCTCTGGGCCTATCGAAGATTTGATACTGGAAATGCGTGGCCGCGCTCAAACGAGGTGATTGTCAGTCGTTTGTTTTTCCATCAGTACAAATCGGGATTCGATAAACGTAATCTGGTTGAATAAGGATGACACAGTGCTTGCCTTATGCTAGATTGAGATATAGCTACAAAGGGATTAAAGGAATAGATGATTCCAGTACAAGTGGGAGATTGTTGGGAATGTCCTGAAATCTATTGTACATGCTCTAAGTGAAAGTCGTATAGTCGAGATGAGACAATCACATAACACTAGGTAGTCATAACGCTTTGCTAGAAGCCACTTATGATCAATGAGTTGAGAACTCATTGCTAGTGTTATATGATCCTACAGGGTCACACACCTAAGCAAACTGGGCGTAAAAGACGAGGTTGATCATTAATGTAATGATCCAGTAAATGCATATGTGATATGCATTCGATATCAATGTTCTGGGGAAGCATCTATCGTTGCAGAGAGTGCATCGATCGATGCACTCACGGATTAATCAGATTAATTCGGTTTAATCGTTGGTTAATTTCGTTGTGGTTTAAGCCGACATATATAAGATATATGGTCAACCTAAACTCGTCCCTAACCTAATTCACATCCACCAGAACACAGAAATAAACCTCTCTGGAGATTAGATATCTGTAAGGCACTAGCATCCCTGCGGTCCAGTTTGTGTGCGTGTGGATACCAGTAGAGGCGCAACATTTGAGGCGCTTCGTGATCTCGATTATCTGCAAACACTTCCGCTGCATATTCATCAGGTAATCTCGAGATCTGATAGATTCAATTACATGAACCTTAGATCCTAGGCTCGGAATTCAGACTAGGGTTGCTAATCCTGATTAGAACTGCTAGAAATTCCTTCAGTTGCCATATGAACGCTCGAACTCAAGCTCATGATTTGGGCATTGGCTAGTTCAATATAATTCTTGAGCAGGCCATGTTCGTCGGTCTCTAATGGAGGGAACTATGTTTGCGATTGAAACGATGATTGGTGTACGAAATAGATCAGATCACTTTGATCAATAACTGACATCGATCTTGTTTGATCGGCTCACAAATTTTGAAATTGGATTCAGCTTAGACCGATAAGGGGTCTCAAGCTCGAGGCGAAAGCTGAGCCGCCCAGCTACCTAAGTCTGATATCGCTATTCTGCGATAAAGGTGGTGGGCCAAGAGGTGTTTGGTCTAAGAATCATGTGAGATTCGCTGTTAGTGAACTCCAGCTGAAAGGGACCGCTGTTTCTACAAATGTCAAAGTAGGGTAAATCTGACATTTGATGTTGTATGCGCGTGTCCCGAAATCCCAAGCATTTATTCGACTTGAGAAAAGTCCAGGCGAGGGCGAAGTGGGGGGATAAAAGGATGTCTTCAATCGCCTGTAGGATGATCTCGAAAGTTCAGATTGGCGAGCTCTTCAAAATTTGGCGTTAACACGTCGTTCCTGCCCGGCGAGCTGTGTAGCCAAAGTGCGATTAGCAATCTCTTGGGTCCGAGTATTGGCCTCATTATTGCGTGTTTGCCTCACTAGATACTTGAGCATCGAACGGTTTTTAGCGAGGTCATTCAGACTTTGCCTCGATGCATTATGGTATTATGGTGAACTGGATCGCTTTGTTGCAGATCCGTTTCTGGATGTTGGAGTGATGTCGGGTTTGATCCAGACCCAATTTCTGGTTTGGTCGTTGATCCATGACGATGTGTTTGTCGGGATCAGGCTTGTCGCCGTTATTTAAGAGACAAAGCTTGTTGGTGGCGACGTTGTAAGGATAAAAGCTAGATTTCCCCCCCCCCCCCCCGGTGTCGGTCTGGCCAGTGACGTTGTTCACTTCGGTGGTGCTCTAAGGAGCAGTGTCGATCACTCGGTTGTGGTAGACTGGAAGCGGAGGAGTGGCGATGGTTCCAGGTGGAGTTAGATTCATTTCGATCTTATCAAACCATATATATGATTCTTGTGACAGAAAGATCTATGGTAGTCCCCACAGAGGGCGCCAAATATGTGCGTTCTAGGATTCACACCGCAATTTGTACGATCTTGGATTTGGACTTAAGAAATAGAGAATATAAATTTCATATGAATCAAGGATGTATTTAAGATTGAATGTTGAAATGGAACTTATACAAAGGAATATATCGAATGTATACAAAGAATGAAATCGAATATTTCTAGTCGATGTGTTTTAGTTGAATATTGTTGGGGTCAAAATCCCCCTCGACGAAAACACTAACCGAAAGCATGATTAAGCAATCGGACACAGACGTTTACTACACTTTGTATAAACGGAACTTTGTATGGTTAATATTTTATACGAAGTATTTCGTACTGACGACGTTTCGTATGAATAACCTTTTATACGAAACGTTTCGTATGGATAACCTTTTATACGAAATGAACAAAACCATACAATTAAACATCCGAACGGATCAATCGGACAAACACATTTCTCGACAGAACCTACAGATAGGCACAAACATCCGAGCGAGCTAATTCTGATCTTAACCATCTCGGATCCGAGCTAAAACCAGCTCGGACCCGAGCTAAACCAGCTCGGATTTTCCGAACTAAACCAGCTAGGACTTTCCAAACTAAACCAGCTCGGACTTTCCGAACTAAACCAGCTCGGACTTTCCGAGCTGAACCAGCTCTGATCCGAACATATCCCTGTTCATTTTTCGAGCACAATCCATTCCTTTGGAAGTTCCGAGCTGAATGCACTCCTTGGAAACTTCCGAGCTGAACATACTCCTCAAACTTTCCGAATGGATATTCCGCTTAGATCGGATGCTCGGACATTTGCCGATGTCTTCCTCTCCGGATGCGCAACTAGCTGCAACCCATATTCGAAACTACAATTTATACGTTTCTAGCTGTTAACAAGAATTGCCGAATAAACTTATGCGAGATACGAGCTTGGTCCTAACCCACAAGACTCATATTTTCGAGACTTTGGGCCGAATCAAGAAGTCTACGCTCAAATGGACTCGGATTGTCCGTTTTCGGCCCATTCGGCAAAATAGGTTAAGCCGCAGAAAGATAATCATAAAAATGAGAAGATAAATTCGAAGAAGGAGAGACGAAGATATCTTCGAGCAGAAGAGGAAAATCCGAGCTAAAAAGGTAAATCCCAACGGAAATGAAATATACGATAATAGGAAGATTTCCGGAAATGTTGCGGACGAAGATCCTCGAAGCCGACTCCCCGCAACTATATAAGAAGACGGACTTCCTACGATTAAGATATCTCGTAAAACACTAGCATCTAGACTTAGAATTTCTTAAGTTTTAAACCTTTTTGCTCTTTGTATCCTTTTTCCGATCTCTTATCAATAAAATATCCTCCGGGTCTCTATTTCAGTGTGTTTACTCTTGAAATTTATGTTCCCTAAAAAGTTCAGCTCTAAAAATATCGATAGTGCGAGTTTCGACTCTCAAAGTTTGGCGCCGTCTGTGGGAACATAGAAGTTTCTTACACTTAAAAACCACCGACTAGCAGATCCGAAGATATGGCCACCGATGGAGATGGAGACAAAGACATAACAAATCACTCGCTGGCGATCAACACTGCAAAAGACGCAGCCGAAACTGATGCAACGACAGCCGACGTAGCGCTGTCCGGTTTAAAAGGAGACGACAACCGTACTGTTGCAAAAAATTCAGTATCAGGAGAAGGCGAATAACACACTCGCAGAGCAAGTGGAGAGGCTTAGAACCAAAAACCGAGCAAGGAACACCTGAACAGCGAACTTCGGACCAACTGAGCGTAGGCAACTCGACTTCTCAATGCCTTGCGGCTCAAAGAGAAACCCTACGCTACATTAACCACAACTCGAAAAAGGCGAACCCTCCTGTGGAAAGATCTAACACGACAGATCCACCACCACTAATCCGACCAGGAAGGCTCGCGACGACTATCGACGTCGACGGAGAATATTGCGTGAACGCAACCTCAAACAGAACCGTAACATGGATATCAAGATCGTATCGAAATTCATCGAAACCGAAAAGAACATCTTGTGGCGTTCAAAGATCGTCTTCGTCGTAAATCGCTTTAGGATCTCTCTGATTGTCGAGATAAGTACTTAAATTCGAATTCGCCCTATCATCATCAATTGCTTTATAAATTACTCCAATTCATTCAGCTTCTTTGTGACTTATCGATTTTAGATTTGTTACAAGTTTTCCGCTTTCAATGCTTTACAATTATAGGAATTACTAATACCTCTAACTTGCATAGAAATTAACATGATAAACTCTTGATCGACATCATAAATAGATGGTCAAATCTTTCCGTGTGTTCAACGTACACTCTAATGCTCTTTGATTTCATTTTAAATAATGAGCACCTTGGTTTGGAAATTTGCGGTTATTCATCATAATCAGAGTCTAACCGATTTTCATCATCGAACGAGTCTACGACTTTGCTTCGTTTGCAGATCTAGCCGCGACGCCAAGTAGACAAACAACCAACAATCGTACCAAGGTAGAACGGCTCAGCCAACCTGCTCCAGTACGCTGATATACCTTTGCGCCGCAATCGAGTCAAACTGTCCCTAACCAATCATCGTCGATGTTCCAAGCCATCATAACATCAAGCTTCTCAACCATCCACGTACAAAATCCAGTATCTATCTGCATACAGTATATTCGGCGAGCAATAACGTGAAACCAAGTCGAGAAGCAATTCATCGATAAATCATCAACGGTCACATTCCTTCTATCTAAGCATATTGTATCATCGTAGCCAATCGTGCCAGTGATCATAACGTCCAAGCAGTGCAGCTCGCCAAACAGCACATTCGTATACGTCATGCTCGGACAATCAACGACTAAACCTGTTCAAACGAACAACGACAAGGCTGCCGAGATGATGAACCTGCTCAGACAGATTGTCATACAATCCTTCTGTGCACACATCCGTGCTCGGTAAACTCACATGTTCAGCTCAACATCATCTCGGATAACTCGCGAGCTCACCACGAATACTGCTCAGTGATCGTGTTTATCTGAGCACACAAGATTGCTCGAAAAATCCGAGCACGCAAGATTGTTCGAAAAATCCGAGCAAGCGAGACTGCTCGAAAAACCAGAGCACGTAGGTATGCACGGAAAATCTGAGAACACAATATTTCTCGGAAAATCTGAGCTTGCAAGTACTCGCAACATTCTCGGCAACTCGCAACATTCTTGCAAACTCACAGAATGCTCTGAAACTCCTAGCAGGTAAATCGGCTCGGAAACTCAGAGCAGGCAAATAAGCTCGGAAATTCCGAGCTAACCAGCTCGGATTTTCTAAGCTCATCTAATTTTGTTTTTAGAACTTGCAAGTACACACAACATTCTCGGAAACTCGAAGCATGCTCGGAAAATCGCAGTATTCTCGACAACTAGCAGCCTTTTTGACATTTTGCAGAATGCTCGGAAACTCGCAAAATACTCAGAAACTCCGAGCAGGCAAATCAGCCAGGAAATTCCGAGCTAACCAGCTCAGACTTTCTGTGCTATATCTCATTTTGGTTTCCGAGCTAAAAAAAAACAGCTCGAAAGAAAGCGAGCTGGTCAGCAATCATCTCGGACAAAAGCACATCCTTAATTAATTAAGGATCTCTTTCTCGAGGTGGAAAAAAAGAAGAAAAAAAATTGCCGAACAAAAAAAAAATGGGAAGAGCAGCTCGGAGAAAAAAAATGCAGCTCGGACATATCCAAGCAAAAAAGGAGTTCGGACATATCCATGCTACAAAAAAAAAATTTACACGAGCTGGACTTGTCAAGCGAGCAACACTTTCCCGAGCTCAGATATTTGCCGAGCAGAACAAAAACAAAAATTGTGCTCGGCAATGGCTTACCAAGTTACGTCTCCGAGCAAATTACGTCTCCGAGTAAGTGACGTCCCAACAAGTGACAATCAAGCAGGACATCCAAAACTTTCTCGACATGCTCATGCTCGGCTTATGCATTCTCGCCAAAAAAATTCGAGCAGAATATGCCTTTGATCTCCCGAGCCGATCTTCTTTGTCTAGCTTCTCACCATACGCTTAGAATAGCTCGACAAAACTTGGGAGCTAAACTAAAGCTGCTCAGCGATTCTCCTTTGCATATCAATCTCTGTTCGGACGCGCAATCTTTTCTCGGCGCACGAAAAACTCAGCTTAAGAACGGGATCTTTACGTACCGAGGAAAAACTCTCGACAATCGCTTGGTGATTCCACTGACATCCGCAATGCGCTACGATCCGAGCAGAATATATCCGCATAATCTCTGCACGGCGTACCGACCTTCCCGAGGCAATGACCAGTTCAGCAAAATTTCTTTCCGCGATCGCCTCACCACTCGCACAGAACCTTCTCGGATGCATCATTCCCATGGTCAGCACGCGATTGCCTCAGTCTGCGACGGTCACCTCATCGAACTTGGCGAACATAAAATGTTTTGCTCGGAGGATTTGATCATGCGACAAAGTAATCTTCTCGGAACACTTTCTCCGCGTGCGATGATCAAACTAGCGATACGAGAGACGCGATCATGCACTTGTCTGCATCCAAAACTACCAAAAAGAAACTGCTGAATACTACAAATCAAATGTCCGCAGTTGGAGGTTCCTTGATAACAACCTAGTCCTATGCAAAGTGTTCCAGAACGCAGCTGAATGAAACACATGCAAACTAGAATCAAACCGAGAATGAACATACATAATTACCAAAGTAGTTCGCCTTGGAGCATACGAACTCGTCAACATGAACAACGTCAAAATTACAAAAAGTTGGAATGCAACACATTTCAAGAAGTACTATCACTAAGACGAGATTATCAAACATCTCAAGAAACAACTTGAACTACGGGATGGGTTGATCCCCGAAAGGGTTACGTAGGCAGCCGATATTTTGATCGGTTCAATTGTCCCTCTTTTTCAAAAAAAGGGCGGGGGAAGTGGGTCTGTATACACCTATACTTCCACACCGGAAAATCGGAAATTTTCGAGAAAAAAAAATTTAGACTCAAACTGTTCGAAAAATCCGAGCACGCAATCACTCGAAGCATGTTTGGAAACTTGCACCACGATCGGAAGCTCGCGGCATGATTGGAAGCTCGCGGCATGCTCGGAAGCTCGCAGCATGCTTAGAAGCTCGCAGCATGCTCGGAAACTCGCAGCAAGCCCGGAAACTCTGAACTTGTAAAACTAATCGCAGCGTGCTGAGCATGCAAAACTGCTCGGAAAATCCGAACTCGCAAAAATATTCTGAACACCCAGTCACACAGAACTGTCCGAATGGAGATGCTCAAAAGTACAAACAGACAAGCTCGGAAATTCCAAGCTAACCAATCTTCTCGGAAATTCCGAGCTGACATATCTTCTCATAAATTCCGAAGCTGACCAATCTTCCCAGAAATTCCGAGTTGACCACTCCTCTCGGAAATTTTGAACTAACCAGCTAGAAAATTCCAAGCTGACCAATCTTCTCGGAAATTCCGAGCTAACCACTCTTCTCGAAAATTATGAACTAACCAGCTAGAAAATTCCAAGATGACTAATCTTTGCGGAAATTCCGAGCTAACCATCTAGGAAATTCTGAGCTGACCAATCTTCTAGGAAATTCCGAGAAAACTGCTCTTCTCAACCAACCACAAAACTTGTCCAACTAATTCTGAGGCATACTCGGACAGTCTTCATAACATTCGGTTCGCAAAACATTTCTCTCAACGAATTTTCTAAAACTCAAGACGCTAGATCACAACCACGAACACAACGTATCCGCAAAGGTTCAACTCTCCAATCATACGCTTGGATTTATTCGGTAACTAAAAATAAACTCATTCTCGCTTTTGTTTAGTTTACTTGTCTTAAAATCGAAATTAGGATCCGAATCTCGTAGCTTAGCAAACTAGTTCAAATTGATTTACTATCATGTCATACCTAGTCGAGTTTAGTACGTTCTCATGACTTCTTAGGAATTCCTTATCTTGTCTGCTGCTGGCGACAACAGACAAACAAATACATCCTTTACGGATCTTAACCAACATGTCATATACGGATTGAGGTTCTATACATCCAACAAACAGATAAAAGTGCGCTATATAAATTTTAATATCTGCTAGGTATGTTTACTATCGATGAAGGAAACATAAGTCGAGGAGAGCCCCCACACCAGTAATGGATTCGAAGTAAACCTAAAAATCCAGTAAAATGCTACTTAGCACATTTGTAAATGACATCCTAACCAAGTATATCTTGGTCTGTTATCCGCTAGGTATGTCCTGCGCGATATCAGCTTGCTGTCGACGACGGAAATGTAAGACAAGAAGTCTCTCAAAAACACCGAACTCGAAGTACGACTCTAAACCCAGTAAACGCTCCCCCCCCCCCACAAGGTACATCTCGCGCCTATGGGGGATTGAATCGACTTCGTCTTCTTCCCTTAAATGAATCCCGTTCAAGCTGTGATAAGAGGACGTTTCCTTGGTAGGTAAAGCACTCTACTGTGCTTTATTGAAAGTTCCGCGCGCATAGATCGGGAGGTGCGCGAGCTGGACCGAGTACACCTTGGCCTCATATCAGTTTACTACCGATGACGGGAATATAAGTCGGGAGCCCCCCACACTAGTACCAAAGTCGAAGTAAAACTCTGAAAACCCAGTTAGACGCTTCTGAACACACACTGGTCTAAATCATCACAAGTTCGCAAGTTGAGTACATCTCGCTAATTTTCAAATTTAACTCTGAAACCCAGTCAGACGCTTCTGAGCACACTGGTCTCAATCATCTCAGGTTCGCAAGTAGAGTACATCTCGCTAATCTTCGAACTTAACTCCGAAACCCAATCAGACGCTTCCAAGCACACTGGTCTCAATTATCTCAGGTTTGCAAGTAGAGTACATCTCGCTAAACTTCGAACTTAACTCTGAAACCTAGTCAGACGCTTCTGAGCACACTGGTCTCAATCATCTCAGGTTCGTAAGTAGAGTATATCTCGCTAACCTTCGAACTTTACTCGAAACCCAGTTAGACGTTTCCGAGAAAGCTGGTCTTAGTCATCACATATCGATAAGGCGAGTATATCTCGCCAACCTTCGAACTCAAAACTTGATTCGAAATACGGCGGAACACTTCTACGCACGCCAGGTTTAAATGCTATCCCATTAACTTTAAGACTTGGAATGCAACCCAATACGCATCCGAGTGCAACCCAATACGCATCCGAGTGCAATGCTCCTAAAGAACCAAGGATCAAACGCTAAATCACACTTTCTGCATTAATCGACGTAACGTCAACACGACAGTTCGGCTTCTCGGACGTACAAGTCGTCCTAGCAGGCTCGACAAACTAACTAGAAACCAAATCCTGCTCAAAAATCCGAGCAGACTTACTTGGAAAATCCGAGCAGACTTGCTCAGAAAATTCGAGCATACTTTCTCAGAAATTCCGAGCAGACATGCTCGTCGCTTCCGCGTACTCCTTGCTCGATGAACTGATCTGCTCAAAACCGTTTTACTCAGCAACGTTATGCTCGACATTTCCGGTCGACATGCTGCTCTGCATTTCCGATCAGTCCATCCTGCTCGGCGCTATGAAGTGATGGCCTAATTGGAAAAAAATTCCGCTCGGCTTGGTGACACCTACTCGGCGTGCGCGTGTTGATCGGCTCAGACAGAATACTTAGACATACTGCTCAGACGGTCTGCTCGGCTTATTCCCCGATTAAACATACTCGGCGTCCAATCTGTCACCACATAGCAACAAAAAACATTTTGACAATTTCCGACAAAAACTTCTCGACAAAATTTCGTCGGAACAGCTCAAAAACAAGAACGCCTTTGGCAAGGAGAAACTAGCTTGACTATTCTCCGAGAGGAATCCAGCTTAATATCTCGTTTACGAAAACTTATTCCGAAGAAATTCAGTAGCTTACGACGGATAATCCGAGCATGTATAAGCCTCGCAACCATTCCTTTTCTTTCATGGAAAAAGCCAAACACCTCAACTCCCACGATTTCTGAAATTTAGTCATGAATCTCTATGCATCTCTGCATCAAAGTGTTCATCTCTCACTCATCCACTTCTCAGTAAGAACGGCTAAACGGCTTCTCAAAGCTAAACGGCTTGGCAACGACAGTAACCTTACTTAAATAGCTTCTTACAGCTAGACGGAACTAGGACTTCATCAAAAACTCCAAAACGGCCTTTCACGGCTAAAACGATCCACTGACATCGCAAGAAATGCTCGACAATTTTCCATGAGAGATTTCCTCTGGGAAAAACAAACTCCTAAGGCTAAGACGATCATTCTGTCACAGCTAGACAATCAGATTTTTGTACAAAACACAAAAATCTAACCTTAAATGTACGGACAATCTCACAATATGTACATAAAGCATCGGCGTAGTATCTTGCCGAGAACGCTTATAAACCACTTAGACACTAATCCATACGGTCGGATATAAAATCTAAGCAAAATGCACGCTCATCCCGCAAACTGGTATTTGTGATGTACGTCCCACCGGCATATGTTCTGCTTGGATATGACCTAAGCAATTACTGGTTGGCGAGAAAGCTTCTATACACTTGATGACCAGTTCGATTCGTCCTGTTCAGAACCGTGAAAAATCTTGCTTGAAACATTTTCATCTCATGTCGGTTCGTCTTGCTCATCATTCCCGCGGTCGATCTTGCTTGGCATGATGACCCTTCATGATCTACAACGAAGATATCCAGACAATCTTCCATTACGACTAAAACAATCTTTCTTCTTGGCCAGACCAAACTTTCGAACTATTGTTTTCGCCTCGGCTACTTTAAAACCTCGCCATCATCGTACTCTAGTCTGACGAGCTGGGGGGGGCGGGCTAACTGTTGGGGTCAAAATCCCCCTCGACGAAAACAATAGACGAAAGCATGATCAAGCAATCAGACATGGACGTTCACTACACTTCGTATAAACGGAACTTCATATGGTTAATATTTTATACGAAGTATTTCGTACCGACGACGTTTCGTATGAATAACGTTTTATACGAAATGCTTCGTACATATAACTTTTTATACGAAATGAACAAAACCATACAATCAAACATCCGAACGGATCAATCAGACAAACACATCTCTCGACAGAACCTACGGATAGGCACAAACATCCAAGCGAGCTAATTCCAAGCTGAACCAGCTCGGATCCGAACATATCCCTTCTCGTTTTTCGAGCACAATCCATTCCTTCGAAAGTTCTGAGCTTAATGCATTCCTTGGAAACTTCCGAGCTGCACATACTCCTCAAACTTTCCGAACAAATATTCCGCTTAGATCGGATGCTCGGACATTTGCCAATATCTTCATCTCCGGACGCGCAACTAGACGCAACCCATCTTCGAAACAACAATTTATACGTTTCTAGCAGTTAACAAGAACTGCCGAGTAAAGTTTTGCGAGATACGAGCTTGGGCCTAACCCACAAGACTCATATTTTCGAGACTTTGGGCCGAATCAAGAAGTCTACGCTCAAACGGAATCAGATCGTCCGTTTTCGGCCCATTCGGCAAAATAGGTTAAACCGCGGAAAGATTATCATAAAAATGAGAAGATAAATTTGAAGAAGGAGAGAAGAAGATATCTCCGAGCAGAAGAGGAAAATCCGAGTTAAAAAGGTAGATCCCAACGGAAATGGAATATAAGATAATAGGGAGATTTCTGGAAATCTTGCAGACGAAGATCCTCGAAGCCGACTCCCGCAACATTATAAGAAGACGGACTTCCTACGATTTAGATATCTCGAAAAACCCTAGCATATAGACTTAGAATTTCTTAAGCTTTTAAGCCTTTTTGCTCTTTGTATTCTTTTTTCCGATCTCTTATCAATAAAATATCCTCTGAGTCTCTATTTCGGTGTGTTTACTCTTGAAATTTGTGTTCCCTAAAAAGTTCAGCTCTACAAATATCGACAATGTGAGTTCCGACTCTCACAAATATGTTTCAGATATCTTTTTAGATCGACTTCTCCTTCTTTTATACTATGAGTACTCTCCTTATTTTATACTGTGAACTATTTTTTTCAGCTTCGGTCTTCTCGCAAATGTTAACAACTCTGTTAGCGCATATCTCGGGATCGCAGCTGACTTGGTTTATACTTATCCTTGACTCCTCGCCCCTTTTGTGTCGACATGTCTGATAAAGGTATGGGCTTGTCACAATAGGATTCATAGAAGAGCGATCAGAGTCCAACCCATTATGTCGGATCTCTTTAACGGGCTGGATTTCGTTGTTTGAGATTTGAATTTGTCGAATTTGAATTTGAATCCAACCCATTATGCCGGATTTCGTTGTTTAATGTACGAAATCCAACACGAACAAATATTATTTTGAGATTTGAATTTGTCAAAAGACGTTATCATAAAATCTCCTAAAAAATAAAATTTTGGTCGGGGCACATGACCTCGTTCATCGTAACCCGCCTCCTACTCGTGGAATGGCCTTTGAGGGTGTATACTAGTAATATATCACAAAGACGAAATCCAGATAAGAGATAATGAACATGAATGTATAGTAGTAATAATTGTCGTCTGGTTATAAACAAGACTACAAGAGTATAACATAATTTGAACTGTCTATTTGCTAAACGAATTTGTTGAAGTTGTCCAGAATCTATCGAACATGCTGGTGGGGAAGGCACTCCAACTATTAGTGGGGCGAATGCTTTTGTATTAATTTATATATGATAAATACATTTCGTAATATAAGTATATGGTCTGCATAATTTCAACAGCCTCTCATCACATCCCGATTCATGAATGACAACCTAATAATCCTTTTGCTTAATAAAATTAACATGGCTAAGCCCAGCGCGCCGTTTATAAGCTTTTAATCTATTAGTCAACAGATGATTTAAGTGATAGTTTTAGTTACAATTATTATTTGGTGGTATAGATTAGAATTATTTAAGTGCATTTTAGGTAATGTTTATCTATAACAGCGTACCAATTACCAAGTACTTCGAATATGGTTTCATCTGGTTCCTATCCAGTATCCAGACCGTAACCAATCACGATGTAGATTCTCAAAATAGAATACTATTATTACTTTGATATGATCTTGTTATTTTGTCGTACTTACTGATGATACTTAATAACGGTCTATAAACTACAAAGTATACATATTAATCGTCAACATCTGTTGACAACAAAAAAATCGTCATCATCTTTTTTTTTGGGGTAAAATCGTCATCATGTTGTTAATGGTATCTCTTTAATTTTTTGTTGAAAATCTATGGGATGGATCTGTCCATTTAAACATTTCTTCAGAAACCCAATTAAATTTTTTAAAAGCAAAACCTAAATGTTTTACTTAATAATTTTTGCAAGAAAAAAAATTATCTTGAGAAGTATTTAATTCAATAACAGTAAAGTGTATAGAGAAATATACAAAATTAATTTTTCTTTATTTTTTATTAATTAAAAAATTATAAACAAAAATTAACGGATTTAAATAGGAAAATGTTATTTCTGACGGGTTTAAACGGATGGATCTAAATGGATCTTAAATATAAACGGGTCTAAACTGCTTAGGTTTCCTGTTTTAAAATCTTTGTATAAACCCAAATAATATTTTTAAAAGCATAAACCAAAATAAATAGTTTACTAAAAAATATTCAAGAAAAATAATCGAAAATAGTACTAAAAATCAATATAATGATTTCACGTAAAAATCGTAAAAACAGTGAAAAGCAGATAAAAAAATCATCAAACTAATACCCTGCGCTTAATGCTGATCAAAATCTAGTTGTTAAATTAATCAAAAATCTTCGGTTTTACAATGAATGCAATTTGTGTATGAAAACTAATCTAGATTATTACCTTATTCTTTATCTTGAAGCAAACTCCAATTCCATTGCCCTTTCAAATGTAGTGTCTCCAGGTGATCAGATGGAAGTGATTTTGTTTCTAATCAATTTATCAATATATAATGGAAGGCAGGAGAAGAACTTCCCCCACGCCGCCTCGCGATTCTCTCTCTCCAAATCTTATACATTGTTACTTGAAACAACCATAAAAACTGTTTTGTTGTCTCCTTTGTTTTTATCACCAAAGCTTCTATAGTGTAAACCCATATTGTAAAATATTTATCCAAAAACATGTTACTTGAAACAACCATAAAAACTGTTTTGTTGTCTCCTTTGTTTTTATCACCAAAGCTTCTATAGTGTAAACCCATATTGTAAAATATTTATCCAAAAACATGTTTTTTTGCCAATTTTCTTCATATCTCCTAATTGAGAGTTGCAGAGAATACAACTAGCATCTAAGCTTGAATTCCATGTACACATTATATCCTCCGTTGGCAACCTATTCAGAGCTGAGATGCAGGTTTGGAATGAATATATTGGTGTTGCTTTGGAAAACCAAATACCCTTACTCCAATTCACCACTGACTTTCTTTGCTGTATTTTATTCCAAGTGTCTTTGCTGCTAAAGTTCTGCTTAACCTTCTTCCTTTTACTCCACAACAACTTGTCCTCAGCATTACTTAAACCTCTGCTTCTGATCATTTGTACGTATTTCAGTCTCCACATTATTCATAAACTCTCATCTATGGCATCTGCTTCTTCTCCTCATTGTCACTGCCTATTCCAGAGTTTCATTGAGTTTGAAACCCATATAAATGCAACCTCTTTCTCCTGCAATGTCTATTAGTTATCCCATAGAAGATTAATTATCATACCAGAATGATATAGTTCCTTCATTTCCTGCTTCAACCTTCACAAAGTTTATTGCAACATTTTTGTATTTAAGTAGTTTCCTCCACATCAAACTCCCAAGGGATGTTTTCTCCTTTACAGACCAGAATGATCCTTTTCGAATGAGATATTTATAAATCCATTGAACCCATAAAGAGTTTCTACAAGAAGAATGCGCCAATAAGCTTCAGACAACTTACATTATTCGCTTCTCTCACTGATTTCAAGCTCAAACCTCCTTCCTCTCTCGGTTTGCAGCAGTCTTTCCATACCTCTTTTGCTTTGTTTGTATTTAAAACCGGCCCCGACCACATAAACGCCAAAAAATCTTGTCAATCTCGTCAATATATTGTTTTGGAAGCCTGAAAGCTGCAATCCAGAAATTTGTGAGACTATGTATGACAGAACCTATCAGTTGGAGTCTCCCTACAAAGGTTAAACTTCTTGTTGTACATGTACTGATTTTTGCTCGGATTTTCTCAATCAAAGGAGAATAATCGTTTATACCCATCCTCTTTGTCATCAGAGGAAATCCAAAATATCTTACTGGTAAATACCTCGAAGTAAATGGAAATTGGTTGAATAACTCTTCATTCTCAGCTTCTCTTATTCTAGCCATATAAATATGTTGGGATTATGTCCTGAAATCATATTGTACTAACTCTGATAGATAGTTGTATTGTCAAGATCAGACAATTCTTGTAATACTAGGTGATCATAATGTTTTGCTAGAAGCCGCTTATGACTTATGAGTTGTAACTCATTGCTAGTATTATATGAACCTACAGGGTCACACACCTAAGCAAACTGGATACACTTTGTATGGGATTGATCATTGGCATATGGTCTGGTCAATGTGTATTGGATGCACATTGAATTCGTGTTTTAAGAGGTGTGTCGATCGACACCATTGGGTGTGTCGATCGACACAGATCGGGTTTCGAACCTGATGTTTCGGTTTGATGACTTAAACGAATTGGATTTATCCAATGATCGGTTTTAGTCATTCCAGGTCTATATAAAGGCTTATATGGACGACCTGGAACCCAAGCCGTTGTTTGAGACTTTTTCTTGACAGAAAACGCAGCCACCTCTAAAACACAGGGATTCCCAGAAGATCCGATTCCCGGCACTAGCATCCCGGCGGATTCCAGCTTGTGTGCGTGTGGACTGCAGTAGAGGCGCAGCATCTGAGGCGCTAGAGATCTCGTTTATCTGACCATATTCCGCTGCAAAGTTCCAGGTAAACACGACATCAGATGTAGATTCAACTCTAAGCATGAATCCTAGATCCTAGGCTATGGAATTGAGACTTAGGGTTGCCTAATTGGATTAGAAACCGCCTAGAAATTCCATCAGTGGTATTAGAGCCTAAGGATTCTAGTTGAATCGCACTCTGAGTTATCGCTCAGCATCGATCGTTGCTTTCGGCATGCAACGATCGACACAACCAGAAAAATCGCATCGTGTCGATCGTTGTAAAGTGTTGCATCGATCGACACAGACCGAAAATCGCATTGTGTCGATCGACACAAAGTGTTGTATCGATCGACACAAAGCGACACGATTGGTTCAATTGGATTGAATTGGTCATTGCGATTGGTTGAGCTGGTTAGACCGGTTGTTTGCGATTGTTTTGATTTGGTTGGTAACGATTGATGCTAATGTAGCATCGATCAATGCTGACCGGTTATCAAAGCCGGTTCAATTGGATTGGATCGGTTATCGCATTTGGTTAAACCGGTTTGACCGGTTAATTTCGGTTCAATTGGATTGACCGGTGATTTACTGGTTATTGAAGTCCGGTTTGTTTGGTGGTGTCGATCGACAGACATGGTCTGTGTCGATCGACACAGTGCTCGCAATTCTGGTTATTGAACCTTGAATTTGCAAAACCAAACTCGACTTAAAACTGGTCTATTAGAACAATTAAAACTCAATTAAAATTAGATGTTAAAATGTTCTAAATCCATTAGGATACACATTGGATGTGTATTAGATCAAAGCTTAGTTTTCAATATGGTCAACTGTCAAGACTCATTTCGTTGCTGTGATAGTCTTGCCAAGAGCTTGGTGTCCACAATTACATGAGTAAGGCAGGTAATCGTGTTGATGGAAGCAAGTGCTTGACATCAACAATTACATGACCTAAGAGATTGATTTACTAACCTTTTAGAGTTCCGTTTCCTCAACTAAATATCAAGTGACCTTGATGTCTTGCCCAATCTTGTCTATTGTCAAGACTCGTTTCGTTGTTGGATAGTCTTGAAGTCCTTGGTATCCACAATTACATGAGTAAGGCAGGTGATCATTGATAGACTTGCAGTGCGACTGTCAATGATCACAAGACTGAAGAGATTGGTTTACTTGACTGGGCTATCAGAAGTTCTGGGCCCAGAGACATCAGAGTGGATGAGACATGGATTGTCTTATCTGCGACCAAGAGTTGTACTGGGTACAATTAGCAATGATTTGCTTACCTAGATAACTAAACTTTGGGTGATGGCGAGTCGTCCACTCAGATTTTGGTGAAGTATGGGTCTTGGATCATTATATTCATAGAGGAAACATTGTTTGAATATAATGCGAGTTTTCTTATTAGATAAGATTTCTCATTTCCTGAACTTCATAACTAAATCTTTTCTTTTCTTAGATTTCAGCCTATGTCTAAAACTACTTTCTCGTTGCGATCCGTCCTTGAGAAGGACAAGTTAAATGGATCCAACTTCCTGGATTGGTATCGGAATTTGAGAATTGTTCTCAAGCAGGAGAGTAAGGACTATGTTCTTGAGAAACCTCTCCCCGAGAAGCTTGGGACCAACGCCTCGCATGCAGTATATGATGCTTGGAATAAGCATTATATTGATGTGGTAGATGTGTGTGGTCTGATGTTGGCTACCATGAACTCGGACTTGAAGAGTCAATACGAGAACGTGGAGTCGCCAATAGAGATGATCACCAGCCTGAAACTGATGTTTCAGGAACATGCACGAATTGAGAGATACCAGATGGTTAAGTCTCTCATTGGGTGCAAGCTACCAAAGGATGCTCCAGTGAGTCCTCATGTCATTAAAATGATGGGTTACATTGATAACCTGGGGAAACTGGATTGTCTTGTTAGCCTAGAGTTGGCTACTGAAATCATCATGCAGTCACTGCCGTCAAGTTATGATAAGTTTATCAAAAGCTATATCAAGAATGGCTTGACGAAGACGTTGACTGAGCTGCATGGCATGCTCAAGACAGCTGAGCAAAACATCATAAAGGGTAAAAGGTTTGAGAAATCTTGTATAGACAAGGGTAGAGGCAAGGCCGTCCAGATTTGGAATCAGGACAATCCTATGTCTTCTGATAAGCCCAAGTCCGGCCCATCTGATGTTAGTAAGTGCTGCTACTGTGAAGAGTTTGGGCATTGGAAGAGAAATTGCATTAAATTCTTGGAAGATTCACAAGAGATGAAGGAGATGTACGGGACTTCTTCTTCAGGTATTGTGTTATCACTTCAAGTTCTACGTAGGTATTGGATACCAGCTGTGGTACTGATATTTTTGAAATATGCAGGGCCTAAGCAACAGCAGAACGTTGAAGAAAGGACAAGTGGAACTGCGAGTCTTGAAGGGAGCAATGGTTGCTGCCTTAGCCGTAGGGATTCTCCACTTGTAGGAGCCTTTCAAGCTTGGTTTTGGAATTAAGTAATTGCTACTATGTACTTGCTTTAAGCTGAGATGTCTTTCATTTTCTTGTAAAAATTTGAATGTTTTTCATTTTGATAAAAGACAAGTTTTGCTCTTTTGATCTTGATGAAATATTCTATGGTAGCACCCCTTTTGATAATTGGGTTTTATATCTTAAACCAATGTTCGTCTGTATATAACATAAATATCAAACGGTTTAAGTCTGATGACTAGAACTCGACTTTTCCTTGGCATAGTCGTTTCAACCACACATAGTGGAGCGGATTCAGAAGTTCCATAGTTATGGGCTTTTGGGCTCATTTGATTTTAAATCATATGAGATATCAGTTCTGCTTACTGGGCCAAATGACTAAGGCTTCTTTAGCAGAGCTAAAGAAAAGGGGTCAGAGGCCTATTGGGCCTTGCACATACTGATGTATGTGGCCCGATGAGCAATAGTGCCAGAGGAAATCTTATGTACTTCATTACCTTTATTGATGACTTCAGTAAGTATGGCTGTGTTCATTTGATGAGACACGAGTTAGAATCTTTTGAAATGGTCAAAGGAGTTCCAGAATGAAGTATAGATATGATATGACAGAAGAATTAAAGATCCTCGATTAGATCGCGGAGGAGAATACTTAAGTCAAGAATTCCGTGATCATCTGAGTGAGTATGAAGTTGTTTCACGACTCAATTCTCATGAAAACTGAAGGAATTTCTAGCAGTTCTAATCAGGATTAGCAACCCTAGTCTGAATTCCGAGCCTAGGATCTACAGGTTCATGTAATTGAATCTATCATATCTGGAGATTACCTGGTGATTAGCAGCGGAAGTTATTTGCAGATAATCGAGATCTAGAGCGCCTCAAATGCTGCGCCTCTACTGGTATCCACACGCACACAAGCTGAACAGGAAGGGATGCTAGTGCCTTTTTGAGATCTAATCTCAGAGAGGTTTCTTTTCTGTTTCTGGTGGCTGTGAATTAGGTCAGAAACGAGTTTAGGTCGACCATATATCTTATATATGTCGACTTAAACCACCACGGGATTAACTAATGATTAAACCGAATTAATCTGCTAATCCGCGAGTTGTGTCGACCGACACACTCTATGTGTCGATCGACACGGCCAATCTATGTCGACCGATACTCTTAGTGCATCGATCGACATCGCCCAGAAAAGTCGATATTGAATGCATATCAAATATGCATTCATCCGATCATTACATTAATGATCATCCTCTTATGCAATGTCCAGTTTGCTTAGGTGTGTGACCCTGTAGGATCATATAACACTAGCAATGAGTTCTCAACTCATTGATCATAAGTGGCTTCTAGCAAAGCATTATGACTACCCAGTGTCATATGATTGTCTCATCTCGACAACACGACTTTCTCTCAGAGTAAGTACAAATAGATTTCAGGACATTCCCAACAATCTCCCACTTGTACTGGAATCGTCTATTCCCTTTTAATCCCTTTGTATCCATATCTCAATCTAGCATAAGGCAAGAACTGTGTCATCCTTATTAAGCTAGATCACGTTTATCGAATCCCGATTTGTACTGATGAAAAACAAACGACTGACAATCAGCTCGTTTGAGCGCGGCCACACATTTCCAGTATCAAATCTTCGATAGGCCCAGAGATATTTAACTCCTGTTATATAGGAGGTACAAATCCCATCTTGTTCCATCCATGTCTCTTTTATACTTCATGATACGCCTAATCAGTGTCTTTATGATCACCAGTTACGGCTGACGTTTGACAAAGTCAAGACGAACCAATCCATATAAGAGAGGACATGATGAACTCAGGTCTAAGGACTATACTCTTTAGTCGTAATGAGAAACTCTTATGACACTCATATAACATCTTGTAGAGTTCTCATTAACGGGTCAAGTCCGATCATGTGTTCTCTAACACATATCTATGTGATTGACTTTAATACACTTATTAATGACTCCATGAAACATGGTCATCAGTCACCTCACATACTAGTCTCACGTGGTTGTTAATGTCCCACGTTAACAACCTCGACCAGGGACCATTCTAATTTATGTCATTTATTGCTTATAGGGTTTCATGATCAAGTCACATACTTGATGGCCTATAAAATGTCATAAATTACTTTGGGACAATATATATATATATATATATATTTAATTAACACAATTAAATAATGCTGAAACAATTTCATTAAAATAACATAACTATTATGTCTTTGTGAACATCATGTCATAACTAAAACAAATACAACTCCCACTGAAATCAAGATCATATCTTAAGATATCTAATGCCTACAGCAGTTGTATGAAACTCATGCTTAGGCCTTGGGAGAGGCTTGGTCAGTGGATCAGCAACATTCTCATCCGTCGGGACTCTGCTGATCTTCACATCTCCTCTATTCACAATATCACGGATAAGGTGATATCGCCTTTCTATGTGTTTGGATTTCTGGTGTGATCTAGGTTCCTTTGCTTGCGCAATGGCTCCATTGTTGTCACAATACAAAGCCACTGGCTCAGAAATGCTAGGAATCACACCAAGTTCAGTGATGAACTTCTTGATCCAAACAGCCTCCTTTGCCGCTTCAGAAGCAGCGAGGTACTCAGCTTCAGTTGTGGAATCTGCTACAGTTTCCTGCTTGGAACTCTTCCAGCTTACTGCACCGCCATTCAGGCAGAAGATGTAACCAGATTGCGATCGGAAATCATCTTGGTCTGTCTGAAAACTTGCGTCTGTGTAACCACTTACTACCAGCTCATTACTTCCTCCATACACCAAGAACTTATCCTTAGTATTTCTCAAATACTTCAGAATATTCTTGACTGCTGTCCAGTGACTTCCACCTGGATCCGATTGGTATCTACTCGTCATGCTTAAAGCACAAGCAACATCTGGACGAGTACAGAGCATGGCATACATGATGGATCCCAACGCCGAGGCATAGGGAATCCGACTCATGCGATCTCGCTCAGCAGGTGTCTCAGGACACTGCTTCTTGCTGAGACCTATGCCATAAGACATTGGTATGAAGCCCTTCTTGGAATCTTGCATTCTGAACCTGTGTAAGACCTTATCGATATAAGTGTCTTGACACAGTCCAATCAACTTGTTTGATCTATCTCTATAGATTCTTATTCCAAGAATATACGCGGCTTCTCCCATGTCTTTCATTGAAAAACAACTTCCGAGCCAAGTCTTAACAGACTGTAACAACGGAACGTCATTTCCGAGAAGAAGTATGTCATCTACATACAACACGAGAAATGCAACAGCGCTCCCACTAGTCTTCTTGTAAACACATGGTTCTTCTTCGCTTCTGATGAAATCAAACTCTTTGACTGCTTCATCAAAACGAAGATTCCAACTCCGAGATGCTTGCTTCAATCCATAAATGGATCGATGAAGCTTGCATACTTTCCTAGCAGCATTAGGATCGATGAAACCTTCGGGCTGTGTCATGTACACATCCTCTTCCAGAATTCCATTAAGGAAATCTGTTTTCACGTCCATTTGCCAGATCTCATAATCATAATGAGCAGCTGTTGCTAGGAGAATCCGAATGGATTTAAGCATGGCTACAGGTGAATAGGTTTCTTCATAGTCTATACCATGAATTTGTTTGAAACCTTTTGCCACCAGCCTTGCTTTATATATCTGAATATTTCCATCCACATCAATTTTCTTCTTGAAAATCCATTTATATTCAATGGGTCTTGCACCATCGGGTAAATCAACCAAAGTCCATACTTGGTTCTGTGACATGGATCCCATTTCGGATTCAGCGGCTTTCAGCCACTTTTCGGAGTCAGGGCTCATCATCGCTTCTTCGTAATTCGCGGGCTCGTCACTGTCAATGATCAATAAATCATGACAATTGGTTACGAGAAATCCATATCTCTCGGGTTCGTGACGGATCCTTTCGGATCTACGAATTTCAGGCTCCACAGGCGTTGGGTCTACAACTCTTTGTAGATCCAACTGTTGCTCTTCCTCTACGGGTTGAGCATTTTCCTGCGGTTCTCGAACTTCTTCGAGTTGTACTTTACTCCCACTGTTTCTCTTGGAAAGAAACTCTCTCTCAAGAAAAACGCAGTTCCGAGCAACAAACACTTTGTTCTCGGATTGGTTGTAAAAGTAGTATGCCTTGGTTTCCTTAGGATAACCAACGAAGTAGCACTTATCAGATTTGGGTTCGAGCTTATCTGTAATTAATCGCTTAACATAAGCTTCACAACCCCAAATCTTCAGGAAAGACACATTTGGAACATTTCCAGTCCACATCTCATGTGGTGTCTTTGCAACTGATTTTGACGGAACCCTATTGAGTGTAAACGCAGACGTTTCTAGAGCGTATCCCCAAAAGGATAATGGAAGAGTTGAGAGACTCATCATTGATCGAACCATATCTAATAGAGTTTGATTCCTCCTCTCGGACACCCCATTCCATTGTGGTGTTCCAGGAGGAGTGAGTTGTGAAACAATTCCACAATCTCTCAAATGATCACTGAATTCTTGGCTTAAGTATTCTCCTCCACGATCTGATCGAAGAGCCTTAATACTTTTGCCAAGTTGATTCTGTACTTCATTTTGGAACTCTTTGAACTTTTCAAAGGATTCCGACTTGTGTCTCATTAAATAGACATAGCCATACCTGCTGAAATCATCAGTGAAGGTAATGAAGTATCGAAAATTTCCTCTGGCACTTGTGCTCATTGGGCCGCATACATCTGTATGTATAAGGCCCAATAGGTCACTGGCCCTTTCATTTTGTTTGTTGAAAGGCGCCTTTGCCATTTTACCTAGTAAACAAGATTCACATTTCTCACATGATTCATAATCGAATGAGCCCAAAAGCCCATCACTATGGAGCTTTTGAATCCGTTTCTCGTTTATGTGGCCCAAACGACAATGCCATAGAAAAGTCTGATTCGTGTCATTTGATTTGAATCTCTTGGTGTTAATGTTATAGATTTCTGTGCTTTGATTCAGAACATAAAGCCCATTCTCTAATGGGCTGCTACCATAATACATATCATTGTAATCAAAAGAACAACATTTATTCTTAATTGAAAACTGATATCCTTCCAAATCCAAAACAGGAATAGAAATAATATTTCTGCTTATAGCAGGTACATAGTAGCAATTATGAAGTTCTAAAACCAAACCAGAAGGTAAAGACAAGTTAAATGTTCCTACGGCTAATGCAGCAACTCTTGCTCCATTCCCCACACGCAGGTCCACTTGTCCCCTTTCCAACGTCCTACTGTTGCTTAGGCCCTGCATATTTGTACAAATATGAGCACCACAGCCGGTATCCAATACCCAAGAAGTAGAACCAGAAGTAGGAACATTTACTTCTATAACATAAATACCTGAAGATGAAGTCTCGAAAGTCTTCTTCTTCTTCTTCTTCTCTTCCAAGAATTTGTTGCAATTTCTCTTCCAATGCCCAGACTCTTTACAGTAATGGCACTTATCAGTCTCAGATGGGCCCGGCTTGGGCTTCGGGGCTGGCGCAGGCGTGTCCTGGTTCTCAACCGGGACTGCCTTGCCCTTTCCCTTGCCTTTGCCAAGTTTCTTAAACTTCTTACCCCCTTGTACCATAAGTACATTAGGAGTGCCCTTCTTGATATTTGGCTCAGCTGTCTTGAGCATGCCATGCAGCTCAGTCAATGTCTTTGTCAAGTTATTCATGTTATAGTTCATAACAAACTGATCATAACTTGACGGCAGTGACTGCAGAATGATGTCAGTAGCCAACTCTTGGCTAATGGGACAATCCAGCCTCCCCAGGTTATCAATATAACCCATCATCTTAATGACATGAGGACTTACTGGACTGTCCTTTGGTAGCTTGCATTCAATGAGAGATTTAACCGTCTGGTATCTCTCAGTTCGTGCCTGCTCCTGAAACATATTTTTCAGGCTAGTAATCACCTCCACTGGCGACTCCACGTTCTCGTATTGCTTCTGCAAGTCCGAGTTCATGGTAGCCAACATGAGACAATTCACATCGACCACATCATTGGAATGCTTGTCCCAAGCACTCCTTTCTGCATGTGCAGCATTGGATCTCGGTTTTTCAGGGAGAACATTTTCAAGGACATAGTCCCGCTTCTCCTGCTTGAGAACAATTCTCAAGTTCCGATACCATTCGAGAAAATTCGATCCATTTAACTTGTCCTTCTCAAGGACGGATCGCAGGGAGAAAGAATTATTATGAGTAGTAGTCATAGCTGAGAACATAGAAAAGAAAAAGGTTTAGTTATGATGTTCAAGAAATGAGAAATCTTAACTTTTAAGAAAACTCGCATTATATTCAAACAATGTTTCCTCAGATGAATATAATGATCCAAGACCCATACTTCACTAAACTTGAGTGAGCCACTGGCTGTCACCCAAATTCAGCTATCTAGGTAAGCAACAACCTTGCTAGTTATATCCAATACAACTCTTGGTTGTGGACTGACATCTTATGTCAAATCCACCTGATGTCTCTGAGCCCAAAACGATTTTGATGGCTCAGTCAAGTAAACCAATCTTTTCAGTCATGTAATTGTTGACGCCTTGCACTGCAAGCCCATCAACACGATTACTTCCTGCCTTACTCATGTAATTGTGGACACCTTGCACTGCAAGCCTATCACTCAATGAAACGAGTCTTGGCAGTCGACAAGATTGGAAAGACATCAAGTATCACTTGATATTTGATTGAGGAACGGAATCATTAAAACGTTCAGTTTTATTATGTTTTAATTCTTATAATTAATTGATTTATCATGCTTTGGTTATGTGATTGCAGGCTCCAAAACCCAATCATCGAATCTGATGTCGACCGACACTACTATAGTGTTGATCGATACAGAATAACCAAAAGCAATCCGCGATAACCGATCAATCCAATTGATCCGGTTTCGAATACCAGTCGGTGTCGATCGATGCTACACTAGCATCGGTCGATACCAACCTAATCAAACCAATCGCAATTCAAACCATTTAACCAAGCTCGATAACCGGTCCAATCCAATTGAACCGCTTCATCAATCTCGCGAGGTTTGTGTCGACCGATACAACTCTTGTATCGATCGACACTAGGCGAAAAGTTTTATTCGGGTTATCCTTCTGTGTCGACCGATACCCGCTTGGTGTCGATCGACACAGGGTGATAATCCCTAATCGTTTTTCAAGTTAAAACCCTAAAACTAGATTTTAATCAAAAACGAATTTCAGCATGCTTGTATCAACTATACAGAGATCCAGATTCAACTAATCTAATCAACATGCCACAGATTCAATGGAACCCTAAAGCTCTGATACCACTGAAGGAATTTCTAGCAGTTCTAATCAGGATTAGCAACCCTAGTCTGAATTCCGAGCCTAGGATCTACAGGTTCATGTAATTGAATCTATCAGATCTGGAGATTACCTGGTGATTAGCAGCGGAAGTTATTTGCAGATAATCGAGATCTAGAGCGCCTCAAATGCTGCGCCTCTACTGGTATCCACACGCACACAAGCTGAACAGGAAGGGATGCTAGTGCCTTTTTGAGATCTAATCTCAGAGAGGTTTCTTTTCTGTTTCTGGTGGCTGTGAATTAGGTCAGAAACGAGTTTAGGTCGACCATATATCTTATATATGTCGACTTAAACCGCCACGGGATTAACTAATGATTAAACCGAATTAATCTGCTAATTCGCGAGTTGTGTCGACCGACACACTCTATGTGTCGATCGACACGGCCAATCTATGTCGACCGATACTCTTAGTGCATCGATCGACATCGCCCAGAAAAGTCGATATTGAATGCATATCAAATATGCATTCATCCGATCATTACATTAATGATCATCCTCTTATGCAATGTCCAGTTTGCTTAGGTGTGTGACCCTGTAGGATCATATAACACTAGCAATGAGTTCTCAACTCATTGATCATAAGTGGCTTCTAGCAAAGCATTATGACTACCCAGTGTCATATGATTGTCTCATCTCGACAACACGACTTTCTCTCAGAGTAAGTACAAATAGATTTCAGGACATTCCCAACAAAAACCTCAATGGTGTTTCTAAGAGAAGTAATCGGACCTTATTGAATATGCTCCGATTAATGATGAGTCACACGAATCTTCCATTATTCTTTTAGGAATACGCTCTAGAAATGTCTGTATTTACGCCAAATAGGTTTCTATCAGAATCAGTTGAAAGACATCACATTGGGTGTGGACTAGGAGTTTTCCAAGTACGTTTTACTGATTAATTGGGATTGCAAGGTTTATGTAATGCAGTTGTAAACAGACAAGCTTGAACCCAAATCTGATAAGTGCTGCGTCGCTGGTTGTCCTAGGGAAACCAAGGCTTATTACTTTTGCAACCAATCCGAGAACAAAGTTTTGTTGTTCGAAACTCTGTTTTTCTAGATAGAAAGTTTCTTTCCAAGAAGAACAGTGGGAGTAGAAGTACAGCTCGAAGAAATTCGAGAAGCACAGGAGGCTGCTCAACCTATTGAGGGACAGCAGCGGTTGGATCTACAAAGTGCTGTAGGACCTACACCTGTGGAGCCTAAAGTTCGCGGATCCGATTGGATCCGTCACTAACCCGAGAGTGATTTCTCGTAACCAATTGCCGTGATCTGTTGATCATTGAAAAGTGACAAGCTTGCGAAATTCAAGAAGCGATGGTGAACCCCAACTCCGAAAATTTGCTAGGTATGCATGTTAGCTTCACCGATCCATTTCTGGATTGAAGCAAACATCTTGGAGTTGGAATCTACGTTCTGTTAAAACGGTCAAAAGTTTTGACTTGATCAGGAACGAATAGGAACCGTGCGTTTACAAGTAGACTAGTGGGAGCGTAGTTGCATTTCTCACATTGTATGTATATGACAAACTTATTCTCATAAACGACGTTCCGTCGCTTAAGTCTTATGTGAATTGGGTCGGAAGTCATTTTCAACGATGGACATGGGAGAAGCCGCGTGAGTTCTTGGAATAAGGATCTATTGAAATAGATTGGGTAGGCTTATTGGATCGTGTCAGAATCCTTATGTAGATAAGGTATTGGACAGTTCCAATATACATGATTCCAAGAATGGCTTCACACCAAAGGTCTTATGGCAATAATATTAGCAAGATGAAGTTTCTTAAAAACTGGCTGAGCTAGTATGTATGAGTGTGATTCCTTATGCTTCTGCAATAGAATCCATCATGAATGCCATATTTTGCGCTCGTCTAGATGCAGCTTACGCATAAAGATTGACGAGAAGATACCAATACATTCCGGTAAAAGTCACTGGACAGTTGTAAGAAATATCCCAAGTGTTTGAGGAACACCAAGGATAGGTTCTTGTTCAACTGAGGAAGTGATGAATCTGTTAAAAGTAGTTAGACGGACAAAGACGACTCCCGGTTCCCACCTGGTCATGTCTCTTTGTTTGTGTAGCGGTGCTACCTGTTGGAAGGGCTCCAAGCAGGGGACCGTAGAATAGTGCTTATTAATGAATGGCGGTGTGGTTTGTTGGAATGGTTCCAAGCAAGAACACCGCAGCCACTCTCACAAACTAAGCACGAGTTTTATACTGTTGTTGTAGGTATTAGATATCTGAAGACGTGGTCTTGATTCTAGTGGGAGTTATGTTAGTTATGATGTTCACATAGACATGCTATGGTCATGTTTATGAAAAACTGACATCAGCATTATTTGATTATTGGATAATTAAATAATGGTCCCAAAGTATTTTATGTTCATTTTATAGGTCATCAAGTTGAGGACTTGATCATGAAACCCTATAAATGAAAATGACATAAAATTATGTTTGTCCCTAGTCGAGGTTGTTAAAGTGGGACACTAACAACCGCGTGAGACTAGCGTGTGAGGTGACTGTTGGACTAAGTTTCATAGAGTCAATGATATGATTATCACAGTCAATCACATAGATATATGTTGGTGAACATATGATCGGACATGACCCGCTAATGAGAACTCTACAGGATAGTTATATCAGTGTCATGAGAGGTTCTCATTACGACTATAGAGTATAGTCCTTATACCTGAGTTCATCATGCTTTCTAGCATGTGAATTGGTGCACTTTGACCTTGTCAAACGTCGACCCGTAACTGGCGGCTATAAGGGCATTGCTTGGGTGTATCATGAAGTGTGTGAAGGAACATGGATGGAACAAGATGGGATTTGTCCATCCTATATAACGGGAGATAAATGTCTCAGGGCCTATTGAAGATTTGATACTGAGAAAATGCATGGCCATGCTCAAACGAGGTGATTGTCAGTCGTTTGTTTTTATCAGTATAGATCAGGAGTTCGATGAACATAATGTTGGCTATAATAAGGATGACACGGTTTCTTGCCTTATGCCATGTCGAGATATAGTGACAAAGGGATTAGGGGAATAGATGATTCCAGTATAAGTGGGAGATTGTTGGGATTATGTCCTGAAATCATATTGTACTAACTCTGATAGATAGTTGTATTGTCAAGATCGGACAATTCATGTAATACTAGGTGATCATAATGTTTTGCTAGAAGCCGCTTATGACTTATGAGTTGTAACTCATTGCTAGTATTATGTGAACCTACAGGGTCACACACCTAAGCAAGCTGGATACACTTTGTATGGGATTGATCATTGGCATATGGTCTGGTCAATGTGTATTGGATGCACATTGAATTTGAGTTTTAAGAGGTGTGTCGATCGACACCATTGGGTGTGTCGATCGACACCATTGGGTGTGTCGATCGACACATATCGGGTTTCGAACCTGATGTTTCGGTTTGATGACTTAAACGAATTGGATTTATCCAATGATCGGTTTTAGTCATTCCAGGTCTATATAAAGGCTTATATGGACGACCTGGAACCCTAGCCGTTGTTTGAGACTTTTTCTTGACAGAAAACGCAGCCACCTCTAAAACACAGGGATTCCCAGGAGATCCGATTCCCGGCACTAGCATCCCGGCGGATTCCAGCTTGTGTGCGTGTGGACTGCAGTAGAGGCGCAGCATCTGAGGCGCTAGAGATCTCGTTTATCTGACCATATTCCGCTTCAAAGTTCCAGGTAAACACGAGATCAGATGTAGATTCAACTCTAAGCATGAATCCTAGATCCTAGGCTATGGAATTGAGACTTAGGGTTGCCTAATTGGATTAGAAACCGCCTAGAAATTCCATCAAAATATTCAATTTTCCAAGCTTATGTGTAGCTCCGAAGCTTGAGAAAAACGTTTGAAGACATCTATTATTCTCTTGACTGAGTTCCTTTTCCCATATGAAAATATTAATAGATCATCCGCAGAGCATAGATGGGTTAGATTCACCTCCTTACAGAAAGGATGATAGTCAATCTTTTTTTTTCAGAGCCGTTTATCTATCATCTTTGACAATACATGCATATAGATGAAAAATAGATATGATGAGAGGGAACAACATTGTCTTAATCCTCTCTTACTTACGAAATACCCTACCAACTCTCAATTAACTTGAACTGAAAAGGAAGCCAAAGAGATCCATTTTTCAATCCAAGAAATGAACATCATCGGAAAATTTAAAGATGTGAAGGTAGATAATAAAAATGGTCAATGAGTTGATTCAAATGCATTTGATATATCAATCTTAACAGCACATCTAGAAGTCACCGATTCCTTATGTAGTTTTTAATCAGCTCTGAAGCAAGTACAACATTCACCGTTAACAATCGTTCTCGAACAAATGCGGACTGATTTGGTGAAATGAATTTAGGCAGCATCTTCTTCAACCTGTTAGATAGCAATTTAGATATTACCTTACAGATAACATTGCATCATGAGATAGGGCGATAATCCTTCATTGTTCTTTCTTCCTTCTTATTTGGAATTAAAGCCAAAATTGCAGAGTTTATACATGTTGGTAGGAATCCAGTTTCAAAGAAAGATTTCACTGCTACCACAAAATCTTTTCCTATCATTGGCCAAGTAGTTTTATAAAAATATACAGTATATTCATCTGGTCTAAGAGACTTATTTTCAACCATCGAGAATATAACCTTTTGAATCTCTTCCTAGGTGATCATTATGTCCAATTTCGCTTCATCATTCTCCTCACACCGAAACCTCAAGATATTTTGAAGGTCTGTTTGCACAAATTCAACTTTCTTTGCCATATGCTGGTCTAGGAAAATTTTAAAGTGAGATACAGCCTCCACATTGATTTCATTTTGCGAGCTTACTACTGTGCCATTCAGCTTCTGGATCTCCTTAATCATATTTCTTACCTTTCGGATTGTGGCTGCTTGGTAGAAGTGGTTATTGATTCCGTCTCCTACGTTTAACCAATGGACCTTTAATTTTTGACTATAAACTTTCTCCTCAATTGATGAAATAAGACTCCATCAACTGTGAGCTCTTACTTCTTCTTCCCACGAACTTTGTGATGGAGAAATCATGGCTGGTTCAGACATTGGAACATGTACTCGTATGCCTCTTTTTCTTTTGTCGAAATTTCCCCAATCTGTTGCTTACTGAATTCTCTGAGCTTTGGCTTCAAGAATTTAAGTTTCTTTGAGAAACGAAACAGAGCCGAGGTTGGATTAAACAAGGGATATGTTTCATCCCAATATGATTGTACCAAAGGCAGGAAATCTTTGAGCTCAGAGACCACATTCACGAAATTGAATGGTCTCCTTGGTTTCTGAATCTCACTTAGAATTTTTATCCTACATCTTAAATGATCTGAGCACCCTCCTCCCTCAAATACACAATAAGATTGTGGGGAAAAAAATCCAAGCTTCATTCATTAGTAATATGTCCAATCTTTTGCATATAATCCCTCTTATCTTATCTTACACCAAGTTAGTTTTGGATCTGAATGATTCATATCCGTGAAAGAGAAATAGTTAACCACATTCCAAAACTCACGCAGTCTACTAGTGGTCACCGAATTTTCATCAACATTTGAATGTTCTTCTGACCCAAAGTTTCATTAAAATCACCAAAAATCAACCATACTTTATCTCTAAATAATGGTGAGTCTTGATTAATCTTTAAATCAGTCCATTGAAAATGCGAGATCTACTTGATACATAATGTAACACAGGGTATTATTTTCAAGACTTTGTATTTGATATATCATGGTTTTTACCCATTTTATGCCATGATATAGATGTCTTTTTAGTGTCTTTTGTGTTCTTTTTAGTATGTTTTCAGGTTTAGACACATCTGGAGCCTAATTGGACGTTTTGGGAGCATTTGGAGCAATTCTGCACTATTTAGAGACTTCACAGAGTTCACTGGCTGCATTTTCGCAGTGCAACGATCGTTGCAGTCTGTGCAACTGTCGTTGCAGTTCTGCGCCCAAAAATCTGCATTTTGGAGAAATTACAGTTTTTGCCCAGAAACTTCCCAGACTTGCAAAAAGGCCCCCAGCCGACTTTAGACCATTATATAAGAGTTTTTAAGCCATTGTTTAGGCTACGCTTTCATTAAGTCTTATTTTATTTCAGAGAGCCTTAGGGGCTGATCTTGCTCTCGAAAGAGAGAGGATTTCGAACCCCTGTTGATTATTCTGTTTTATGATATTTGGTTTTCTATTCAAGATGTTTTCTGTTTCGATGATTATGTCTGAGTAGATTACCTGTTAGGTTGAAGGATTCTCATTAGGGATTTCAGAGAATTATAGTTTAAATCAATCTGTAGAGATTTATATCTGCTAGTTCTTTATCTAAGTTGTTCTTAATGCTAAATCTGAAGTAGCTAATCAGAATTATGATGTTAGGTTGATTAATTCAGCGGAAGTTGGTTAATTTAACTAGAAAGAACTTAGATAAGCAATTAAACTTTGCGCAAACGGAAGTTTGGTTTAGGATAATTGTGAACATATCAAACTTGGAATTAAAGCTGGTTTAATCTGTTAGTTCTCGCAAACGAAAGTTTGGTTTGCTGCACTTAGACTTAGAGAATTATCGCAAAGGAATTTGGTTAATTCTATATCAGTGTTTGAGTTCTAGAATAGTTATTGATTGGATCTAGATAGATTGATTGCTTGCGTTCCTGATTTCCTGAGAACTCCTGAAACCTAACGCTTCGCTTCCTTGCTCACAACTCGCTTGATTTACTTTCTGCTGTCTGATTTACTGCTTTCCCATATTGCTTTCTCCTAGTTTAATCACTTCTGTTTTCATCTATCGTTGACCAGAGTCCCTGTGGATTCGATACCCTAAGTACTACAACTACATCACTGTGCACTTGCAGTTAGAATAGGGATAAAACTATACACCTATCAAGTTTTTGGCGCCGTTGCCGGGGACTCTTTTGAGTCCTCGATAGATTTGAACTTAGGGTTTAGACTAGGTTTTTCGTTTTTTATTTTTTTTTGTTGCTAATTTTTTCTTCTTTTTCTGTTCTTGCGTTTCAGGTACGCCTGTAATCGCCTTGCATCGATCGACACCCACTTAGTGTCGATCGTTGCATTCTCGAGCTTGCATCGATCGACGCTTCTCCTGCATCGATCGACACATATCATAAGGAAGATGTATGATTTCTTCAATCCAGGGATTGATAACTCGCAGATAACTTGGTTAAAAAGCAAAGTAGAGTCTCTGCATAGTCTTGTACTTGAAAAGTATGGGCAAAAAGCTATCAACTGCATTGGAGGGAATAAATTCTACAGTCAGGAATCAGCTTTTCAGGGACCTTTCCAGCAACAGGGCAACGCCTTCTCGAGGAACTGTGGTGTTTCTTCTTACCAAGCACCGCCTGCACCTACAGCTCATGAGAGCAAAATAGAAATCATGATAGAGCAGTATCTTGAGAGGCAACAACAGATCAATGTGTCACACCACTCAAAGATGGATGCATTGTATAAAGATCTGAATGAGAAGCTCGAATCTTTGAGCACACATATGGAGGAGCTGGATGCAGCAATAGAAAGGCGAAATGAAGCTAGGGAAGCTGAACAGCACAGATCCATCAAAGTTGTGACCTTAAGGGATGAGATTAAGTTGCTGGATGAAGAAGAGAGCATAATCTCGGATTTTATGGATGAATATTGTCTGCCTGATACATGCACCGATCGACACCCCCTTAGTGACGATCGACCCGCCGTTCTGACGGCAATTTCGAGTTCTTTCGAGAAACAGAATCGCCTTGCATCGATCGATACACATTATGCAACGATCGATGCAGAACGCACACATGTCCAGAAACCTGCAACAGTGCCAGAACAAGCCTACAAGCCCCCAGTGCCATATCCTAAGGTTCCTAAACCTTCCAGACAAGAGCTAGAAGTGGCTAACTGCATAAAAGTGATGGATAAGAAGGTGAATAAAACACCACCAGTTGAAACTTTGCGAGTTCATGCAAAGAAGATGATCTCCACTGACGGTCATCTGGAAGAAGAAGTTCAGATTGGTGGAACTACAATATCTGATAGTGGAAAGAAGAAGAAGATGGCAGTTCCTCTTGAACCTGCTCTAACATCTTCAGTACCTGCAACTGCTCATAAGCAGAAAGCCCCAAACATCATATCTACATCAAAGGTAAGGAACAAATCATCTAAGCTTAAACCTTCTAATCACATTGTTTTGAATGCAGGAAAACGCAGTAGACCGCCCAAGCTTCGCTCCCGCCCTGATTATGATTTCTCATTCCTTGGGAAGCCTCATGATCTGAATGCCTATACACCTCCTTGGATGAAGAGATATTCACAGAGACACTCAAAGTCTCTGTTGAAACCGCCTTGAATCAAATCTCTTCCAATAGTCAAGCTAATGACTAAAAACAAGCGCTGAGTGGGAGGCAACCCACTGTTAGGTTCGTTTTAGTTTTCATTTTCCGTTTTTATTTTTGGTGTTTTGATTTTCTATTTAAGTGTGTTCAGAGCCGAGAGAAACAGGAAAAATCGCATTGCATCGATCGACACACATTGTGCATCGATCGATGCGGTTGCGATTCACGGTTAAACGAATTGATTGCGGTTCAGACATCGGTTATCTACATAACCGCGAGCGATAATCGCCTTGCATCGATCGACACCCTTGTGGCATCGATCGACGCAGGGCGACGACAGGTAAGTATTCTGCAACTTTTCGGTTTGTTCTTCAATTTGATTATTCTTTCACCGAGCTCATGCTTCGATTATACTGGGGACAGTGTAGTTTAAGTGTGGGGGAGGAAGCTACTGACGCACGCTTTTGTTTTCTTAGTTTTTCAAAATTTGTTTTATTGAGTCAAAATTTGTATGAAACTATGATTTTTCGAGGAAACTTTTCGCTTGAACAGGAACTAAGTGACCATTGGACAGACTTGCAGAGACTCTATGACTGTTAGAAAACCCAGACACAGATCAACCTACTGGGAACACCCATATCACTTCAGGTATCATAGGATCCTTTTACTGACTTCAACCTTAATACTGACTTAGATTTCTCACCTAAGGGCTTGGTATACTTTGTGTCGGATTCCCTTGTTAGTTCTGACACAGCCTGTAAACCTGTCCTATTTAGTTCCCTTCTCCCCTTCTGTAAAGTAAAAAAAAAAAAAAAAATATAATAAACTGAGGATGAGTTAGTAACTCCGAAGTGGTCATGGGAATGGTAGCTGAAACTCTCATATCCTGTGTACCATGGAATGTGTCCAAAGTACACCCCATAACGGGAAGAACACTGATAAAAAAAATAAAATGATACCCAATGTGGGAAAAATCAGTTGTTAAGGAAGGGAAAGAGAAGAAAGGGACTAGAGAAAGATAGTATGGTGGTCTAGAGCTGATAAGGTAAGAATCCATGTGCCCTTTGATCGATACTCCTTAGGTGAGACCGCACTTAAATACTTGCAGAAGTCAGTAGGGTGAATTTGAATGCTTGAATGTGATTGTGGAGTTTACTTAGGACAGTTGCTAAGTGTGGGGGAAGTATATTGTGGTCTTGAGTTCTGTAGGAAAGTTTTCAGTGGTTTACAAAGTGAATGTGAATGCAAAAGTTCCTAGGACGAAATGAGTTTCTGTGTTTTCAAACTTCTTCTCTTATATTTTGGTTCTCTACTTGCTTGAGGACAAGCAAGAGCTAAGTGTGGGGGAGTTGATATATCATGGTTTTTACCCATTTTATGCCATGATATAGATGTCTTTTTAGTGTCTTTTGTGTTCTTTTTAGTATGTTTTCAGGTTTAGACACATCTGGAGCCTAATTGGACGTTTTGGGAGCATTTGGAGCAATTCTGCACTATTTAGAGACTTCACAGAGTTCACTGGCTGCATTTTCGCAGTGCAACGATCGTTGCAGTCTGTGCAACTGTCGTTGCAGTTCTGCGCCCAAAAATCTGCATTTTGGAGAAATTACAGTTTTTGCCCAGAAACTTCCCAGACTTGCAAAAAGGCCCCCAGCCGACTTTAGACCATTATATAAGAGTTTTTAAGCCATTGTTTAGGCTACGCTTTCATTAAGTCTTATTTTATTTCAGAGAGCCTTAGGGGCTGATCTTGCTCTCGAAAGAGAGAGGATTTCGAACCCCTGTTGATTATTCTGTTTTATGATATTTGGTTTTCTATTCAAGATGTTTTCTGTTTCGATGATTATGTCTGAGTAGATTACCTATTAGGTTGAAGGATTCTCATTAGGGATTTCAGAGAATTATAGTTTAAATCAATCTGTAGAGATTTATATCTGCTAGTTCTTTATCTAAGTTGTTCTTAATGCTAAATCTGAAGTAGCTAATCAGAATTATGATGTTAGGTTGATTAATTCAGCGGAAGTTGGTTAATTTAACTAGAAAGAACTTAGATAAGAAATTAAACTTTGCGCAAACGGAAGTTTGGTTTAGGATAATTGTGAACATATCAAACTTGGAATTAAAGCTGGTTTAATCTGTTAGTTCTCGCAAACGAAAGTTTGGTTTGCTGCACTTAGACTTAGAGAATTATCGCAAAGGAATTTGGTTAATTCTATATCAGTGTTTGAGTTCTAGAATAGTTATTGATTGGATCTAGATAGATTGATTGCTTGCGTTCCTGATTTCCTGAGAACTCCTGAAACCTAACGCTTCGCTTCCTTGCTCACAACTCGCTTGATTTACTTTCTGCTGTCTGATTTACTGCTTTCCCATATTGCTTTCTCCTAGTTTAATCACTTCTGTTTTCATCTATCGTTGACCAGAGTCCCTGTGGATTCGATACCCTAAGTACTACAACTACATCACTGTGCACTTGCAGTTAGAATAGGGATAAAACTATACACCTATCAGTATTGCAAACAAACTTACATGTTTCACCTTAACAAAGTCTCTCTTACTTTTTGATATATACGTGATCTCAAATCCACTCAGATTTACCCTTAGCACTCATGTTTGATACTCTTACAGGAACACTCAAACCTTGCTAAATGAAATCTCTCTCAAAACATGCAACCTTCTATGGAAGCCTTAGCCAACCTAGTTTTACAGAATAAGATCATTTATGGCTTACCTAACTACCCAAGAAATATTTCCATTTTGAACAATATCAATCTTTTAGGAAAATATCCATTTTCCTAAATCTTCTCCAAGTAAAATATATTCTTGATCTTTGTGTATATCTTCTCCAAGATACTTATCCAGCTCAGATTCTCTCATTTTGCCTCGTCCTATTAGGATATAAGCCTCATAAGACTTTGTAATCTCCGGCCCCATGTCAGCTCCAAGACGGTATCTATCGTTGACGCACATAGTGATACACGCCTTTATTGAGTCAGATGTTGTCGTACCTCTTGACCTAGTTCGTTGCATCTTTAATCTCCCCCTTTTTAGTTTGTTTTCCTCTCAAGTATTGCCATTAAGAATTGGAAAAACACATAGCTGAGGCATATAATTCTGATTCTGAACTTAAGTCATAAGTTAAAGACCAATGTGAAACATTGATGCATTAAACATGACATAAGTTCAAAAGACAGAGAAGGACGTTAAAAAAGTTCAACAACCAAATAAAAATTGATCATGCTACCCCATAATTCTAAAAAAAAGCGTGGCTCATAGCTCCCAACAAAAGAACTAAAGTTCAATCAAGACACTCCATAAAATAAGTCCTAAGAACTTATTCATCACTAGAAGCTCTTCTTCTTCTTCGGGAGGATATTTCTCTTGTTCCAACTCCTCATCATATTATTCCATAACCGACTTACCCCTTTCTCCCTCTGCTTGAGAGAAAACAAGTTAAAAACACACATCATTAGTATAACATATGAAAGAGGAATATAAGACTTACCTTGACTCATTTCGCGGAGATGAAACACCATGTCAGTCAGATTCTTAAGACCTTCAACAATGTCCTGAAAAGCATTCTGAGTAGAGGCTAGATTAATAAATGAATGCGTTGGCATAAAAATTATGCCGAGCTGTCTCACTCCTACATCATTAGATGCAGCATTTTTTTGTTCATGAGATACATGACGAGCAGCTGATGCAGAAACATAAGAGTTCTTGTATTTTCCAGAGAGAGCTTGATTCTTCCTCCGTTCAGCCTCCTTCTTGACGAATTCCTCACCCCTTCTAGGATCCTTTTTTGTATTAAATTGGGCAGATTCGCGGAGGGTGCTGAATTTCAAGAACTCCAGAGATGATATGAGGAAATATTAACCATCGATTGTCATTCCTCAAAACTGTAGCAAGACTCAACACTTGGCGATACACAAGATTTCCAAAATCAATTTCTATCCCATGAGCCAGCTTGTAAATCAGCCTTTCTCTGTCAGTCGAAATGTAGTTCTTGTGAGTAGAAGGATACCACTTGAATGCAAGCAATACCACCAAAGTAGCATACTTAGGTAGAAGATCCACAACTGTCAGACCAACTTAAGACTTCTTTTGCCCTTCAGTCAGGTAACTTGCTACAACGTCTGTGGACACTGCATCAACACCTGCTTCATACTTTTCTTCATTTTTTCTCTGGGGTTCAAGTTCCAGACAAGAGTTTATCATCTCAGGAGAAAAATTGTATATCGATTTACCCAAGAAGTTATGTACTCCCATGTGTGAGCTACCTGGGCGGTTTTACAGTAGGATTGTCTAAAACTCTCTCACAATCTCAGGGACATATCTCATCAGTCCTATTACACTGCCTGTAGTATCCCAATATTGATCAATCCCATATAAGCTCACTTGTCTTCTTCACCAAAGTTGACTACATGTCTGCTAGGATTCCTCTTTACTTAAAGAGTGCGTACATTTCTTTAACATCTCTGGATGGGAAGCGTTTTAAGACGAAATCCTTTCTTGGAGGATCTGAAGCACCGACTGAGCTATATGGAGGAACTGACTTTGATGACTTCTTCTTCTTAGCTGGTTTCACAGCCACAAACTATTCAGTTCAAGCCTTTTTTTGTTCAGGAAGAGGTTCCACATGTTTCATGGCCTTCCTTTTCTTGGGAGCTTGAACTAGCTTAGGTGGTTCAGCTGGCTCAACATAATCACCTCTATCAGCCGTGAGATATTCATTCATCTCTTGATTATCCTCTTCCACGGGAGAATCAGCAAGGTTTCTTTTCTTTGGAGGTCATAGAAGCTATAACATTTTCTGCTTGTTGCTCCTCATCATTTATTTCACTAGAACCAGACTTGACTTCCTTGTCACCGTCCTTGTCTGATTTAGCTTTCTTTTCACCATGCTTGGGTAATTCACAGTCTGGAATTTCATCTGTTTCATGACCAGAATCAGGCTTTGATTGTTCACCATCATTTCCAACACCTGAATCAGAGGGATGACCTGATTGGATCTCTTCTTCCTCCTTTTCTTTTGTGTCACCGTCGACCACATGATATGTTTCTCCCTCATCCTCCAATGTAGCAAAAGGGCTTGCGTTATATGTTGGATTGTCGCTGAAAATCTGATTGGAGACGAGGTCTGGATTGCTTAACGGTGGAGCTTGTTCCTCGGGGCTTGAGTCATCAATTAACCGAGGCAGTTGAAGATCAATCATGAGCTGAGACGATTGTTGGGAGGATCCGGTTCCAATTCTTTCTCTGTGGATTGCATGCACCATGGTTGCTGAAAGGAATTAGGGTTTGAACAGAGTTTCGTCAGACCTCTTTTTGGAAAATGTTGTTTCTGATTTTTTCGACCTTCTTTCCTGTTTATTGAGCAGATGCAGAACCTGTGTCAGAGATTTGATTTCCTTTATTGCATGTGATATAATTGGGATATCAATTCTCAAAAAACTTTGAATTTAAAAATTCAAACATCTTTCCTTTCTTGTCTTCAAAATCCCAGATATATGTTTCATAGACAAACCAATTTAAAACGGACATAACTTGAACCAATCATTTATTTACTATATCACTCAATAAGACCATCAGAAGCACACACAAAGATTGACAAGTTAAGGCATCCTCATTCAAGTCAAGAGTGATGGGAATTGTATCAATAGTCAGTCGACTACATGTCACTGAAGCACTGAAATTTTAGATAAATGTTTGTACCTTTCTGCTATGAACTCTCATATAGGTGTTATGTGTGTGTCAGAAACTGACACTTCCCATGAATTAGTCCATACACCTCGCTCAGATGACTCTTTTTATTTGATCATCATTCTCCCAATGGATAGCTTTCACATTCTCATCCCTTTATCATGTCTCAAGAAGTTTTCAACATTTATCCTTCGAGTGAGGCCACCCTTTTTGTATTTTTGTAATTTTTTTGTACTGCTTCTTGTGTTAGTAGATGAGCTAATACATGAGTTCATTCCATCACGTGACTTATCATGACTCAACTTAGTGTTTTACTTTTTTTCTTTGTGCCTCACTCGAGAAAATGTATTGTTCTTGAGACAAAACAGCACAACATGCAGCTCTTTTCCACTAGTTATCTTGATTCCACACTAAATAAGAAGTTGATGTACTTCTTGAATCAACACTTGTATCAGTTATGTACACTCGACAACTCATTACATTTAACAATCACCAATTGTGTTTCGCAGGGTGATAAAACGGTTAAGATCTAGAAGTTTTGTAAGGAAATCAGCCAGTTGCAAATCATTGACAATGTGTCAACCACTAAATTTTTCTCTTATACCAACTCCCGATTGAAATGGTGCATTATGTCAATGTACTTGGTCCGACAGTGTTGAACTGAATTCTTTGAGATGCTTATAGCACTCTTGTTGTCACAATGAGAAGTGGTTCAGAGTCCATTCTATAGTCAGCTGACATTTGTATATCCAGAGCAGTTAAGCACAACAGGTTCCCATCGTAATGTATTCGGATAAAGCCGTAGAGACTGACACAGATTTTTGCTTCTTGCTCATCCAAGAGATCAAATTGTTTCCAAGAAAAAAGCATCATACACTCGTGCTCTTCATGTCATCCATACTTCTTGTCCAATCTGCATCACAATAACCGACCAAGTGTTTTTTGAACCTTTGGAATACCATATTCCCAAATTGACAGTTCTCTTGACATACTTGACGATCCTCTTGACTACCTCCAGATGAGACTGTTTTGACTTTTCTTGGTACCTTGCACAAATTCCTATGCTTAAGCAAATATTTCGCTTGCTTGCTGATAGGGTCAGGTTTTAATCATATTCTACTGCAAGTGCACAGTTTAAGTGATTGTAGTATATAGGGTATCGAATCCACAGAGACTCTGGTCTCGATAGATTAAGAACTATAGAGATTTAAACTAAGAAGAAAGCAATGTGAAGTAAATTAAATAAAAGTGCGAGAAAGTAAACAAGCAACATGATTAACGGTTGTGAAAGCAGTTAATTAAGGGCGCTAAGTCTAGGGCGTTCTCAGGAAATCAGACAAGCAGAAAAATTATTCAGTCAGGATCTAATTAAGTACAGTTCTAGAACTCAAATCACGGATATAGAATTAACCAACTGTCGTTGCGAGAATTCTCTAAGTCTAAGTGCAGTAATCCAAATTCCTTTGCAATACTAACAGATTAAACCAGCATTAATTTCAAGTTCGATATGTTCACAATTAAACTAAACCAAATTCCTTTGCGAGAAGTCTAATTGCTCAACCTAAATAGTTCAGATTCTAAACCACACTTTCGTGTCGTATTTAGCAACCTAAGATCTAGATTCTAATTGATCAGGTTAGAACTAGCATTAAACACAATTTAGATCGAAGAACATTCTATTCATGTGAATCCTTAACTGAATTAAACAAGTCTAGCAAGTCATGAAATCCCTAGTGAGAATCCCTAAACCTAACAATGAATCTACTCAGACATGATTAATGAAACAGAAATCATAGAATTAATAGATTGCATATAAGAAATTAAATAGATAAAGGGGTTCGAAATCTTCTCCAAAATAGATGAAGTACAGGATCAGATCAGCCCCAAAAGCTCTAAGAATCCCTTAGCTCTTAATTATGAAAACGTATGAAAAGTGTATCAAAGCGTATCTAAATAAAACACCAAAATCCTAATTATATAGGCTAAATCTCGGCTGGGGCTTCTTTGTAAATACTGGAAACTTCTGGGTCAAAGTGTAATATCTTCATTCTTCATTAAACCGCCGAGTCTGGCCCATCTCGCTTGTTTGTCGACCGATGCACAATGTGTGTCGGTCGATGCAATCCTGTTTTCTGGACAGTGAGCTCAAGCTCTCGGCCAAATACTCCAAAAATCTCCAAAAAGCTCCAATATCTCCAATTTTGCTCCAAACCTGATTATACCTGTAGTAGACTCTAAAAGAACACAAAAGGACTCTAAAACATACTTATATCATGGTCTAAAACTAGTAAAAACCATGATATATCAACTCCCCCACACTTAACCTTTGCTTGCCCTCAAGCAAAACAGAGAACTAAAACAAGGTGAAGAGGTTTGAAAGCTCTTCAGAAACTCTTTTCATCCTAGAAGCAACAACACTCAGATTCCCCTTAGTAATCCACTGAAAGAATCAATCACAAGACATCAAGACCAACATATACTTCCCCCACACTTAGCAACTGTCCTAAGTAAACTCCACAATCACATTCACGCATTCAAATTCACCCTACTGACTTCTGCAAGTATTTAAGTGCGGTCTCACCTAAGGAGTATCGATCAAAGGCACATGGACTCTTACCTTATCAGCTCTAGACCACCATACTATCTTTCTCTAGTCCCTTTCTTCTCTTTTCCCTTCCTTAGCATTCTGATTTTTTCCCATTGGGTATCATTTTATTTTTTTATCAGTGCTCTTCCCGTTAAGGGGTGTACTTTGGACACATTCCATGGATGCACAGGATATGATAGTTGTATCTACCACTCCCATGACCACTTCGGAGACACTAACTCATCCTCAGTTTATTATCTTTTTTTTATATGGAAGGGGAGAAGGGAACTAAATAGTACAGGTTTACAGGCTGTGTCAGAACTAACAAGGGAATCCGACACAAAGTATACCAAGCCCTTAGGTGAGAAATCTAAGTCAGTATTAAGTTTGAAGTCAGTAAAAGGATTCTCTGATACCTGAAGTGATGTGGGTGTCCTTAGTAGGTTGATCTGTGATGGGGTTTTCTAATAGTCAGAGATTGATCCTGCAACTTCATCCCAATGGTTACTTAAGTTCCTGCAAGTGCTGTTAATCTTCTAAAAAAATCATTGTTTCCTACTTAGACTATTTTGACTCAATAAAACAAATTTTTAAAAACTGACTGACTCTTAAGAAAACAGAAAGATAGATGTCAGTAGCACCTCCCCCACACTTAAGACACACTGTCCCCAGTAGTGTCAAGCGAAGGATTGGTAAAAAAGAAAGAAAAATTTGAATGTTAATGGTCGTGTTGGGTTATGTCTGATTTTACCTCTGTCGCTCAGGCGTCGATCGTTGCACTAGGTGCATCGACCGGTGCTAGGCGATTTTCGTGTATGATCGATCGTTGCTCAGGACTGCAACGATCGCTGCAATGCGATTTCGATTGTGTTGTGACGATCGACACAGTGGTGTGTCGATCGACGCACTGCGTATTTCGGCCGAGACCTGCAGACAAAATCTCACCAAAACCAGAAACAAAACGTAAAATCCTACAAAAACACCAAAATTAAAATGCAAAAAATGAAAACAGTGGGTTGTCTCCCACTCAGCGCTCTTTTAACGTCAATAGCTTGACGTTTCAGCTGATCTAGGTAGAGGGTGCATCATCCAGAGGAAGAATCTGACCTCCTGGAATCTCGGCCTTAGCCCAATAATGTTTCACCCTCTGTCCATTCACAGTGAATTCATTACCTTCCTTGCTGGTTAGAACGACAGCTCCATATGGACGCACCTCTTTGATCGTGAAAGGACCGGACCACCTTGATTTCAGCTTACCTTAGCCCGGATGGAAGTTGTTTCAGCTCAATCTTCGGAGCTTTTTCCTCTGCCCAGTCCCTGTCGACTTACAACGACCGATGCTTAGTTGGTGTTGATCGTTGCATCGTCGCGTCTGATGCTTCCACCTGCATTACTGCTTCAACAGAATCCATCAGCCTTGCATAGCACATTGGGGGCTCGTCCTGTAGGTATTCCAGCTCCATTATAGAGCTAAGTAAAGCTCTTTCTAGTGGATCTTCAGCACGTGACTTGTGAAAGTATTCTGCAGCCAAATCACCTAGTGTGTCCACATAGAAGGTCTGTCCGTCGATGGTTGGTCTCTTCACCAGTTTGTCCATATCAAAACTCATCTTCAGATCACCCACATTCAGAATTATTCTACCTCCTTGGCAGTCAATCATCGCACCGGCAGTAGCTAAGAAAGGCCTGCCCAAAATCAGTGGATCCTTTGGTTCCTCTCCATACTGCAGAACCACAAAATCAGTAGGTATCACACATTGGCCAATCATTATAGGTACATCCTCCAATAATCCTTCGAGAATTCTGATCGTTCTATCTGGCAAGACCAGTGATATCCTGGTGGGTATAAAATCAGTCATTCCGAGCCTCTTGGCAACTGAGAAAGGCATAATATTCACACTGGAACCAAGATCACATAGGGACCTTTCGAACCTTTCCCTGTAGATAGCACAATCCAACACAAAGCTTCCTGGATCTTTCAACTTCTCAGGAATTCTGCTCTGAATTACTGCACTACACACCTCGCTGATCATCATTACACTCTCCTCATTAAACCACTTTACAGCAATTAAATCCTTAAGACATCTCTTCATCACAGGAGAAGTCTCCATAGAGTCAATCAAAGGCACTTCGACTTTCACCTTTCTAATGAACTCTTGGCACTTTGCGTACTGCCTATCATTCTTAGCTTTTCAGGGATTCTTGGGATAAGGTACCTTAGGCTTGTAAACCCTCTCGGTCGACTGTTTCGGTTTCTCTGGTCTTGAACTCTCTGCAGTCGCCTTGTGTCGATCGTCACTGGTGTTGTATCGATCGTTGCTAGGCGACTTTGTTACGACAGGTTCTTTGTTTTCGCTTTGCATCGACCGTTGCTGAGTAGCGTCGATCGATGCATTGCGAATATCACGGATCTCATCTTCCAATTCTTCAATTTCCCCGAGCTCTTCGACACTCAACTGCTTTTTCTGGCCAGATAGTAGCTCCTTACCACTTCTCAATGTTACTGCATTGCATTAATACTTGGGATTAACATCAGTTCGCCCTGGGAGATATCCATCCTCCCTCTGAGCATATCCATCAGTTCTTGCAACTCTAGCGTCAAGCTCCTTCATGTGTGCGCTCAGGTGTTAAAACTTCCCGTTCAGATCCTCATAGACAGTACCTATCTTCTTATCGAGGTCTGCAGCATTCTTAGTCTGACCCTTCAGCAGCTATTCCATCATTGCCTCCAACTTACTCTCATGAGCAGTGGCTACAGGAGGCGTCTGATAAGATGAAGATCCATAGGTTCTCTGAATACCTTGTCCAAAAGGTTTCTGAAAACCACTAGTCTGTCCAAAGTTAGAGGAGTTTTAATTACCTGTAAAGGCGCTCTTCTGTCCTCCATTGAAGAACCTGTTTCCCTGCTGATTACCAAATCTATTACCTTGGAAACCAGATCCTCCTATGTAATTCACATCTTCTTCCTAAGTGTCCTCCTCAGTCTGAATTACCTCAACATCTTGGGCAAAGTGGACGGCTTTCTTACCAGCTAGAAGATTACAAACTGTGTCCAGCTTAGATCTAATATCAGCAATCTCCAGATTCTCTACCTTTCCACCAGATATCTTCCTCCTCTCATCAGTAGTCTTGCAACTGTTGCTGCTCACTAAGTTATCAATCAACTGCTTAGCTTGAGCAGGAGTCCTAGTGGTAAAGTTGGCATTGCTAAAGTTGTCCAACGCAGTCTGATATGGAAGATCTATGCCTCTAAAGAAGATGCCTAAACGTGTTACCTCAGTGAATCCATGGTGTGGGCAGTCACGTTGGTATTTCTTGAATCTCATCCAAGCAGTCTTAAGTGGCTCAGTAGGACCTTGGGAAAAGGTGAGTATGTCTTGTATGGACTGATCAGAGCGTGCATCATCGTAGAAGTGACGCAGGAACTCACTCTTCAGGGCTGCCCAAGTATCAAACTGCCCAGGTGGCAGTTGCTTCAGCCATGCAGCAGCGTCTCCAGCGAGACTGTATGGAAATAGCTTGAGAAACAGATAATCCTGGCATACTCCATCATACTTCATGCCAGTGATTATGTCCTCAAACTGATCAATGTGATCCATAGGCTGCTGCGACGGATGACCATGGAAGGCATTCTGCTTCATCAGCGAGTAGTAGATGGTTTTGATCTCGAAATCATTCCTCTCAAAACCAGGCATCACAAGAGCTGACCGGTTTGCATGAAACTCATCTGGTCTGTTGTAGTCAGCTAAAGTCCTCTCATGGACTATCATCTGTCTATTTCGGTTATGTCCTTGACCTTGCGCCTGCGGTTGTGGTTCAGGTTCCTCAACCTCAGGGATCACACGTCCCTAAGCATCAATCCTATGCCCAGCAGCATTGTATGGATTGTTATCTCGGTCCCTCAGGGTACCTTGAGCATCAAGCATTATGATTACCTTCTGTACCACCATCCTTGCTCTTCTTTCTCTTCTGTTAGTCCTCTCTAGTCGTCCAAGTTCGCCAAGTCCGAGATTAACGAGGTTCAAGTTCTGATTACTTCTAGTTTCACTCGTCTGCATAAACTGTCTGTAATCGTCAAGCAACGATCGATGCAAGAGATGCAACGATCGATTCAATCTCAGAATCGCCTAGTGACGATCGACACAAAGGTGCAACGATCGACGCTATGCGAAATCGGTACCTGCGACAGAGAGAAAACAGAGAAAAATTTGTAACTAAAATAAAAATAAAAAAAAAATAAAAATAAAAATCCTAGTAAAAACCCTAAGTTCGATACTATCGAAGACTCTAAGAGTCCCCGGCAACGGCGCCAAAAACTTGATAGGGTCAGTTTTTAATCCTATTCTATTGCAAGTGCACAACTTAAGTGATTGTAGTATATAGGGTATCGAATCCACAGAGACTCTGGTCTCGATAGATTAAGAACTATAGAGATTTAAACTAAGAAGAAAGCAATGTGAAGTAATTAAATAAAAGTGCGAGAAAGTAAACAAGCAACATGATTAACGGTTGTGAAAGCAGTTAATTAAGGGCGCTAAGTCTAGGGCGTTCTCAGGAAATCAGACAAGCAGACAAATTATTCAGTCAGGATCTAATTAAGTACAATTCTAGAACTCAAATCACGGATATAGAATTAACCAACTATCGTTGCGAGAATTCTCTAAGTCTAAGTGCAGTAATCCAAATTCCTTTGCAATTACTAACAGATTAAACCAGCATTAATTTCAAGTTCGATATGTTCACAATTAAACTAAATCAAATTCCTTTGTGAGAAGTCTAATTGCTCAACCTAAATAGTTCAGATTCTAAACCACACTTTCGTGTCGTATTTAGCAACCTAAGATCTAGATTCTAATTGATCAGGTTAGAACTAGCATTAAACACAATTTAGATCGAAGAACATTCTATTCATGTGAATCCTTAACTGAATTAAACAAGTCTAGCAAGTCATGAAATCCCTAGTGAGAATCCCTAAACCTAAAAATGAATCTACTCAGACATGATTAATGAAACAGAAATCATAGAATTAATAGATTGCATATAAGAAATTAAATAGATAAAGGGGTTCGAAATCTTCTCCAAAATAGATGAAGTACAGGATCAGATCAGCCCCAAAAGCTATAAAAATCCCTTAGCTCTTAATTATGAAAGTGTATGAAAAGTGTATCAAAGCGTATCTAAATAAAACACCAAAATCCTAATTATATAGGCTAAATCTCGGCTGGGGCTTCTTTGTAAATACTGGAAACTTCTGGGCCAAAGTGTAATATCTTCATTCTTCATTAAACCGCCGAGTCTGACCCATCTCGCTTGTGTGTCGACCGATGCACAATGTGTGTCGATGCAATCCTGTTTTCTGGACAGTGAGCTCAAGCTCTCGGCCAAATACTCCAAATATCTCCAAAAAGCTCCAATATTTCCAATTCTGCTCCAAACCTGATTATACATGTAGTAGACTCTAAAAGAACACAAAAGGACTCTAAAACATACTTATATCATGGTCTAAAACTAGTAAAAACCATGATATATCACTTGCTGTCAGATACAACATACTGTCAATCATACCACAATACATTTTTACATCTACATATGTTCCCTTATCGTCTCTTGACAACTTGGTTGTAGTGTTCATCGGATTCTTAGCTTCTGTACATTGATCCAATTTGAATTGAGTCACCAGATTCTTTGTATAAGTGCTCTGTGAGATGAACACTCCCTCATCTGTCTGAATGATCTATATGTTAGATTCTCCTAGGATCTAGGGTTTGATATATTGAATCACCAACTTCGTTCTTACCTTTTTACTGGCAGCGGAATGAATGGTGAACGAGATCAGTAGCGACACAGGTGCCTCGCCTCTACCACGTACACATGCACACAAGCTGGAAAACGGGATGCTAGTGCCGAATCTGTGGAATCTGTGAGTTTCTCGTGTTTCTGCTTTTCTGTCAGAGAAAAGAGGAGACAGCTCGGGTTCAGGTCGACCATATAAGCCTTTATATATCGACCTGGAAATGACATCATCAACCGTCGGACAAACCCGACTCGGTTACGTCATAAATCCGAAACATCAGTTTTAAAACCCGATATGCAACGATCGACACACTTAATGTGTCGATCGTCACACCTCCACGAAAAGCTTGCATCGATCGACACACTCATGCATCGATCGACACATATCATAAAACTCTATGTCAATGTGTATCCAATACACGTCAACATGATCATTACCATAATGATCATTTCCACATTCATGCTTCCAGTTTGCTTAGGTGTGTGACCCTATAGGATCATATAATACTGGCAGTAAGTCTACAACTTACAGACTGCAAGAGGCTTCTAGCAAAACATTGCAACCACCCAGTATTATACGAATGTCTGATCTCGACACACAACTATCATCAGGAGTGAGTACAAGTGTGATTTCAGGACACTATCCCAACAATCTCCCACTTGTACTGGAATCATCAATTCCTATAATCCTTTTGTCTCTATATCTCGATTTGGCATAAGGCAAGATTGGTGTCATCCTTATTAAGCCAACATCGTGTTTATCGAACTCCTGATCTCATACTGAACATTACAAACAACTGAACTACAGTTCGTTTGAGTGCGGCCCCACATTTTCTCAGTATTAAATCTTCGATAGGCCCTGAGATATTTATCTCCCGTTATTAAGGAGGGACAAATTCCATCTTGTTCCATCCCTGTTTCAACGCACATTTCATGATACACCTGAACAGTGCCGTTATAGCCGCCAGTTACGGGTCGACGTTTGACAAGGTCAAAGTGTACCAATTCACATGCAAGAAAGCATGATGAACTCAGGTCTAAGGACTATACTCTATAGTCGTAATGAGAACCTCTTATGACACAGATATAACTAGCTTGTAGACTTCTCATTAGCGGGTCATGTCCGATCATATGTTCACCAACATATACCTATGTGACTGACTGCGATAATCATATCATTGGCTCCATGAAACTTAGCCAACAGTCACCTCACAATCTAGTCTCTCGCGGTTTTCAGCGTCCCACTTTGACAACCTCGACTAGGGACACATTATAATTTATGTCATCTATACTTATAGAGTTTCACGATCAAGTCCTCAACTTGATGACCTACAATATAACATAAACTTATTTTGGAACCATTATTTAGATCACAATAAATAATGCTGAAATCAAATTTCATTTAAACATATCCAAAAGAATGTTTACAAGAACATCTTATTATAACTGAAATAAAACTAAAAACTCCCACTAGAATCAAGATTACATCTTTAGATCTCTAATGCCTACAGCAGTCATATGACTTTCATGCTTAGGCCTTGGGAGTGATTTAGTCAGAGGATCAGCGACATTCTCATCCGTCGGAACTCTGCTGATCTATACATCACCTCTATTGACGAAATCACGAATCAGGTGATATCTGCTCTCAACGTGTTTGGGCTTCTGGTGTGACCTGGGTTCTTTCGCCTGAGCAATGGCTCCATTGTTATCGCAAAACAAAGCCACTGGCTCCAAGATACTAGGAACCACACCAAGTTCAGTCATGAACTTCTTGATCCAAACAGCTTCCTTTGCCGCTTCTGAAGCAGCAACATATTCAGCTTCCGTCGTGGAATCAGCTACGGTATTCTGCTTAGAGCTCTTCCAGCTCACTGCACCGCCATTTAGACAGAAGACATATCCAGATTGTGATCGGAAATCGTCTATGTCGGTCTGAAAACTCGCATCAGTGAATCCATTCACCACCAGTTCTTCACTTCCTCCATACACCAGGAATTTATCCTTAGTATGTCTCAAATACTTGAGAATATTCTTGGCGGATGTCCAGTGATCTTCACCTGGATCAGATTGGTATCTACTCGTCATGCTTAACGCGTAAGCTACATCTGGACGAGTGCAGAGCATGGCATACATAATAGATCCTATTGCAGAAGCATAAGGAATCCTATTCATGCGCTCTCGCTCAGCATGTGTCTTCGGACACTGCTTCTTGCTGAGACTAATGCCATGAGACATTGGTATGAAGCCCTTCTTGGAATCATGCATCTTGAATCTGTGCAACACCTTATCAATATAAGTGTCCTGGCACAGTCCAATCAGCCTGTTCATTCTATCTCTGTAGATTCTGATTCCACGAATATATGCGGCTTCTCCCATGTCTTTCATGGAAAAACAACTTCCGAGCCAAGTCTTAACAGACTGAAGCAACGGAACTTCATTACCGAGGAGGAGTATGTCATCGACATACAGTACGAGAAACGCAATTTTTCTCCCACTAGTCTTCTTGTAAACACATGGTTCTTCTTCGTTCTTGATGAAACCAAATTGTTTTACTGCTTCAAAAAAACGAAGATTCCAACTCCGTGATGCTTGCTTCAACCCATAAATGGATTTATGAAGTTTGCATACCTTCCCAGCGTCTTTAGGATCAACAAAACCTTCAGGCTGTGTCATATACACATCCTCTTTCAGAATACCATTCAGGAATGCGGTTTTGACATCCATTTGCCAAATCTCATAATCATAATGAGCAGCAATTGCTAGAAGAATCCGAATGGATTTAAGCATAGCGACTGGGGAATAGGTTTCATCATAGTCAATACCATGAATTTTCTTGAATCCTTTAGCCACCAACCTCGCTTTGTAAATATGTACATTGCCATCCACGTCAATCTTCTTCTTGAAGATCCATTTACACTCAATGGCCTTTGCACCATTAGGTAAATTGACCAAGGACCATACTTGGTTTTCTGACATGGATTCCATTTCGGACTTAGAGGCTCCAAGCCACTTTTCGGAGTCCGGGCCCATCATTGCCTCCGCGAAGGTCGCTGGTTCGTCACTTTCAATGATCATCAGATCATTGCAATTGGTCACGAGAAATCCATAGTATCTCTCGGGTTCGTGACGGATCCTTCCGGATCTGCGAACTTCAGGCTCCACAGGCGCCGGTTCCACAGAACTTTGTGGATCCAACTGATGCTCTTCCTCAACAGGTTGAACATTTTCCTGTGCATCTTGAATTTCTTCGAGATGTACTTTACTCCCACTGTTTTTCTTAGAAAGAAATTCTCTCTCAAGAAAAGAACAGTCCCGAGCAACAAAAACTTTGTTCTCAGATTGGTTGTAAAAGTAGTATGCCTTGGTATCTCTAGGATAACCAACGAAGTACCATTTGTCTGATTTGGGTGTGAGCTTGTCAGAGATTAAACGTTTGACATAAGCCTCCCAACCCCAAATCTTTAGGAAAGACAGACTAGGAATTTTCCCAGTCCACAATTCATGTGGTGTCTTATCCACTGATTTAGATGGCACCCTATTTAGTGTAAACGCAGACGTTTCTAGAGCGTATCCCCAAAAGGATAATGGAAGATTAGAATGACTCATCATAGACCGAACCATATCCAATAAGGTTCGATTCCTCCTCTCTGGCACTCCATTCCATTGAGGTGTTCCAGGAGGAGTGAGTTGTGAAACAATTCCACACTCGCTCAGATAGTCGCTGAACTCTTGGCTTAAGTATTCTCCTCCGCGATCCGATCGCAGAACTTTGATACTTTTGCCAAGTTGGTTCTGTACTTCATCTTGAATTCCTTGAATCTATCAAAGGATTCTGACTTGTGTCTCATCAAATAGACATAGCCATACCTACTGAAATCATCAGTGAAGGTAATGAAGTACTTGTAATTTCCTCTGGCAACAGTGCTCATTGGCCCACATACATCAGTATGAATAAGGCCCAATAACTCACTGGCCCTTTCATTTGGTTTGTTGAAAGGGGCCCTAGCCATTTTGCCCATCAAGCAAGATTCGCATTTCTCACATGATTCAAAATCAAATGAGCCCAGAAGCCCATTTCGATGGAGCCTTTGGATGCGTTTCTCATTGATATGGCCCAAACGACAATGCCATAAGAAAGTCGGGTTTTCGTCATTGGACTTAAACCGCTTTGTATTTATGTTAAAGACAGGCATTTCTTGGTTTAAAACATATAACCCATTATCTAATGGGGCGCTACCATAAAATGTACCATCACGATTAAAAGAACAAACTTTATTCTTAACTGCAAAATCAAAAACCTTCCAAATCCAAAACGGAAACTGAAATTATGTTTCTGCTAATCGCAGGTACAAAATAGCAATTATTCAAAGCTAAAACCATGCCCGAAGGTAAATACAACTCATAGGTGCCTACGGCCAGTGCAGCAACCTTAGCTCCATTCCCGACCCGCAGCTCCACTTGTCCTTTCTTCAGCGTCCTACTGTTTCTTAGTGCCTGCATATTAGTACAAATATGAGCACCGCAGCCGGTATCCAATACCCACGAAGTAGAACTAGAAGACATAACATTGAGTTCGATAACATAAATACCTGAGTCAGACGCATCATACGTCTTCTTCAGCTTCTTGTAATCTTCCTTGAACTTCTTGCAGTCTGTCTTCCAATGGCCCCAACTGCTTGCAGTAGTTGCACTTATCCTCAGGAGAAGGCCCGGATTTGGGCTTGGGCTTGGGCTTATCTTGACTCTCAGTCTCGACAACCTGGGCCTTTCCCTTATCCTTCTTAGGTTTCTTAAACCTTTTACCCCCTTGTACCATCAGGACACTGGGAGTAGCCTTCTTGAGATTCGGCTTTGCTGTCTTCAGCATACCGTGCAACTCAGTCAATGTCTTAGTCATGTTTTGCATGTTGTAGTTCATGATGAACTGATCAAAATACGACGGCAAAGACTGCAGAATCATGTCAGTGGCTAGCTCCTGGCTAATGGCACAGTCCAGTTTCCCCAGGTTATCAATGTAACCCATCATTTTAAGGACATGAGGACTTACTGGACTGTCTTTAGCCAGCTTGCAATCCATAAGAGATTTAAACGTCTGGTATCTCTCTGTGTGAGCTTGCTCCTGAAACAAATCTTTCAGGCTGTTAATCATCTCAATGGGTGACATCACGTTCTCATATTGCTTCTGCAGCTCAGAGTTCATAGTTACCAGCATTAGACAATTAACATCTTTGACATCAGCTGAATGCTTATCATAAGCATTCTTGTCTGCCTGCGAGGCATTGGAACGTGGCCTCTCGGGGAGAACTCTTTCAAGGACATATTCCTTGTTCTCCTGCCTGAGAACTATTCTCAGGTTCCGATACCATTCCAAGAAATTAGATCCATTTAACTTGTCCTTCTCAAGGACGGATCTCAGTGAGAAAGTGTTGATGTGAGTTGAGACAGACATAGTTGTAATTAAAAGAGATAGAGGTTTTAGTTATAATGCTCAAGGAAATGAGAAATCTTATCTAATAAGAAAACTCGCATTGTATTCATAACTATGTTTCCTCAGATGAATACAATGAACCAAGATCCTCAGATCACCAAAATTCGAGTGGGCGACTCGCCATCACCCAAACTTTAGTCATCCAGGTAAGCAAATCATTGCTAATTGTACCCAGTACAACTCTTGGTCGCAGATAAGACAATCCATGTCTTATCCACTCTGATGTCTCTGGGCCCAGAACTTCTGATGGCCCAGTCAAGTAAACCAATCTTTTCATGTCTTGCGATCATTGACAGTCGCACTGCAAGTCTATCAATGACCACCTGCCTTACTCATGTTGTTGTGGATACCAAGGACTCCAAGACTATCCAACAAACGACACGAGTCTTGACAGTAGACAAGATCGGGCAAGACATCAAGATCACTTGATATTTAGTTGAGGAAAGGAACTATTTTATCTTGATGTATATCCAATACACATCCAAGAAATTATAAATTTACTTAAAACATTCAGTTTTAATAGTTGTAGGTTCATTTTGATTTGGTATTCGCAACTAGAAGCCCAACTTCTGAGTCTGCGAGTTGTGTGTCGATCGACACATCCTTTGCATCGATCGACACATCTTAACTACAATCAAATTTTGTTTCCGGTTCAATCCAATCCAACCGAAAACAACTAACTGCATCGATCGATGCACCCAGTGCGTCGATCGATACAGTGCGAGTTTTCGCGGTGCACCGATCGACACAAGCTTAGTGTCGATCGACGCTATGCGAACAACCCAAAAGATTTTACGAGTTTTCGTTATGTGTCGATCGACGCACGCTTTGCATCGATCGACACGCTGCGACAAAATCCTAAAATTATTTACGTGTTTTCGCTCTGCATCGATCGACACACGCTTTGTGTCGATCGACACACTGCGAAAACACAGGCATCGAATTCTTCAACAGAGGCTTTAATCCGAGATTAATTCTTGAAAAAATGATTTTAGCAGGCAATAAACAATTCAACAAACTCAGTTTTCGAATTAATTGTGTCAGATTCAATAGTCTAAACCCTAACAAGCTCTGATACCACTGTTAGATTCTCCTAGGATCTAGGGTTTGATATATTGAATCACCAACCTCGTTCTTACCTTTTTACTGGCAGCGGAATGAATGGTGAACGAGATCAGTAGCGACACAGGTGCCTCGCCTCTACCACGTACACACGCACACAAGCTGGAAAACGGGATGCTAGTGCCGAATCTGTGGAATCTGTGAGTTTCTCGTGTTTCTGCTTTTCTGTCAGAGAGAAGAGGAGACAGCTCGGGTTCAGGTCGACCATATAAGCCTTTATATATCGACCTGGAAATGACATCATCAACCGTCGGACAAACCCGACTCGGTTACGTCATCAATCCGAAACATCAGTTTCGAAACCCGATATGCAACGATCGACACACTTAATGTGTCGATCGTCACACCTCCACGAAAAGCTTGCATCGATCGACACATTCATGCATCGATCGACACATATCATAAAACTCTATGTCAATGTGTATCCAATACACATCAACATGATCATTACCATAATGATCATTTCCACATTCATGCTTCCAGTTTGCTTAGGTGTGTGACCCTATAGGATCATATAATACTGCCAGTAAGTCTACAACTTACAGACTGCAAGAGGCTTCTAGCAAAACATTGCAACCACCCAGTATTATACGAATGTCTGATCTCGACACACAACTATCATCAGGAGTGAGTATAAGTGTGATTTCAGGACACTATCCCAACACTACAACCCTAGAAAGTTCTTCAGTTCTCCTAGGCCTACTCATTTCAAATTCTTTATTCATGCTTTGAAGGCAGGGAAGACCACCAAAGCAGCATACTTAGGTGGAAGATCCACAGTTGTCAGACAAACTTAAGACTTCTTTTGCCCTTCAGTCAGGTAACTTGCTAGAACGTCTGTGGACACTGCATCAACACCTGCTTCATACTTTGCTTCATTTTTTTCTCAGGGGTTTAAGTTCCAGACAAGAGTTTATCAACTCAGGATAAAATTGTACATCCTTTTACCCAAGAAGATATGTACTCCCTTGTGTGAGCTACCTTGGCGGTTTTACGGTAGGATTGTCTAAAACTCTCTTACAATCTCATCAGTTCTATTACACTACCCGCAGCATCCCAATATTGATCAATCCCATACAAGCTCACTTGTCTCCTTCATCAAAGTTGACTACCCGTCTGCTAGGATTCCTCTTTCCTTAAAGAGTGCGTACATTTCTTTAGCATCTTTGGATGGGAAGCGTTTTAAGACGAACTCCTTTCTTGGAGAAGCTGAAGTACCGGCTGATCTATATGGTGGAACTGACTTTGATGACTTCTTCTTCTTAGCTGGTTTCACAGCCACAAACTATTCAGTTCAAGCCTTTTTTTGTTCAGAAAGAGGTTCCACATGTTTAATGGCCTTCCTTTTCTTGGGAGCTTGAACTAGCTCAGGTGGTTCAGCTGGCTCAATATAATCACCTCTATCAGCCGTCAGATCTTCATTCATCGCTTGATTATCCTCTTCCACAGTAGAATCGGCAAAGGGTTTTCTTTGGAGGTCAGAGAAGCTATAACATTTGCTGCTTGTTGCTCCTCATCATTTATTTCACTAGAACCAGACTTGACTTCCTCACCTTCGTTGGCTGATTCAGCATCATTTTCACCATGCTTCGGTAATTCACAGTATGGAATTTCCTCTGTTTCATGACCAGAATCAGGCTTTGATTGTTCTTCATCGTTTCCCACGCCTGACTAAGAGGGATGACCTGATTGGATTTTTTCTTCCTCCTTTTCTTTTGTGTCACCGTCGACCACATGATATGTTTCTCCCTCATCCTCCGCTGTAGCAAAAGAGCTTGTGTTATACGTTGGATTTTCGCTGAGAATCTGATTGGAGACGAGGTTTGGATTGTTCCTCGGGGCTTGAGTCATCAATTAACTGAGGCAGTTAAAGATCAATCTGATCTGAGACGATTGTTGGGAGGATCCGGTTCCAATTCTTTCTTTGTGGATTGCATGCACCATGGTTGCTGAAATGAATTAAGGTTTGAACAGAGTTTCGTCAGAGCTCTTTTTGGAAAATGTTGTTTCTGATTTTTTTCGACCTTCTTTCCTCTTTATTGAGCTGATGCAGAATCTTTGTCAGAGATTTGATTGCCTTTATTGTATGAGATATAATTGGGATATCAATTCTAAAAAAAAAATTTGAATTTAAAAATTCAAACATCTTTTCTTTCTTGTCTCCAAAATCCCGTATATATGTTTCTTATACAAACCAATTTAAAACGGACATAACTTGAACCAATCATTTATTTACTGTATCACTCAATAAGACCATCAGAAGCACACACAAATATTGGCAAGTTAAGCATACACATTCAAGTCAAGATGTGATGGGAATTGTATCAATAGCTAGTCGACTACATGTCATTGAAGCACAGAAATTTTGGATAAAAGTTTGTACATTTCTGCTTTGAGCTCTCATATCGGTGTTGTGTGTGTGTCAGAAACTGACACTTCACATGACTTAGTCCATACACCTCTCTCAGATGATTCTTTTTATTTGGTTATCATTCTCCCAATGGATAGCTTTCACATTCTCATCCCTTTATCATGTCTCAAGAAGTTTTCAACATTTATCCTTCGAGTGAGGCGACCCTTTTTGTATTTTTGTATTTTTTTTTGTACTGCTTCTTGTGTAAATATATGAGCTAATACATGAGTTCATTCCATCACGTGACTTATCATGACTCAACTCAGTGTTTTACTTTTTGCATTTGTGCCTCACTCGAGATACATGTATTGTTCTTGAGACAAAACGGCACAACATGCAGCTCTTTTCCACTAGTTATCTTGATTCCACACTAAATAAGAGTTGATGTACTTCTTGAATCAACACTTTTATCAGTTATGTACACTCGACAACTCATTACATTTAACAAACACCAATTGTGTTTCGCAGGGTGATAAAACGATTAAGATCTAGAAGTTTTGTAAGGAAATCAGCCAGTTGCAAATCATTGACAATGTATCAACCACTAACTTTTTTCTCTTATACCAACTCCCGATTGAAATGGTGCATTATGTCAATGTACTTGGTCCGAGAGTTTTGAACTGAATTCTTTGGGATGCTTATAGCACTCTTGTTGTCAGAGTGAGAAATGGTCCAGAGTCCATTCTATAGTCAGCTGACATTTGTATATCCAGAGCAGTTAAGCACAACAGCTTCCCATCGTAATGTATTCGGCTTTAGCCGTAGAGACTGACACATATTTTTGCTTCTTGCTCATCCAAGAGATCAAATTGTTTCCAAGAAAAAAGCATCATCCACTCGTGCTCTTCATGTCATCCATACTTCTTGTCCAATCTGCATCACAGTAACCGACCAAGTATTTTTTTTGAACCTTTGGAATACCATATTCCCAAATTGGCAGTTCTCTTGACATACTTGATGATCCCCTTGATTACCTCAAGATGAGACTGTTTTGACTTTTCTTGGTACCTTGCACAAATTCCTATGCTTAAGAAAATATTTGGCTTGCTTGCTGTCAGATACAACAGACTGTCAATCATACCACAATACATTTTTACATCCACATATATCCCCTCATCGTCTCTTGACAACTTGGTTGTAGTATTCATCGGATTCTTATCTTCTTTACATTGATCCAATTTGAATTGAGTAAGCAGATTCTTAGTATAAGTGCTCTGTGAGATGAACACGCCCTCATATGTTTGAATGATCTACAACCCTAGAAAGTACTTCAACTCTCCTACTCTACTCATTTCAAATTCATTATTCATGCTTCGTACAAAGTCATCAACCAGAGTTTGAGATGTTCCCCCAAAAATGATGTCATAAGCATAGATATGCATAATGATTATTTTATTTGCGTGTTGTAAGACAAAAAGGTCTTATCCACACTTCCCCTCATGTATCTTTTTCAAGGAGAAAGTTCGTGAGCCTTTCATAGCATACTCTAGGCGCCTTCTTCAGTCCGTATAGAGCCTTCTAGAACATCCTCTAGATTGATCGAATCTTTGAATCCTTTAAGTTGTTCCACATGCACTTCTTCTTGTAAGAACCCATTTGGGAATCCACTTTTCACATATGTCTGATAAACCGTGAAATTAATTATGCATGTCATACCAAGAAACAACATGATTGACTCAAGACGTGATACAAGGGCCAAAGTATCTGATATATCATGGTTTTTACCGGTTTTAGACCATGATATGAGTGTGTTTTAGAGTCTTTTAGTGTTTCTTTAGAGTCTTTTACAGGTGTTATTAGATATATGCACGTTTGGAACGGAATTGGAGTTATTGGATCTTTTGGGAGAATTTTGGTGCTTTGACCCGAGAGATAGAGTTCACTGTCCAAAACAGAGTAATGCATCGATCGACACACTAGCGAGATGGGCCTTCCTCGGCGGTTTTAATGAAGAATGAAGAATTCACAGTTTTGCCCAAAAGTTCCTGATAATTACAAAGAAGCCCCAAGACGTGATTAGCTTATACAATTAGGTTTTTTACATCAGTTTTTAGATACGCTTTCATACTTAGAGCATAGAGTTTTTAGAGCTTGGGGCTGAACTAATCTTGTACTGCTTTCTGCTTTTTGGAGAAGATTTCGAACCCCTTTACTTCTTTATTCTCTTTTATGCAATCTACTATTTCATTAGTTATGTTTTCATATTCTATGTCTGAGTAGATTCATAGTTAGGTTTAGGGATTCTCATTAAGGATTTTATGACTTGCTAGATTTATTTATTTCATTTAAGGATTCATATCAATAATTGTTCTTCGGTCTAAATTGTGCTTAACACTAGTTTCTAACTTGATCACTTAGAATCTAGATCTTAGGTTGTTAAATTTACACGAAAGTGTGGTTTAGAATCTGAACTATTTAGGTTGAGCAATTGAATTACTCGCAAAGAAATTTGGTTTAATTGAATTGTGAACATATTAAACTTAATCTTAAAGCTAGTTTAATATGTTAGGAATTACAAAGAAATTTGGATTTCTGCAATTAGGCTTAGAGAATTCTCACAACGAAAGTTGGTTAATTCTATTTCCGTGTTTGAGTTCTAGAACTGTGCTTAATTTGATCCTGACTGAATAATTTATCTGCTTGTCTGATTTCGTGAGAACTCCCTAGACTTAGCGCTTTTAGTTAATTGCCTACAACAAATATTGCTACTGATTTACTTTCTTGCATTGTTTTTAGTTTCTCACTACATTGCTTTCACCTAGTTTTCACTTGATCGTTCTTAATCTATCGTTGCCCAGAGTCCTTGTGGATTCGATACCCTAAAGTACTACATTCACATCACTGTGCACTTGCAGTTAGAATAGGGATAAAACTTACACCTATTAAGTTTTTGGCGTCGTAGCCGGGGACTCTTTGGAGTCTTTGATAGATTTGAACTTAGGGTTTTTACTAGGATTTTTATTTTTTGTTTTGGTTACTAAATTTTCTCTGTTTTTCTCTGTCGCATGTTTGACATTCGCCTAGCATCGATCGTTGCCTCTTTTGTGTCGATCGTTCCTAAGCGACTGGAGTTGAATCGATCGTTGCACTCTAAGCATCGATCATTGCACTGCGATTACAGACGGTTTATGCAGACGCGTGATACTAGAAGTAATCCGAATACTAATCTCGTTAATCTCCAACTTGAAGAGCTTGCTAGACTAGAGAGGACTAACAGGAAAGTTCAACGAGCGAGAATGGTTCGAGAACGTCTGATTGTGATGCCCGATGCTCAAGGTACCCTGAAGGACCGATAAAACAATCCGTACAATGCTGCTGGGCTACGGATTGATGCTGAAGAGAATGTTATCCCTGATCCTGAACCTGAACCTGATCCTGAACCGCGACAAGAACAAGCACAAGGCCAAGGACAAGGTCATAGACAGATGGTTATCCATGAGAGGACCTTAGCTGACTATAACCGTCCGGATGAGATTCATGTTAACCATTCAGCTCTTGTGCCTCCTGGTTTTGAGAGGAATGACTTCGAGATCAAGACCATCTACTACTCTATTCTGAGGCAGAATGCCTTCCATGGTTTCCCTAATTAGCAGCCAATGGATCATATTGATGAGTTTGAGGACATAGTCACTGGGATGAAGTATGATGGAGTGAACTATGACTATCTGTTTCTCAAACTCTTCCCCTACTCTCTCGCTGGAGATGCTGCTGCTTGGCTGAAAGAACTTCCACCTGGGAAGTTTACTACATGGGACGCTGTTAAGAGTGAGTTTCTGAGACACTTCTATGATGATGCTCGCTCTGATCAGTCGAGACAGGACATTCTCACTTTCTCCCAATGTCCTATAGAGCCTCTTAAGACTGCCTAGATGAGGTTTAAGAAGTACCAACGTGACTGCTCGCATCATGGATTCACTGAGGTAATATTGCTGGGCATTTTCTTTAGAGGTATAGATCTCCCATACCAGACCGCGTTGGATAATTTCAGTTATGGAAATTTCAACACTAGGACTCCTGAGCAAGCTAAGCAATTGATAGACAACTTAGTAAGCAGTAATAGCTGCAAGACTGCTGATAGGAGAAGGAAGGAATCTGGTGGGAAGATAGATAACTTGGAGATAGCTGATATTAGGAGTAAGTTGGACACTGTCTGTAATTTTCTGGCTGGGAAGAAAGCTGTCCATTTTGCTCAAGATGTTGAAGTGATCAATGCTGAAGAAGATGGTCAGGAAGAGGATGTGAACTACATTGGAGGATCTGGTTTCCAAGGAAACAGGTTTGGAGGACAGCAAGGTAATAGGTTCTACAATGGTGGACAGAAGAGTGCTTTCACTAGCAATCAAAACTCTTCTGGCTTTGGACAGAATGTTGGTTTCCAGAAGCCTTTTCAACAAGGTAATCAGAGGACTTATGGATCTTCCTCTTACCAAACACCCCCTGCTGCTAATGCTCATGAGAGCAAGATGGAGAGTATGATGGAGCAGTTGTTGGAAGGACAGACTAAGATTGCTGTGGACTGCAACAGGAAGCTAGATGCTGTGTATGAGGATCTCAATGGGAAGTTTGAGTCCTTAAGTACTCATGTGAAGCAATTGGACACTCAGGTGAGCCAAATTTCAAGCTCTATTAAGGGAAAGAGTGTCGTGGACACCCACATCAAGGCTTGGTCAGTGTATATCAATGATGGATCATACCAAGGTGAAAATTTCGAGTTAAATACAGCTGAACTGGTGGAAGAAGCTGAAAATTCTGAAATTGAGGAAAATCTCTCGGGTGGAATCTGTGAAAACTTATCTGCATCGATCGATGCACCTATAGCGTCGATCGTTGCATGTCGTGGACAGACAGATTTGCTTGAGTCTCATGGCATTGATGCAGAGACGGATCTGGAGCTTATTAGATTATTCCCTGGAGTGTCTGAGATAACTCAACAGGAGATTGATGAGGTCCGACAGATAGGAGAGATTGGTGAAGAGTTGGAAGAAGTTCCACCATCTGATGATCCACCTTAGCACCCTTGTGTGCAGAGGTACTTGAAAAAGATGCTGCCAATGGATGAGATGCTGAAAGATTGGGTGATAGTGGTCCCTCAACATATAAGTAATGTGCTATCAAGCGCTCTCTGTGTGACTTAGGAGCTGCTGGAAGTCTCATGCCATACTCTGTGGCAGAGAAGCTGGGGATGATGGATTTTTCACCCACTAGGACCTCTCTTGTCCTAGCTGATTAGTCAATAAGGATTCCGGAAGGAGTTCTTGAGGACGTCCCATTAAGAGTTGGGAACTACTTGGTTCCGACAGACTTTTTGGTGCTTAAGTACGACAGTGAGCAGGATGATGCTTTGATACTAGGAAGACCATTCTTAGCCACAGCTGAAGCAGTGATAGATGTGAGACACAGTCTTGTTGATCTCTAGCTGGGAGATGAGCCTCTCCACTTTGAGATGGATATGCTGCGCAAGCCGCAGATTGATGGGCAAACCTTCAGGATTGAGGATGGATGTGGAGAGCAGATAAGTGAGACTTTGGTTTCAGATCCTGGAGATCATTTTACTCCCTCTTTTCTTGGACAGGCTCACAGTGAGACAGCTTATTCTCCACCTTGGATGAGGAGACTTTCACAGAGGCAATCACGGTCTCTGTTGAAACCTCCAGGAGCTTGATCTTGTTCGTCCGGTCAAGCTAATGACCTTAAACAAGCTCTGAGTGGGAGGCAACCCCACTGTTAGGTTTTAGTGTTTTTCTTATTGTTTTTGGTATTTTCTTAGGATTTCACGTTTTAATTTTGTTTTTGCTAAGTTTTTCGTTACAGAACACTATCTGGAGATGTGTGACGATCGTTGCCTACATGTGCAACGGTCGTTGCATGGAGAAATTACGAAGAGATGAAATCGCCTTGTGACGATCGTTGTGGTCATGTGCAACAGTCGTTGCAAGTGGTTCAATTGCAAAACTTAAAGGTACGCACGCTAAACCGGAATTAATTTGGTTCACTAGCAACGATCGTTGCTTATCTGCAACGGTCGTTGCATCCACGATCCAGGTAAGTGCCTTTAACCTTTTCTCTCTTCTCTTCTTCCCCATTTCGCCGTCCGTACAACCGAATCCCCTATCCCCTAAATCATTCAAATCTTCACCATTTCCATTGATTCAAAGCTCTAATCTCATTGTTTTTAAACTCTCTATCCATTTCTAGTACCTATTCGAAGCAATTCCGAGGTTAAGTGTCTCAATTTTATCATTTTCGGATTCGATTTTAGGGTTTTGGAATTTGAGATTTTTAGGCTTTAGGATGGTGAACCGTACTGATATAGACTTAAATTAGGATGATTGAGGATGAATTGTCATGTCTATATGATTTTGGGATGAATTTTGTTACGGTTTGAAGAAGTAATTCGGCAACTGCAAAATCGCCTTGCAACGATCGTCGCACTTGTGAAACGGTCGTTGCATTGCGATTTCACAGAGAGTTCTGCGTGACTAATTGAGCTTTATTTCTTTGATTGCAGATGCCTCCTCGCGGACAACCTCGCAAACGTAGAGCTACCACAGCAGCTGCAGCTACAGCTCATCATCCTCCACCAGTTGAGTGGTTTCCTCGAGACTCGCCATATCCTAAACCTTATCAGAGAGATAGTGGAGCGATACAGTTGCCTTGGCCTAAGGCAGACAAGGAGCTGATTCCGACAAACAAGGTCTGGGATATGGAGATTGATCAGCTGCTTAAGACTGACACATTCACAGAGAGGACGCTACTTGACCATTGGGACGAGTTCGATACATTGCTCTACAATGGTTGGTGTGGCATGACGATTAAGCCAACCAAGTTTTTTGACTACTGGACTTGTAGAGGGCTAGGCATCGATGAGCAGGTGCTGACATTGATTTTACCCACCTACAGAGTGCTACATGGCTGAATTAGGGACGTATATGGGTCTATAATGACACCGCTACGAAGCGTGGTATAGATCTTCCTGCTGCTGGTCTGACACAAATTGATACGCTGGCTGCCTTGAGATTCCAGCCTCCTACGTGAGATCAGCGCAGTGTGCCTACGATGGCTCATCCGCTGGGAGAGCCTTCTACACGCCCTTCTTCCTCATCTGCACTTGCACCTGCTGCTCCTGCTGATGATCTTGGTCCTTATCCTGAGCCTTCGGTACCTTTTGGTGAGATGTCTGAGGGAGAGTGGAGAGAGCGTGAGGATGGTATTCTACGGAGCATCTGGAACTACATGCGTATCTGCACTTGCAGGAGACAGCCGCAGATTCATCAGCCCGTACCTTCACGTCGACGTAGACAGCGCTCTCCGACTCCCGGTTCTTCGAGCGGTACTGATCGCTATGATGGCATAGATGACGAGTGAGAGTATTGGCATTCTCTAGACATCGGTTCTGTATTTCTTTTTCACTTTTCTTTTCCATATTTCTTTTGATTTTCTTAGGATTCTTATGTTTGGATGATGTTTTTACATTGAGACTATCTGTTGCTTTGATTCTACTTGTTTGCATTGATTTTCAGCTTGCAGGTTTGAAATTTGATAATTTCTCATGGACTAACCTGCTAACTTGCTGACTGTTCTCGGATATCGCAATGCAACGATCGACACGGTCCTGTGTGTCGATCGTCACAACACGAAAATCGCATTGCAGCGATCGTTGCGGTCCTGAGCAACAATCGACTCATGATGCAAATCGCCTTGCAACGGTCGTTGCATTTATGTATCGATCGATGCATGAGCGACAGAGGTAAAAATCAGACAGAACTCAGAGTGTGTTTAACTCACACCTAAAACCTACTATGAATAAAAGATTACCATATACTTATAGTTTTTATTTGTCAAATATACTTGTATATTAGCTCATAAATCTTTTAAGTTTCGGAAGACAAAAAAAAAATCTTTTAAGTTTCAATGTGAGACAATTCTAAACATACTCTCAGATTCAAGAATATTGGATATCTAAAACGTGAAATTTGTGAGATTAGACATTCACAGATCATCACAATTGAAAGAAATTAAAATTTCATGTTTTAATAACGGGCTTGATTGGTGAACAAAAACAGAACAGTTATATTAACTGTTATCGGAAATGGTAAGTGGTTTAGTGCAAAACTGTGAGAAAGATATGTTTCTGAAAATGGTAGCAAAAAGCTGAAAAAATCGTTTTTACTATAATTTTTGATACCGTTTTTTTCTTTCTTTTACCGAACCTTAGCTTGACACTACTAGGGACAGTGTGTTTCAAGTGTGGGAGAGGTGGTACTGACTACTATCTTTCTGTTTTCTTAGAGTCAGTCCTGTTTTTCAAAAAAAAATATTTTATTGATTCAAAACAAGTTTAAGTAAGAAACAGTGAATTTTTGAGAAGTTAACAACAACTTGCAGGAACTTAAGTAACCATTGGGATGAAGTTGCAGGAACTATCTATGACTATTAGAAAACCCAACACAGATCAACCTACTGAGGACACCCATATCAATTCAGGTATTCAGAGGATCCTTTACTGACTTCACCCTTAATTTGACTTAATTTTCTCACCTAAGGGCTTGGTATACCTTGAGTCGGACTCCTTTGTTAGTTCTGACACAGCTTGTAAACCTGTCCGAGTATGGTTCCCTTCTCCCCTTCCATAAAGTAAGAAAAAAAGAGTAATAAACTGAGGATGAGCTAGTAGCTCCGAAGTGGTCACGGGAGAAGTAGCAAACACTATTACCTCCTGTGCATTCATGGATTGTGTCCAAAGTACACCCCATAACGGGAAGAGCACTGATAAAAAAAAAACTGATACCCAATGGGGAAAAATCAGAATGCTAGGGAAGGGAAAAGAGAAGAAAAGGAACCAGAAAAAGATAGTATGGTTGTCTAGAGCTGACAAAGTAAGAATCCATGTGCCCTTTGATCGATAATCCTTAGGTGAGACCGCACTTAATAACTTATAGAAGTCAGTAGGGTGAACTTGAATTGCTTGGATTGATTGTGGAGTTTACTTAGGACAGTTGCTAAGTGTGGGGGAAGTACATGTTGGTCTTGATATCTTGCAGGTGATTCTTTCAGTGGCTTACTAAGGGGAATCTGAGTGTTGTTGCTTCTAGGATGAAAAGAGTTTCTAAAAGTTTTCAAACCTCTTCACCATGTTTTAGTTCTCTGTTTTGCTTGAGGGCAAGCAAAGGCTAAGTGTGGGGGAGTTGATATATCATGGTTTTTACCGGTTTTAGACCATGATATAAGTGTGTTTTAGAGTCTTTTAGTGTTTCTTTAGAGTCTTTTACATGTGTTATTAAGTATATGCATGTTTGGAGCGGAATTGGAGTTATTGGAGCTTTTTGGAGCATTTTGGTGCTTTGACCCGAGAGATAGAGTTCACTGTCCAAAACAGAGTAATCCATCGATCGACACACATCGTGCATCGATTGACACACTAGCGAGATGGGCCTTCCTTGGCGGTTTTAATGAAGAATGAAGAATTCACAGTTTTGCCCAGAAGTTCCTGATAATTACAAAGAAGCCCCAAGACGTGATTAGCTTATATAATTAGGTTTTTACATCAGTTTTTAGATACGCTTTCATACTTAGAGCATAGAGTTTTTAGAGCTTGGGGCTGATCTAATCTTGTACTGCTTTCTGCTTTTTGGAGAAGATTTCGAACCCCTTTACTTCTTTATTCTCTTTTATGCAATCTATTATTTCATTGATTATGTTTTCATATTCTATGTCTGAGTAGATTCATAGTTAGGTTTAGGGATTCTCATTAAGGATTTTATGACTTGCTAGATTTATTTATTTCAGTTAAGGATTCATATCAATAAGTGTTCTTCGATCTAAATTGTGCTTAACACTAGTTTCTAACCTGATCACTTAGAATCTAGATCTTAGGTTGTTAAATTGACACGAAAGTGTGGTTTAGAATATGAACTATTTAGGTTGAGCAATTGAATTACTCGCAAAGAAATTTGGTTTAATTGAATTGTGAACATATCGAACTTAATCTTAAAGCTAGTTTAATATGTTAGGAATTACAAAGAAATTTGGATTTCTGCAATTAGGCTTAGAGAATTCTCACAACGAAAGTTGGTTAATTATATTTCCGTGTTTGAGTTCTAGAACTGTGCTTAATTTGATATTGACTGAATAATTTATCTGCTTGTCTGATTTCGTGAGAACTCCCTAGACTTAGCGCTTTTAGTTAATTGCCTACAACAAATCTTGCTACTAATTTACTTTCTTGCATTGTTTTTAGTTTCTCACTACATTGCTTTCACCTAGTTTTCACTTGATCGTTCTTAATCTATCGTTGCCCAGAGTCCTTGTGGATTCGATACCCTAAAGTACTACATTCACATCATTGTGCACTTGCAGGTAGAATAGGGATAAAACTTACACCTATCAGTATCTTCAAAATCAACTCCTTTAATATGGGATTACCCTTGAGCAACAATACAAGCCTTATTTCAAACCACCATACCATTCTAACCAATCTTATTTTTGAAGATCCATTTGGTTCACACAATATTCACTCCTTTTGGTTGTGGCCAAGTTCCCATACATCATTCCGAACAAATTGCTCCAACTCTTGTTCCATTGCTACAATCCAAAACTCATCGCTCAAGGCATGAACATGTGTTTCTTGTTCAATGACTAAGACAAAGCAGGCAAAGTGAACCATTTCTCTGAAATTTAGGTGAACCTTCCTAGTCACTCGTCCATAATTCACATCCCCTATAATATCAGAGGGAGGATGATTCCTATGTACTTTGAGTTTTCCTCCTTTTCTGGTTCAAGTTCATTTGGTGAGCTTGAATCTGTGACTTCTTCGTGATCTGCTTGTTCTGAGTCACTCTTTGATGTTGTTCCTGCCCATTTCATAGGACATTATTCATCAAATACCACACTAAAATATTCCATGATTACTCTATATCTTATGGTGTACACTCTCAAGGCTGTACTAGTCCCTAAGTAACCCAGAAAGATGCCTTCATCCCTCCGTGAATCAAACTTTCCCAAGTGATCTTTGTCGTTTAGTATGTAGAACTTTCCACCAAATACATGAAAGTAGCTCAAATTCGGTGTCTTCCCTTTACACAATCTGTATGGTGTCTTAGTAGTTTCTTTCCTCACATGCATACGATTTATGATGTAACATGTTGTATTTACTGCTTCATCCCAAAATATTACTGGTACATCATTCCCATGTATCATAAATCATTTCATTTCTTGAAGAGTACGATTCTTTCATTACAACCACTCCATTCTATTGAGGTGTTCTTGATCCTGAGAATTGATGTGCAATGCCATGATTCTCACAAAACAAATTCTTGGATTCATTTTTTAATTCACCACCATGATCACTTTTGATTCGTTTGATCCCTCATCTCTCATTGATCAATTGAAGTGCCCAATTACGAAAGATGTGAGATGTGTTAGACTTCTCATGTATGAACATTACCCATGTGTATCTTGTATAGTCATCCACCAAGACGAAAGCATATCTCTTTCCTGCAAGACTAGATTAATCAGGTTTCTCTCATTTATGTGTCCAAGACGCTGATGTCATATGTGTACATCAGCCTTTGCACTGAAACACTTCATGTCATTCTCCCACATGTAGTAGTTGTTACTGGATCTCTTCTCTTGCAGTACGGTGTCACCAAGCTCATATATTACCTTGCATTCATAACTAGTAAAACATACCATCAATATTTTGTCACATAGCTGACTTACACTAATCAGATTTTCCTTAAGACATTTTACCACATAGACATTCATCAACTTAGATAGATCTGAGTCATAGGTCTTACATTTTCTTTGAATTGACCCTTGTCCTCCATCACCAAATGTGACATTTCATGATTTGATAGTTTTGATGTTCTCAAGATGACTCCTTGTTCTTGCCTTATGTCGTGAGTAACCACTGTCAAACTACCATGGACTGGTATCGTCTTATTCGTCAGCCACAAATGCCATGATGCATCGCATATTTTTCAATGTAATACTCCATGTACCACTTTGTTTCACCTGCTGATACATGTCTTCCTTTCTAATCCAAATTTGATACTTATCCCTATTCAAGTTGAACTTTCCTAGATTTATGAGTTGCCTTACTCTCTCAAAGAATTTGTAGCAGCTAGCCTTATAGTGGCAATCCTTTCCACAATAGTAGCGACCATATTTTGGTATGGCAATCATCTTCCGTGTCAGCATTGTTACACTTGCCGGAACGAACGAGGTTTTTTCTGAATTTTTTGAGGTTCTTCCAGTATATCCCATAACTGACTTTGAGTTTTCAGCTCTCCCATAACTCATAATTTTATCCAGCTGTTTGATTCCAACAAACATGTGAATTTTTTGATGGTGTTGATCTAGATCTGATTGGAGATGTGTAGTCACTCCTCTTTCAACTTCCAGCATCTTTTCTAACTCCTCAGCTTTCTTAGCTACTGTCAACTTATCTCTTATTAATGTAACACTTTTCTGTCTTAGTTTTTTTCCGCCTTTAGTTCCTCTTGGAGTGACTCAACTTGTGCTTCAAGTCGCAGTTTCATCTGTATCCATGCCACATTCTCTAATGCGATTTTGATCAGTGCATCCCTTACTTCTTTATATTTGTCAGCTAGATCTGCTTCCGGTTATTTTGATTAAGATTTTTCTTCTTCAACTTCAGTGATGTCAAGAAATACCACAAAGTTGTTCACTTCTTCTCCATCACTTTCATTCTCATATTCATAATCTTTTACTCCCAGCATTGGTTTTTCTTGTCTCTTTTCTAGTCATTGACACACTCTAGGTGAGTATGTCCAATTCCTTTTCAGCCAATGCATTTTATTTCACGCATCTTATTTGTTGGACATTCAATTTTGAAGTACCAAATCTTTTGCACTCATGACACTACATTTCTGCTTTCTTGGTTCATTTGTAACCGTCAGAATTCTTCTTATTGAACTATTAGAGCCTTGCCATTGTCCACCCTTATCAGAGCATGGTCAAATCTTTGAACAATAAGGCTGACAGGATCATCTTCATCTGGTTTCTGACTCATCTTTCCTTGTGACCCAAAGGCAATGCTCTTGGGATTCCTTACTCCACCAAGTTCCATCTCATGAACTTGCAACATTGAAACAAGCTCGTAAAATTTCATGCTCTCTGTGTTTGCTGATACACTTAGAGTTGCTTTGTAAGCCATGTATCTTGGTGGCAAACACCTTAGGAGTTTTTTGACCAGCTTTTTCTCCTTGTCCTTCTTTCCAAGGATGGACTTCTCTTAAGCTAAGGAGCTGATCTTGGAACTAAATTTGGCAATTGAGTCATGTTGCTCCATTTTTCAAATTCTCAAACTTAGTAGTCAGAAGATTCTTTCTTGAGTTTTGAACATTCTATGTTCATTCAAAGTGTGTCTGAAGAATATTACATGCCTCTTTTGCCATTTCACACCCTTAAATCAGCTCGAACTGCTTATTTTCCACGCCACAGTGAACTGCAGTGGCTGCTCTGGAGTTTTATTTAGACATCTTAAGTTCTACTTATGTCCAGAGTTCTTTGAATTGGGTACATTTGCACCAGCTTCATTCTTAGCAGGAGGATTACTTCGACCGGTTTCAAATGCTTTCCAAGCAAGTGTATTTATGCCTTTAATTTTCCATCTCATCCGTGCTTTCCAAAGGCATAGTTGTTTGCATACATTATCACTCTAGAGTTGTTGATTATCTAATTGTAGTTCTCCATTTCTTCCACAGGATCTCACCTGTATTTAAAGCAAACATGTGTCCGCTCTGATACCAAATGAAAATATGAGATCTACTTGATACAGAATGTAACACAGAGTATTCTTTTCAAGATTTTTATTGTAAAGCAACTTTACAAGTTTCACCTTAAATGACCTTATCTCTCTTGCTTTTCGATCTAAACGTAATCTCAAAGCCACTCAGATTCACCCTTAGCACTCGTGTTTGATACCCTTACAAGAACACTCAAACCCTTACTAAATGAAATCTTTCTTAAAATGTTTAGCCTTCTATGGAAGCTATAACCAACCTATTTATATATAATATGATCATTTACAGCTTACCTAACTATCCAAGGAAATTTCTATTTTGATCAATATAAATCTTATAGGAAAATATCCATTTTTCTTTAATATTATCTAAGTAGAATATCTTTCTTGATCTTTGTTCTTATCTTTGCCAATATACTTATCCAAGTCAGCTTCTCTTTTTTCGCCTAATCCTAGTCAGCTACAAGCCTCCTAAAATTTTGGAAACTTCAGTTCCATATCAACTCTAAGATGGTTTATATTATTGACGCAAATGGTGATCTGCACCTTGATTGAGTTAGATGATATCGTAGTTTCTGACCTAGTTCGCTGCATCTTCATCCATAATTCCTTTCTTTCTTCCGCTGAATTTAAACCATAGATAAAAGAACAAAAGACTTCTTTCTCCATATCCTCCATAAAATTGAGCAAGTAATTATGTTGTTACGGAAATTCGACCTAGTCAATATTACGGGCTACGATCTCAAATGTCCGAACTACGAGGTGAGATACAAATGTAAAGTGAGGTCGAAATGATTCTTTATTTATCTTAAGGCCGGAGCCGAGCTATAAACAGGATGGTACGAGGTGTGAGTCCGTCGAATGACGTGCTCACCAAGCAATGCTTGAGGTCGGAGCTTTATAGAAGTAGCTCGGCCTCTCGTAAGTTACAATTTGTCTAAAATGAAGAGTGAAGGGTCTTGTTTATAGTGCTCGAGCGCTGACTCCCCTTTGGGCTGTTGACCCCTTAGCGGGCTTGTCTTCTTGGGCCGAAATGGTATTGTTGATTTGATAAGATTTCCATTGGGCTTATGGATGGGTACTAAACCCATATCCAACAATTAGTCCCCCCCCCCCCCAGTTCGGCGAGCCGTGATGCTGAGGTCGGCGAATTCCTTCGAGAATTTTTAAGTCAGGCGGAAATCTTGTTTAGTCAATTTTTGCCTTAACCGTTCATGTCTGCGCTGCTGGGGCTCTTTTTATCCTTGGGAAAGCGAAAAGGTGTGGCTTTGGAAGACGCAATTCTTCTCGTAAAGGATAAAAATCCTTCCATTTGGTAATTCAGATCTTGCTCTTTCGACTTCTGTCTTCTTCCCCTCTTTTTTGTCTTCATCGATTGTAAGTTTTGGACCTTGCATTCGTTTCTCCGAATCTGCAGTTTCGTTTGGATTTTCTTTTCTTCTTTGTTCGAGGAGTGTGCTTTCTCGAAGTCTTTTGCTTGGAATTTCTCTTTTACCTTGTTTTTGCTTTTTCCTGCTTTGGGGTCGTTAAGAGATGAGTTGGAGGGAGGCCGCGTTACCGGATTATATCCAAAGAGTCCTTGCTTCCGTTTTGAGTGTTTCTCCGGCTCGGGAATCAATCGAGAATGTTTGCAACACTCAATCGGTTGTTAAGACGGACGAGGAGTCGTCGGTGCTTCTGAACCGCCCTGAAGGAGGGATGGCGATCCTTACGGAGGGTCCTATTACTACCACCACCATACTTGGTGATGATGGAGGTGGGAATGGCGTTGACGAAGATGGTGCAGGTGCTGCCGAAAAGGATGCTGATGGCGAGAAAGAATCGTCCTTTGCTAGAGGAGGCAATGCGGCTACCGAGAGAGATTTACCCCTTGATATGGGGGTGATATTGACAGTATGAGGGAGTTATCTCTTATCTCTTATTGACATGGCACTCCACGTCCGATGCAATTGGAGCTTCAAGCCATCGTTTTGCCGTAACTTCCTCGGACAAGAACATCGACCGTATGTGATCCGATACTTTCACACCGGACCATCTTCATCGGACCGTGAAGGCCGATGTCATTCCATCGGACGACACACACCGAACTATCACGTCCGATGGAACATCACGCGAACCAACTTGAACCGGGTCAATACTCGGTTTGTTCCGGGTTGGCCCGGTTATGACACTGTTCACTATAAAGCCTAAAAACCATGATTTTGTTGATCTAAGCTTGTTTTCTCTAAGTACTTTGTTCTTGATATTTTTGTAAACAAGTTTCAATCTTTTCTTAATCCAAGTTGTATTTGCCTTTGATTTCTTTTCTTCTTCTTTTAATCTTTCACTAATCATCACACTTAACATGATTCTCATGGATTTTTTTGAGTTTAACATGATTAGTGAGTAGTTTCTCTAAATGCTTATGGGTTAGGTAGTTTAGGGTGATTTAGGGTGATTCATAGATGTTTAGGGCTAGATTGCTTATGATCCTTCCTATTTAAGTGCTCTTAAGCCTAGATTGACCTTGATCAAGTTGATTTAGAACATTGGCAATTTGTTGCACACCAAGTGTTTGATAAAATGCTAGATAGAACCTTCTTAGGGATTTGCATGTTTTAACTCATGAGAATGAATATCTAAAGTTCTTATTGGCTATTGAGAACTTGAATTTAATGCTTGTCTATCTTTTAATCACAAATGAGAATTTGATCTTGATTAAGGATTAAGAAAAGTAATTAGTGTCAAAAGATTGGATTAATTGATTAATGTGTTCTCTGCTTAAGGATTAGCATTTGTGATGATTGTATGAACATTCATGATAGCTTTAGATCACTCTAGCCATTGACCTACCCCATTGGCATGCCTTTTATTATTGAATTTAAGTGTTTAGTCATTTGTCTGCTTGCTTATTTGCTATTGTCTGTTTGATCATATGTTTAGTGTTTGTTTACTTGTCTGCTTGATTGAACTTCACCTAGGATATTAGAATTACTACTTAAATATTGATTTGCTTGACTTTTTAGGTTTGGTGCATTCTTTGTGATTGATCCCATACTGATTTGGATTCGATACCTCGTACTACTCGATCAGTACTTGAGGAATTGATATGCATTTCAAGTATCACTAAAATCTTAGTATCACCTATCAGACTGGGAGAGTCCGAGACTTTCTTAAAACAAAGTTATTAATTAGTTGATCCCAAAAAATACGAGAGACTTTCTTAAAACAAAGTTATTAATTAGTTGATCCCAAAAAATACGAGCATACATCAGATACTGGATGTCTAGATGATTGATCGATTATATATCGGCGACATATGCATTTGCTAAAACTGAAGTAGAAATAGGATTATCAAAGACCAGCCAAGTCTGATGTTCATTGGTGAGTGCTTCATGTACAAGGTAGCCTAATTAACCATATGTACTACTAAATATGCGTGGTCCAAATAGAAAGTGGCATTATCCATCAAATTGTAGTATACCTTTGTAGGGTCGGGTATAAACACTTGTAAACTGGCCTAAAGACCAAAAGTTAAATCAAACAAAACGCTAATTAAAACGATTCATCGAAGCTAATCTTTAGTGATGGTTTTTAGCTCAAATGCTATATATAATCTTCTCGTGGAGTTCTCTTTTGTAGTTTTTGTGTGTTTAGTATTGCAGGAAAATTTTTTCGATGGGACTATATTTGGCGACAAATATGTATATATATATATATATATATATATATATATATATATATATATATCTTGATGAAAAATACGTAGAGTAATGTCTGAGGGTTCGCGCAATTTCGCTAACCGAAAAGTATATAACCGTGTCAGTGTAAAACAATCTAAGTTTTTGAAAATGAAGAGAGGGTGAGTTTATGTAGAGTAATATTAAACCATGGATAGGATATTGGATCGAGTAACTCTATAGATATTCGGGATGTCCATGACCAGCTTATAACACGTTGTTGTCATCTGTATTAGCTATCAGGTGAGTTTTCATATGCTTTCGCATTCGTAATTTCCATATACACTACAAAAAACAAGGCTTTTAGCGTCATTTATTTCAGTAGTTAACGTCAGTTTTTAACTGACACTAAATTTCTCACGTCAGTTTTATATGGGACGTAACAACATCCGACGTTACGTTTTTTGACATCGCTTATTAAAGTGACGTGTAGTTTAACGTCGGATGCTAACGTCAGAATGTAGATTTACTTACAGTCAGTTATACAACCGACGCAGCTATTATGCAATAGATTTTTATATTTAATTAATTATTTACTAAATATAATAAAATTTACAAAATATGATACAGGTAGAATTTACAAAATCTGATATCAAATAACCATTTTATTAACCGTAGTCTTCCAATGTGTAATACAAATAACCACTTGTAGCAATTCTACAGTTGTTGAAACATGGAAACAACAACAATATGTATTATTCTTCAAATCTATATTATTCTTCAAGTTTGTAACAAGCTGCTAAGAGTATCTCCTGCAAGTTCTGGATCCATTTCCTGTCCCAATTCAAATAGAAAGTCATTAGCGGCAAACAATTCAAGAACTAAACCATGTCTAGACTATGATCAATGTTTATTTCATCCAATGTATCTCTGCCCTAAACTGCAACTAAACCATGTCTAAACTATAATCAAATGTCTGTTTCATCCAATGTCTATATGCCCTAAACTGCAACTAAAGCATGTCTAAACTATAATCAATGTCTATATGCTCTAAACTGCAACTAAAGCATGTCTAAACTATAGTCAAATTACCTGAAAAAACCGTTAGATTTTGTCACTCACTGAAGCCATAAGATTTTCCACAATGTCCTTGTGATCCTAATAATAATAAAAAAAAAGAGGAGATATAATAATAAGTTTCCAAATCAATAAGCAATATTTTTTCCAGATATACAAACAATAAGCATACCTTGTTCAGATTATAACCAGATCCAATCAAAGTAAAAAGAGCACTGGCAACAATATCAACTTTATCGGCAATATTCTTCATTGTTGACTTCATTTCAATTATCTCTGCATTATATGACTTTGTAGAGTCCAATCTTGCAAAGTATTTTGACGGTGTTGGACCACGACCTAAGCATCTAACTCTTCCTGAATGCTCATGACCAAAAACTTGAGCCATTGGACTTGATTTTTGGTATGGAAGCTTCTGATTCATAATTTCTTTAAGTTTTTCCTATAAAAACAATTCCTTAAGCTAAGTCACAACGGTTAAAACCAAATAATAAGAATCACGTAATGAGAAAAGATGAAGACATAACACTAGTCTGCCAGTTTATATTACAAGTCTACCAGTGAAGAGCAAAAAATTAGTGAACCTAACTAATGCATTTCCATTGAACCAAAGATCATAAGAATCATATTTACATAAGTAAAAGCAAAGCTCTGAACTAACCGCACATAATCTTGCTTCCTCACAGATCATACTTCCATCTGATCTCATACGTGATGCAATAAAAATTTCCCCTCGACTTGGTGATATATCATGTTTTTACCGGTTTTATGCCATGATATAGTTGTGTTTTTAGTGTCTTTTGTGTTCTTTTAGAGTCTTTTACAGGTTTAATCAGGTTTGGAGCGGAATTGGAGATATTGGAGCATTTTGGGACTTTTGGAGTGTTTTGGCCGAGATTTTAAACTCACTGTCCGATTTGATGATCATGCATCGATCGACACACCTTTGGTGTCGATCGTTGCACTAGCGAGATGGGCCGAACGCGGCGGTTTAATGAAGTTACCAAGACTTTGCACTTTGGCCCAGAAGTTTCCAGTATTTACGAAGAAGCCCCAGCCGTGATTATGCCTATATATTTAGGATTTTGGTGTTTATTTTAGATACGCTTTCATACTTAGAGATAAGAGATTTTTAGAGCTTTTGGGGGTGATCTATTTCCTGTACTTCATCTATTTTGGAGAAGATTTCGAACCCCTTTATCTATTTAATTTCTTATATGCAATCTATGATTTCTATGATTTCTGTTTCATTAATCATGTCTGAGTAGATTCATAGTTAGGTTTAGGGTTTCTCATTAAGGATTTCATGACTTGCTAGACTTGTTTAATTCAGTTAAGGATTCACATGAATAGAATGTTCTTCGATCTAAATTGAGTTTAATGCTAGTTCTAACCTGATCAATTAGAATCTAGATCTTAGGTTGCTAAATACGACACGAGAGTGTGGTTTAGAATCTGAACTATTTAGGTTGAGCAATTAAATTATTCGCAAAGAGATTTGGCTTAGTTTAATTGTGAACATATCGAACTTGAAATTAATGCTGGTTTAATCTGTTAGTAATTGCAAAGAGATTTGGATTACTGCACTTAGGCTTAGAGGATTCTCGCAAAGATATTTGGTTAATTCTAATTCTGTGATTTGAGTTCTAAAACTGTGTTTAATTAGATCATGACTGATTAACTTGTCTGCTTGTCTGATTTCCTGAGAATTCCCTAGACTTAGCGCTTTTAGTTAACTGCTTTCACCACCAATCTGCTATTGATTTACTTTCTTGCTTTGCTTTTTAGTTTAATACAATCTGCTTTCTTCTTAGTATTAATCTCTACGGTTCTTATTCTATCAAGACCAGAGTCTCTGTGGATTCGATACCCTATATACTACAATCACTTAACTGTGAACTTGCAGTAGAATAGGATTAAAACTTAGACCCTATCAAGTTTTTGGCGCCGTTGCCGGGGACTCTTAGAGTCTTCGATAGGATCGAACTTAGGGTTTCTACTAGGATTTTTTATTTTTGTTTCGTTTTATTTTATTTTTATTTTTATTTACTGATTTCTCTCTGTTTTCTCTCTGTCGCAGGTACCGATTTCGCTTTGCGTCGATCGTTGCACCTTTGTGTCGATCGTCACTAGGCGATTCTGAGATTGTATCGATCGTTGCACTGATAGCATCGATCTTTGCTTGACGATTACAGACAGTTTATGCAGACGCGTGAAACTCGAAGTAATCAGTACCTGAACTTAGTTAATCTCGGACTTGAAGAACTTGGACGTCTAGAGAGAACTAACAGAAGAGAAAGAAGAGCAAGGATGGTGGTACAGAAGGTAATCATTATGCATGATGCTCAAGGTGTTGGGATAGTGTCCTGAAATCACACTTGTACTCACTCCTGTGATAGTTGTGTGTCGAGATCAGACATTCGTATAACACTGGGCGTTTGCAATGCTTTGCTAGAAGCCTCTTGCAATCTGTAGGTCGTGGACTTATTGCCAGTATTATATGATCCTATAGGGTCACACACCTAAGCGAACTGGAAGCTACGACATGGGAATGATCATTATGGTAATGATCATACTAATGTGTATTGGATACACATTAATATCGATATTATGGTGTTGTGTCGATCGACACAGCTTGTGTGTCGGTCGACACAGTTCGGATTTTCCGAACAGGCTTTTCGGGTTATGGCTTAATTGAGTCTGGCACGTTAAGCACGTTTAGGTCGAATAAAAACTGATTAGTTTCGACCTAAACAACGGGGGTCATCCACTTTTCTTGAGAGAAACAGTAGACACACCAGAGAGATTCGATCCCCATTGATCCGGCACTAGCATCCCGTTTCCAGAAAGCGTGCGTGTGTATTTGGTAGAGGCAAGGCGTCTGCGTTTCTCCACTGATCTCGTTCACCATCTCAATTCCGCTGCCAGAAAGGTAAGAACGAGGTTGGTTTAAATTCAATATATCAAACCCTAGATCCATAGGGATCCAACAGTGGTATCAGAGCATATTAGGGTTTAGCTATTGAATTTGCTGCAAAATAATTCGAATCCTGATGTTGTTGAATTGATTTTTGCATGTACAAATCGTGTTTTCATGTTATATTCTCGGTTTTGTTCCTGTTGAAAAGACGAAGAATTGATGAAAACGTACTGTGTCGATCGGCACAAAGCGTGTGTCGGTCGACACGCCGCGGCGCAAAACGTAAAATATTTAGGGTTTGTCGCAGGGTGTCGATCGACACAAAGCGTGTGTCGGTCGACACAGAGCGAAAACTCGAGTAAAATATTTAGGGTTTGTCGCACAGTATCGATCGACACAAAGCGTGTGTCGGTCGATACAAAGCGAAAATCCACAAATCATCTTAGGGTTTCGATCTGAGATCGAAGACCAGAATTCTTGCTGCGTCGATCGATACACTGGGTGTGTCGGTCGACACAGGCAATGCGATCAGATAGATCGGTTCAATTGGATTGGACCGGTTATCTAGCACGGTTAATTTTAATTAGCCAAAATTGGTTATGGTTTGGTGATGTCGATCGATACACAGTGTGTGATGATCGACATAGACCATTAAACCGAACTGGTTCAATTGGATTGAATCGGTTAAGTGAATTCGATCCGGTTTGACCGGTTATCGAAAAACGGTTTAAATATAGTTGCATCGATCGATACCAATGGTTGGCGTCGATCGACACAACATCCGCAGATATGCTGGTTTGACCACAAATTTGCTTGAACCAGAATAATCTAATCCTAAAAGTTTTAGATGAATCTAAACTAAATAAAACTGAATGTTTTAAATAAATAAATCCTTGAATGTATATTGGATATGCATCAAGATAAATCGGTTCTTTTCCTCGACTAAATATCAAGTGATCTTGATGTCTTGCCCGATCTTGTCTACTGTCAAGACTCGTTTCGCTGATTGGATAGTCTTGGAGTCCTTGGTATCCACAGCTACATGAGTAAGGCAGGTGATCATTGATAGACTTGCAGTGCGACTGTCAATGATCACAAGACCGAAGAGATTGTTTTACTTGATTGGGCGATCAGAAGTTCTGGGCCCAGAGACATCGGAGTGGATATGACATGGATTGTCTTATCTGCGACCAAGAGTTGTACTGGGTACAATTAGCAATGATTTGCTTACCTGGATGACTGAATTTTGGGTGATGGCGAGTCGTCCACTCGAATTTTGGTGATCTGAGGATCTTGGTTCATTGTATTCATATGAGGAAACATAATTATGAATACAATGCGAGTTTTCTTATTAGATAAGATTTCTCATTTCCTCGAGCATTATAACTAAAACCTTTACCTCTTTTAATTGCAGCTATGTCTGTCTCAAATCACATCAACACTTTCTCACTGAGATCCGTCCTTGAGAAGGACAAGTTAAATGGATCTAATTTCTTGGAATGGTATCGGAACCTGAGAATAGTTCTCAGGCAAGAGAACAAGGAATATGTCCTTGAAAGAGTTCTCCCCGAGAGGCCACGTTCCAATGCTCCGTAGACAGAAAAGAATGCTTGGGATAAGCATTCAGCGGATGTCAAAGATGTTAATTGTCTAATGCTGGTGACTATGAACTCTGAGCTGCAGAAGCAATATGAGAACGTGTTGTCACCCATTGAGATGATTAACAGCCTGAAAGCTTTGTTTCAGGAGCAAGCTCGCACAGAGAGATACCAGACGGTTAAATCTCTCATGGATTGCAAGCTGGCTAAGGACAGTCCAGTAAGTCCTCATGTCCTTAAAATGATGGGTTACATTGATAACCTGGGGAAACTGGACTGTGCCATTAGCCAGGAGCTAGCCACTGAGATGATTCTGCAGTCTTTGCCTTCGTGTTTTGATCAGTTCATCATGAACTACAATATGCAAAACATGACTAAGACATTGACTGAGTTGCACGGTATGCTGAAGACAGCAGAGCCGAATCTCAAGAAGGCTACTCCCAGTGTCCTGATGGTACAAAGGGGTAAAAGGTTTAAGAAACCTAAGAAGGATAAAGGAAAGGCCCAGGTTGTCGAGACTGAAAGTCAAGACAAGCCCAAGCCCAAGCCCAAATCCGGGCCTTCTGCTGAGGATAAGTGCAACTACTGCAAGCAGTTGGGGCATTGGAAAAGAGACTGCAAGAAGTTCAAGGAAGATTACAAGAAGCTGAAGAAGACGTATGATGCGTCTGACTCAGGTATTTATGTTATTGAACTTAATGTTATATCTTCTAGTTCTACTTCGTGGGTATTGGATACCGGCTGCGGTGCTCACATTTGTACTGATGTGCAGGCACTAAGAAACAGTAGAACGCTGAAGAAAGGACAAGTGGAGCTACGAGTCGGGAATGGAGCTAAGGTTGCTGCACTGGCCGTAGGCACCTATGAATTGTCTTTACCTTCGGGCATGATTTTAGCTTTGAATAATTGCTACTTTGTACCTGCGATAAGCAGAAACATAATTTCAGTTTCCGTTTGGATTTGGAAGATTTTGATTTTGCTGTTAAGAATAAAGTTTGTTCTTTTAATCGTGATGGTACATTTTATGGTAGCGCCCCATTAGAAAATGGGTTATATGTGTTAAATCAAGAAATGCCTGTCTTTAACATAAATACAAAGCGGTTTAAGTCAAATGACGAAAACCCGACTTTCTTATGGCATTGTCGTTTGGGCCATATCAATGAGAAACGCATCCAAAGGCTCCATCGAAATGGGCTTCTGGGCTCATTTGATTTTGAATCATGTGAGAAATGCGAATCTTGCTTGGTGGGCAAAATGGCTAGAGCCCCTTTCAACAAACCAAATGAAAGGGCCAGTGACTTGTTGGGCCTTGTTCATACTGATGTATGTGGGCCGATGAGTACTGTTGCCAGAGGAAATTGCAAGTACTTCATTACCTTCACTGATGATTTCAGTAGGTATGGCTATGTCTACTTGATGAGACACAAGTCAGAATCCTTTGATAGATTCAAGGAATTCAAGAATGAAGTACAGAACCAACTTGGCAAAAGTATTAAAGTTCTGCGATCGGATCGCGGAGGAGAATACTTAAGCCAAGAGTTCAGCGACTATCTGAGCGAGTGTGGAATTGTTTCACAACTCACTCCTCCTGGAACACCTCAATGGAATGGAGTGTCAGAGAGGAGAAATCGAACCTTATTGGATATGGTTCGGTCTATGATGAGTCATTCTAATCTTCCATTATCCTTTTGGGGATACGCTCTAGAAACGTCTGCGTTTACACTAAATAGGGTGCCATCTAAATCAGTGGATAAGACACCACATGAATTGTGGACTGGGAAAATTCCTAATCTGTCTTTCCTGAAGATTTGGGGTTGTGAGGCTTATGTCAAACGTTTAATCTCTGACAAGCTTGCACCCAAGTCAGATAAATGCTACTTCGTTGGTTATCCTAGGGAAACCAAGGCATACTACTTTTACAACCAATCTGAGAACAAAGTATTTGTTGCTCGGGACTGTTCTTTTCTTGAGAGGGAGTTTCTCTCTAAGAAAAATAGTGGGAGTAAAGTACATCTTGAAGAAATTCAAGATGCACTGGAAACTGCTCAACCTGTTGAGGAAGAGCAGCAGTTGGATCCACAAAGTTCTGTGGAACCGGCGCCTGTGGAGCCTGAAGTTCGCAGATCCGGAAGGATCCGTCACGAACCTGAAAGATACTACGGATTTCTCATAACCGATTCAAATGATCTGATGATCATTGATAGTGACGAACCAGCGACCTTCGCGGAAGCTATGATGGGCCCGGATTCCGAAAAGTGGCTTGGAGCCTCTAAATCCGAAATGGCATCCATGTCAGAAAACCAAGTATGGTCCTTGGTCGATTTACCTAATGGCATAAAAGCTATTGAGTGTAAATGGATCTTCAAGAAGAAGATTGACGTGGATGGCAATGTACAGATTTACAAAGCAAGGCTGGTGGCAAAAGGTTTCAAGCAAATTCATGGTATTGACTATGATGAAACCTATTCCCCAGTCGCTATGCTTAAATCTATTCGGATTCTTCTAGCGATTGCCGCTCACTATGATTATGAGATTTGGCAAATGGATGTCAAAACCGCATTCCTGAATGGTATTCTGGAAGAGGATGTGTACATGACACAGCCTGAAGGTTTTGTCGATCCAAAGAACGCTAGGAAGGTATGCAAACTTCATAAATCCATTTATGGATTGAAGCAAGCATCACGGAGTTGGAATCTTCGATTTGATGAAGCAGTGAAGCAATTCGGTTTCATCAAGAACGAAGAGGAACCATGTGTTTACAAGAAGACTAGTGGGAGCAATATTGCGTTTCTTGTTCTGTATGTCGATGACATACTCCTCCTCGGTAATGACGTTCCGTTGCTTCAGTCTGTTAAGACTTTTCTCGGAAGTTGTTTTTCCATGAAAGACATGGGAGAAGCCGCATACATTCTTGGAATAAGAATCTACAGAGATAGATTAAACAGGCTGATTGGATTGTGCCAGGATACTTATATTGATAAGGTGTTGCACAGATTCAGGATGCAAGATTCCAAGAAGGGCTTCATACCGATGTCCCATGGCATGAGTCTCTGCAAGAAGCAGTGTCCGGCGACACATGCTGAGCGAGAACGCATGAATAGGATTCCTTATGCTTCTGCAATAGGATCTATTATGTATGCCATGCTCTGCACTCGTCCAGATGTAGCTTACGCGTTAAGCATGACGAGCAGATACCAATCTGATCCAGGTGAGGAACACTGGACAGCTGTCAAGAATATTCTCAAGTATTTGAGACATACTAAGGATAAATTCCTTGTGTATGGAGGAAGTGATGAACTTGTGGTGAATGGATTCACCGATGCGAGTTTTCAGACGGACAGAGACGATTTCCGATCACAGTCTGGATATGTCTTCTGTCTAAATGGCGGTGCGGTGAGCTGGAAGAGCTCTAAGAAGAATACCGTAGCTGACTCCACAACGGAAGCTGAATATGTTGCTGCCTCAGAAGCGGCAAAGGAAGTTGTTTGGATCAAGAAGTTCATGACTGAACTTGGTGTGGTTCCTAGCATCTTGGAGCCAGTGGCTTTGTTCTGCGATAACAACGGAGCCATTGCTCAAGCAAAAGAACCAAGGTCACACCATAAGTCCAAACATGTGGAGAGGAGATATCACCTAATAAGAGATATCGTCAATAGAGGTGATGTGAAGATCAGCCGAGTTCCGACAAACGAGAATGTCGCTGATCCTCTAACCAAGTCACTCCCAAGGCCTAAGCATGAGAGTCATACGACTGCTATAGGCATTAGAGATCTTAAGATGTAATCTTGATTCTAGTGGCAGTTTTGGGTTTTTTTGTTTTAGTTAAAATAAGATGCTCATGTAAACATTCTTTTGGAAGTGTTTAATGAAATTTGATTTCAGCATTATTTATTGTGATCTAAATAATGGTCCCAAAATAAGTTTATGACATATTATAGGTCATCAAGTTGAGGACTTGATCATGAAACCCTATAAGTTAATAAATTATTTTGTCCCTAGTCGAGGTTGCAGAATTGGGACACTGACAACCGATAGAGACTAGATTGTGAGGTGGCTGTTGGCTAAGTTTCATGGAGCCAACGATATGATTATCGCAGTCAGTCACATAGATATATGTTAGTGAACATATGATCGGACATGACCCGCGAATGAGAAGTCTACAAGATAGTTATATCTGTGTCATAAGAGTTTCTCATTACGACTATTGAGTATAGTCCTTAGACCTGAGTTCATCATGCTTTCTTGCATATGAATTGGTACACTTTGACTTTGTCAAACGTCGACCCGTAACTGGCGGCTATAACGGCACTGTTCGGGTATATCATGAAGTGTGCGTTGAAACAGGGATGGAACAAGAAGGGATTTGTCCCTCCTGTATAACGGGAGATAAATATCTCAGGGCCTATCAAAGATTGATTACTGAGAAGAATGTGTGGCCGCACTCAAACGAACTGTAGTTCAGTTGTTTGTAATGTTCAGTATGAGATCAGGAGTTCGATAAACACGATGTTGGCTTAATAAGGATGACACAAATCTTGCCTTATGCCAAATCGAGATATAGAGACAAAAGGATTATAGGAATTGATGATTCCAGTACAAGTGGGAGATTGTTGGGATAGTGTCCTGAAATCACACTTGTACTCACTCCTGTGATAGTTGTGTGTCGAGATCAGACATTCGTATAACACTGGGCGTTTGCAATGCTTTGCTAGAAGCCTCTTGCAATCTGTAGGTCGTGGACTTATTGCCAGTATTATATGATCCTATAGGGTCACACACCTAAGCGAACTGGAAGCTACGACATGGGAATGATCATTATGGTAATGATCATACTAATGTGTATTGGATACACATTAATATCGATATTATGGTGTTGTGTCGATCGACACAGCTTGTGTGTCGGTCGACACAGTTCGGATTTTCCGAACAGGCTTTTCGGGTTATGGCTTAATTGAGTCTGGCCCGTTAAGCACGTTTAGGTCGAATAAAAACTGATTAGTTTCGACCTAAACAATGGGGGCCGTCCACTTTTCTTGAGAGAAATAGTAGACACACCAGAGAGATTCGATCCCCATTGATCCGGCACTAGCATCCCGTTTCCAGAAAGCGTGCGTGTGTATCTGGTAGAGGCAAGGCGTCTGCGTTGCTCCACTGATCTCGTTCACCATCTCAATTCTGCTGCCAGAAAGGTAAGAACGAGGTTGGTTTAAATTCAATATATCAAACCCTAGATCCATAGGGATCCAACACAAGGTACCATGAGGGATCAACAAAACAATCCTTACAATGCTGCTGGAGAGAGGATTGATGCTGAGGGACGTGTGATCCCCGAGGTTGAGGAACCTGAACCACAACCACAGCCGCAGGCGCAAGGACAGAACCAAGGTAGACAGATGGTTGTCCATGAGAGGACTTTAGCTGACTACAACAGACCGGATGAGTTTCATGCAAACCGGTCAGCTCTAATTCTTCCTGGTTTTGAGAGGGATGATTTTGAGATCAAGACCATCTACTACTCGCTGATGAGACAGAATACCTTCCATGGTCATCCTACGGAGCAGCCTATGGATCACATTGATACGTTTGAGGACCTAATCAATGGCATGAAGTATGATGGAGTCTGCCAGGATTATCTGTTCCTTAAGCTCTTTCCATACAGTCTCGCTGGAGACGCTGCTGCGTGGCTGAAGCAACTGGCACCTGGTCAGTATACTACTTGGGCAGCCCTGAAGAGTGAGTTTCTGCGTCACTTCTATGATGATGCGCGTTCCGATCAGTCCAGACAGGACATTCTGGCATTTACCCAAGGTCCTACTGAGCCACTTAAGACTGCTTGGATGAGATTTAGGAAGTACCAGCGTGACTGTCCACACCATGGATTCACTGAGGTCACATTGCTAGGTATCTTCTTCAGAGGCATAGATCTGCCATATCAGTCTGCGCTGGATAACTCCAGTAATGCAAACTTCAGCACCAGAACTCCTGCACAAGCTAAGCAGTTGATTGAGAACTTAGTGGGCAGCAACAGTTGCAAGACTATGGATGATAGGAGGAAGAAATTTGGTGGAAGTGTAGAGAATTCAGAGATGGCTGAATTTAGATCTAAGCTGGACACAATCTGCAATCTCCTGGCTGGTAAGAAGGCTGTCCACTTTGCACAAGATGTAGAGGTAATTCAGACTGAGGAGGACACTCAGGAAGAAGATGTGAATTACATTAGAGGATCTGGTTTCCAAGGTAACAGATTTGGTAATCAGCAGGGAAACAGATTCTTCAATGGAGGACAGAAGAGTGCAGCTGGTTTCGGACAGACAAGTGGTTTTCAGAAGCCTTTTGGACAAGGTACTCAGAGAACCTATGGATCTTCATCTTATCAGACTCCTCTTGCAGCCACTGCTCATGAGAGTAAGATGGAGACAATTATGGAACAGCTGCTGGAGAGTCATACCAAGATCTCCGTGGACTGCAATAAGAAGTTGGATGCTGTCTACGAGGATCTCAATGGAAATATTGAGTATATGAACACTCATATGAAGCAGTTGGATACTCAGGTGAATCAAATTTCCAGTTCCATGAAGGGAAAGGGAGTAGCAGACACTCATATTAAGGCCTGGTCTGTGTACATTGATGATGGATCTCACCTAGGTGAAGGATTTGAGCTAAGCACAGGTGAGTTAGTAGAAGAAGTTGAATTTTCGGATTTTGGAGAAAATCTCTCGGGTAACAGTGTTGCATCGATCGACACACCCCTAGTATCGATCGATGCAGGTCGTGAACAGACAGACTCGCCGGATGTTGACAGCATTAATGCAGATTTGGAGATTGATCGCTTGTTCCCTGGAGTGTCTGAGATTACTCAGGAGGAGATTTATGGACAATTAATTAGGCAATATCCCTCAGTATCTGAAGTGATTAAGCAGGAGATTGAAGAGCTTAAGAAGCTAGAGGAGATTGGTGAAGAGTTGGAAGAAATTCCATCCTCTGATGATCCACCATATCACCCATGTGTGCAAAGGTATTTGAACAAGATGTTGCCTTTGGATGAAGAGCTGAAAGACTGGGTGATTATAGTCCCTCAACAGATAAGTGATGTTCTGTTAACCAAGGTCCCAAAGAAGCTGCCTGATCCTGGGATTTTTGTGCTAAGTTGTTCTATCTTTGAGGATAATTTTAGGCGCTCTCTTTGTGATATGGGAGCTGTTAGAAGTCTTATGCCATATTCTGTGGCAGAGAAGCTGGGTATGCTGGATTTTACTCCTACTAGGACCTCTCTTGTCCTAGCTGATCCGTCTATACGAGTTCCGGAAGGACTCCTTGAGGACGTCCCGGTGAGAGTTGGAAACTATTTAGTTCCAACAGACTTCTTGGTGCTGAAATATGACTGTGATCCGGATGAAGCGTTGCTACTTGGAAGACCATTCTTGGCTACAGCGGGGGCAGTGATAGATGTTAGACACAGTCTAATAGACCTCCACCTGGGAGATGAGCCGCTGCATTTTGAGATGGACAAGCTGCGCAAGTCATTGATAGATGGACAGACATTCACCATTATGGATGCAGATGATGAGCAGCCGGATGATACTGTGATTCTAGATCCTGGAGCACATTTTACTCCTTCTTTTCTTGGACATGAGCATTCTGCAACAGCCTACTCGCCACCTTGGATAAGAAGACTTGAACAGAGACAGAAAAAGTCTCTGTCAAGATCTCGTGGTGCCTGAAAGATCTTGTTCGTCCGGTCAAGCTAATGACGTTAAACAAGCGCTGAGTGGGAGGCAACCCACTGTTTTCGTTTTTGCATTTTAATTTTAGTGTTTTTGTAGGATTTTACGTTTTGCTTCTGGTTTTTGGTGAGTTTTTGTTTGCAGGTCTCGGAAAAATCGCAGTGCGTCGATCGACACAATGTTGTGTCGATCGTCACAACACGATCGAAATCGCACTGCAGCGATCGTTTCAGTCCTGAGCAACGATCGATCATACACGAAAAATCGCCTAGCAATGGTCGATGCACCTAGTGAAACGATCGATGCCTGAGCGACAGAGGTAAAACCCGACAGAACTTAACCATTCCTTAAACAAATTTTTATTTCTTTTTGCCAATCCTTCGCTTGACACTACTGGGGACAGTGTGTCTTAAGTGTGGGGGAGGTTCTACTAACTTCTTTCTTTTGTTTTCTTAGAGTCAGTTAAAATTTTCAAAATTTGTTTTATTGAGTCAAAATTTGTTTAAGTAAGAAACAATGATTTTTTTAGAAGATTAGTAGCACTTGCAGGAACTTAAGTAACCATTGGGATGAAGCTGCAGATTATCTCTGACTATTAGAAAACCCAGACATGGATCAACCTACTGAGGACACCCACATCACTTCAGGTATCAGAGGATCTTTTACTGACTTCACCCTAATACTGACTTAGATTTTCTCACCTAAGGGCTTGGTATACTTTGTGTCGGATTCCCTTGTTAGTTATGACACAGCCTGTAAACCTGTCCTATTTAGTTCCCTTCTCCCCTTCCATAAAAAAAAAGATAATAAACTGAGGATGAGTTAGTAACTCCGAAGTGGTCATGAGAATAGTAACAAACACTATTATCTCTTGTGTGATCCATGGAATGTGTCCAAAGTACACCCCTTAACGGGAAGAGCACTGATAAAAAAAATAAAATGATACCCAAAGGGGAAAAATCAGAATGCTAAGGAAGGGAAAAGAGAAGAAAGGGACTAGAGAAAGATAGTATGGTGGTCTAGAGCTGATAAGGTAAGAATCCATGTGCCTTTGATCGATACTCCTTAGGTGAGACCGCACTTAAATACTTGCAGAAGTCAGTAGGGAGAATTTGAATGCTTGAATGTGATTGTGGAGTTTACTTAGGACAGTTTGTAAGTGTGGGGGAAGTATATGTTGGTCTTGATGTCTGCAGGTTGATTCTTTCATGTGGTTTACTAAGGGGAATCTGAGTGTTGCTGCTTCAAAGATTAAAAGAGTTTCTGAAGAGTTTTCAAATCTCTTCACTACATTTTAGTTCTCTATTTTGCTTGAGGGCAAGCAAAGGCTAAGTGTGGGGGAGTTGATATATCATGGTTTTTACCGGTTTTATGCCATGATATAGTTGTGTTTTTAGTGTCTTTTGTGTTCTTTTAGAGTCTTTTACAGGTTTAATCAGGTTTGGAGCGAAATTGGAGATATTGGAGCATTTTGGGACTTTTGGAGTGTTTTGGCCGAGAGTTTAAACTCACTGTCCGATTTGATGATCATGCATCGATCGACACACCTTTGGTGTCGATCGTTGCACTAGCGAGATGGGCCGAACGCGGCGGTTTAATGAAGTTATCAAGACTTTGCACTTTGGCCCAGAAGTTTCCAGTATTTACGAAGAAGCCCCAGCCGAGATTATGCCTATATATTTAGGATTTTGGTGTTTATTTTAGATACGCTTTCATACTTAGAGCTAAGAGATTTTTAGAGCTTTTGGGGCTGATCTATTTCATGTACTTCATCTATTTTGGAGAAGATTTCGAACCCCTTTATCTATTTAATTTCTTATATGCAATCTATAATTTCTATGATTTCTGTTTCATTAATCATGTTTGAGTAGATTCATAGTTAGGTTTAGGGTTTCTCATTAAGGATTTCATGACTTGCTAGACTTGTTTAATTCAGTTAAGGATTCGCATGAATAGAATGTTCTTCGATCTAAATTGAGTTTAATGCTAGTTCTAACCTGATCAATTAGAATCTAGATCTTAGGTTGCTAAATACGACACGAGAGTGTGGTTTAGAATCTGAACTATTTAGGTCGAGCAATTAAATTATTCGCAAAGAGATTTGGCTTAGTTTAATTGTGAACATATCGAACTTGAAATCAATGCTGGTTTAATCTGTTAGTAATTGCAAAAAGATTTGGATTACTGCACTTAGGCTTAGAGGATTCTCGCAAAGAAATTTGGTTAATTCTAATTCTGTGATTTGAGTTCTAGAACTGTGTTTAATTAGATCATGACTGATTAACTTGTCTGCTTGTCTGATTTCCTGAGAATTCCCTAGACTTAGCGCTTTTAGTTAACTGCTTTCACCACCAATCTGCTATTGATTTACTTTCTTGCTTTGCTTTTTAGTTTAATACAATCTGCTTTCTTCTTAGTATTAATCTCTACGGTTCTTATTCTATCGAGACCAGAGTCTCTGTGGATTCGATACCCTATATACTACAATCACTTAACTGTGCACTTGCAGTAGGATAGGATTAAAACTTAGACCCTATCACTTGGTTCAACACCACTCTCTTCTTCCTGAAACATAAGAAAAAAATCAAGATTAACTAAAAGCTACATTGGAAGTTGATTAACTAAACTTACCAGCTCATGAGCTTTCCTTGCCAAACTCTTTTTCCCAAGTGTATGTGGTATCTTTAACTTGCTTCGATTTTTTTGTATTACGCTCTCTTACTTTCTATAACATCAATCCACAAAAAGCGTTTCGTATAGATATACCACCGGCTACCAAAAAGTAAAGCTCATTGAACATAGTGAATTTGTACCTGCAAATAACAAAAACAATTCAGGGGAAATTTCGGGGTATTAAAAGTTCATCTATTATGGGATGATGAGGAAATTCAAAAACTGTAAAATGAACCAAAGAAAGGTATATCAAAAACACATTTACCTTGGCTTTATCTGTGAATTGAACATAGACAATATATCTCCATTGGTCTTCAGGAATCAATGATGTCCGTGCTTCAATTGATTCTTTTGGAGTATTTCTTCTATGTATCTTCCAAAAGCGTTGCTTTAAGTATTTGCATCTGCTTCCTAATGTAGATATCACATATTTTCTCCTCTTAATTGGGTCATCAAACCAGAACTTATTCTGTAATCATATAAAAAGCATTAGTAAAAGAAAATATAATAAAACCTCATAAACCATGAGCCTAACTAGAATACCTGAATCACTTTCCATGCCATCTCCTTCCTATATTCAGGAACCTTCCTCCAATCGGTGTAGTTAATAGTTAAAATGTTAAGATCATAGCTGAAAGAACCTAACCATTAACCTAACAAACCTCTTGAATCTTTAATAGGTTGTCCTCTTTTGTTAAAATCAACAATAACTCGACGTTTCTACATACTCCGGACTTGTTTCCCAGTAATATTTTCTTCTGTAATATTTCCACCATCATCTAAAACCATAATCAAATGAAACCATCAGTTGTACTCTAACATGAACTTTCCACTTCCAAAAATATTACCTATAACATGAACTTTCCATTTTTCACAGGCTAATTCTGGTCCAAGAGGAGGTGGAGCAAATAAATCTTTATTCTGTACATCCATTAATCTGCATAATGTAAGACATAAAACAGTTAACACTATATATACCTCCATAGTAGTATCTAAATCAGCTAGATTTTCAAGACTCTCAAACTGTCTCACTAATGTAATATTTGATATATTATCAGAGTTCAACATTGGCTTGTTAGTATTGGAACATCTTCAGTGATAATATTTGGAGCATCGAGATCACCCATATCATACAAATCTCTAGGTTGGACCTTTACTACAACACTCCACCCTTCTTCTTGTGGATCATCCACATAATAAACTAATCTTGCTTGAGAGGCCAACACATACGGTTCATCTTCCTCACCATCTCCACTATGTATTTGCCGAGAAAAGTTTACAACATCATAACCAAAATCATCCTTCTTATGCCCCCGGAAATAACGAGTATCAGCCCATTTTCATTTGAACAATACAACTCTAAAAGAGTCATAATAGTTCAATTCAATAATTTCTACTAGTTTCCCATAATAAGAAACATCTCCAGATCTTGGATTATGATCACTTGAACTTGCATAACTAATTGTTTCAGCCGAGACAAACACTCCACTATTCTGAGTTTTCAAGTCTTGATCTCTTTCCATAGTTCTAAATTTGAAACCATTGATATTAAATGCAGAAAACTTTAACACTTTATCAGATGTACCTTGAGCAGGATAATGAATATCATTAGATAAACCATTTATATCATTTTCCAACCCTTTCTTTCAGCCATTTATCAAAGTAAAGGTGCACATGTCGGTCGACGTCTATAACATTACCTCTCTTTCGACGTCTTAACTGTGATCTTCTTAACTCCTTCTTAAATCTCTCGCGATATTCGTCCAAGAAAAGAGAATTGAATAAGATATATATGTGTTCCTGCTGCCACTCTATATGACTAAGAGTATCCAACCTAGAAGCACCGACAAATCTCCCAACGAAAAAACAAGGAAATTTGTGAATTTGAACTTAGGCTATGCTCAAGCATGGGACGATCATCTACTCTCCCAACACGATTAAACCTTGTTTCTATCCCATTGAGATATATGGAGCTGAAAGTTAAACATTCCTCTGCGATATACTGCTCACATATGGAACCAACGGGTCTTGCTCTATTTCGAACATGGGAATTGAAATGTCCAAGGATCCTTTCTATTGGATACATCCATCGAAACTGAACGGGTCCTCCCAATTTCACTTCTTCAGTCAAATGAACTGTCAAATGCACCATTACTGTGGAAAAAAAAGGGAGGAAATACCATCTCTAAATGGCATAAAGTGAGAGAAATATGCTCTTGCAACTTATCCAAATGGCTGATGTCAAGTACTTTAGAACATATTTCCCCGAAAAAATGACATAACTCAGTAACAACAAATGCTACTTCTCGAGGTAAGACATTACGTAGCAACGGGCCCATCAAGATGTGACAATCGTGACTCTTTAAACCCACCAATTTTCGTTGATTCAGATCGACACAATTGGAAATATTTGAAGAATATCCATCTGGCAGCTTTACACTCTTTAAGACATTAAGAAAATCATCTTTTTCAGGGTTAGTCATTGTAAAACATGCTGGAAGATATCTACCATTCTCATCAGGTCACAATTCAGAATGTATACCAAGTTCTTGTAGATCCTTTCTTGCGCTAATATTATCTTTGGATTTGCCTTTATCATCCAGTAATGTAAACACCAGATTATCCAATACATTCTTCTCTATATGCATAGCATCGAGATTATGTCGCAAGTGAATATATTTCCAGTAAGGTAATTCAAAGAATATACTCTTCTTTTTCCACTGATGTACTTTACTTTTTCCTACAGCTAGTCGACCTCTCTTTCTTCCACTATGATCAACTTTCTTCCCCAAGTAACATCAATCTTTTCAATCTGTTGGAGAAGAGTGGAGCCTGATGGTGTGAATGGAGGAGGCCTTGATTTTGTATAACCATTGAATTGCTGCTTATCTTTCCTAAAATTATGGTTAAGAGGAATAAAACGGCGATGTCCCATGAAACAATTTTTTTCCATGATGAAGATGAAGTTCTGTGGCATCAAAATTACACGAAGGACACGCCAAACCTGTATGTACATTCCAACCAGATAAATTTCCAAGTCATGGGAAATCACTAATCGTCCATAATAAAGCAGCACGCATACAAAATATCTCCTTTTTTGAAGCATCAAAAGTTGACACGCCTTCAGACCACTAGTTTTTTAGTTCTTGGATAAGGGGTTGGAGATAAACATCGATATCATTACCAGGCATGTATTTTCCAGGAATGATCATAGATGGATCATTGAAGTCTGCTTCATATCCATCCATGGAGGTAAGTTGTAAAGAAATAGCATTACAGGCCAAACACTATAGCTTGTACTTATTGCACCAAAGGGTTAAAACCATCTGTTGCTAAACATAGCCTAACATTTCTTGGTTCCGATGCAAAATGTTGAAACTGCTGGTTGAATTTCTTCCAAGCCAATCCATCTCGAGGATGTCTAAGTTTACAATCTTTGTTCTCAAAATCAGCATGCCATTTCATATGTGCAGCGGTTTTTGATGACATAAACAAACGTTGCAAGCATGTCTTAAGAGGAAAATACCTAAGAATTTTAGCAGCTTGTTTCTTCTTTTTGTTCTTCTTCTTTCCCAATGCATCGTAACCTGCTACTGATGTTTTCCATCTTGACTTTTCACAAACTTTACATGCCTCTTTAGAAGCATCCTTGTAACGCCCCCTTCCCGTTTTCCGCTGACCGACGAGCTGACCGGCCAACAATCAAACAAGAACATGACCGATCGAACCCGAGCAGTCATACGAGAAGAGTTTGGCACAATACGAAAGCCAGAGAAAATCCGGTTTGAGACAAAAGCTCGAACCAAACCACCTTTGACTCCTTTTACCTCGTTTCCACGATACGAGGCTTTTCAACCCGTACCGCTTCCACGAGTTGTGTTCGGTTCGGACTAAACCGTATATCAGAGAATTATCCGGACCACACAAGTATTGGCGTCACTCAGTAGGTTAACACCATAACCAGAATCACCACCCGAAGGCCCGTGTCCGATCAGGTAACTTCCCGAGGATCCAATCGGGTTGGAAGTACCGGAACGCCATCTCTAGACTTGCGGGATCTAACGCACCCTATATAGTCCTAATAACAACAAATGTAACCAAGCAGACTCATTGGTACTCTATCATACAATACCAACAAGGTCAAATAGAACTACCATCTCAATCCCCACTCTATCATGCAAGTCATATCCCCACTCTCCACATCACCGACCTTACTCAGACTTACCTTGTCCCGCACCAGAGTAAGTCTCTACCAGTACAATCTACTCGGCCCAACACCGAAGTAGATAAACAATCAAAAAATCAACAGTCTACTCGGCCCAACACCGAAGTAGATACACAATCAAGAAATCAACAGTCTACTCGGCCCAACACCGAAGTAGATACACAATCACACAATCAACAGTGTACTCGGCCCAACATCGAAGTAGATACACAATCACACAATCAACAGTCTACTCGGCCCAACACCGAAGTAGATACACAATCACACAATCAATAATCACAACACTACACAAACAGTTATTTAGGTTTATTAGTCTTTTAATATGTCCTTAACCTTTACTCATTCAATCCTTAACCTTTACTCATTCAATCCGCTACCTTGGGATTAGTGGATTACTAGTCCCGTAGATGGCCCATCAATCACACTACTTCTTTTACTTATCCCTTCCTAAGTATCTTTAATAAGTCCTCGATCTGTCGGTTTAGAGTTAGTAAGATTACTAACTCCCCGACATCTCATTATTCATTAACTTCCATTCATTACCATTAACCCGACTAATTAATCCACCCCGTCATTATATTCTAAGTGTGTTACGTCTTTTAACCGTATTTTAATCAACTCATAATTTCCCATATATAGATTCCTTTAGATACGCTCTTAAATACTTATATATGCATATACGTCCTAACATGCCGTTCTATATGTATACATCACCAAATCAAGCAATCAACGAACTATCAATCAATTAATGCAACACCAAATCAAGCAATCAACAAACTATCAACGATTACGGTTATAAGTTAACTAGCATGCATCTCTTAACCTACCATTTAATTAGTTAACCGAGTTATTAATCAACCTAGTCGTTCTAACCAATTCAATCAATCGGGTATGCAACCTAAACTACGGTTTATCAATTCTGGATCTATATGATTCTAACTAAATGCAATACACAATTTAGCCGACTCACAGTGTTATTGTGACGGCGCACAAACGGATTGACGGACTAGCGAAACAACGAGACCCGACACGAACCCAACGCTAACCCAAACCTTCCACGAATCGTCGACTTTCTTTGACCCGACCTTAACCCGCACTTGACCGTACCGTTGACCTTAGTGATTTTGTTCGAGCCTCCTGACCATCCTCATCTTCTCTCTCCTCCTTTTCTCTCTCCTCCAGCTCTCTCTCTCCTCTTTCGTATCTCTCTCTCCTCTGGTTCTCTCTCCTTCTCCTTCAAGCTTCATCTTCTCTCTCTCCTTTGGTTCTCTCTCTCCTCCGGTTCTCCTCCATCTCTCTTTCTTCTTCTTTTCTCACGCTTCATCTTCTCCTCCATCTCTCTCTCTCTTCTTCCTCTCCCACACTTCATCATCTCTCTCTCTTCTTCTTCTTCAAGCTTCATCTCCTCTCTCTCTCTCTCTCTTCAAGCTTCATCTCCTCTCTCTCTCTCTCTTCACGCTTCTTCTTCTATATCTCTTCTTCTTCTTCTTCACGCCTCTCTCTCTCTTCTTCTTCTTCTTCACGCCTCTCTCTCTCTCTTCTTATTCTTCTTCACGCCTCCCTCTCTCTTCTTCTTCTTCCTCCTCCTTCTTCTTCTTCTTCTTCTCTTCCTTCTTCTTCTCCTCCGGCTTCTTCTTCTTCTCTTCCTCCTTCTTCTTCTTCTTATCCGGCTTCTTCTTCTTCTTCTTCTTCTTCTTCTTCTTCTTCTTATCTTCCTCCTTCTCCTCCTCCGGTTTCTTCTTCTTATCTTCCTCCTTCTTCTTCTTCTTCTTCTTCTCCGGCTTCTTCTTCTTCTTCTTCTTCTTCTTCTTCTTCTCCTCCTCCTCTCACGCTTCTCTCCTTCTCTTATCTCTTTCTCTTTTCTTTTGTTTGTGTGGTGTGTAAAATGAAGGAGCAAGGGCCTCCTTATATAGTAGTTTCCATTAGATCTTAAGGTGACACATGTCCCTCTCTTTTTACTCTCTTCATGCCACATAATCATATTCTTGATAATTTTATATGAATTGAGCAATTTGAATCACTCCTTTTGGACACCCATAGCTCATGTTATGAATTTTACAAGTTTTGTCGGTTTTATCGGTTTCCATTCCCGATAGTCCGAAAAACTCATCTACGGTCTATTTCCGCCATTCTTGGTCTTCTAAATGTTTTCTTTACTTAAAAATAATAACATTTGGCCCATCTCAGCTTTCGGTTCGCATTTTGGTAAAATTACCAAAATGCCCCTCATCTTCCGCAAATTACGAAAATGCCCCTCGTTGACTTTTCTGCTGCCCGTTGACCATTTCCTGATACAGGGTATTACATTATTCCCCACTTACAGGAATTTGGTCCCCGAATTCTCCGTTACTAGCAAACTTCGAATCGGAATCTGAATCATGTAAGTTTCCGTCTCTCAATCCAATCCAATTATGCTATGTTGCTCACACTCTGCTCCCACACTAAGCTCATACTCCCGATGCTTACTGACTTCCGTACCACTGGTTTACACAAAACTTCTCTACACCGATCTGCACTCTGATTGCACATTCATTGCTCTTGACTGCACGGCTCCCACCTTAAGTCTCGTTTCCATCTGCGCCATATCATACTGCTTGAATTCTGAATCAACTGCAACTACACTCCCAATGCTCAACTAATTCTTGAAAAATGTTTTTGCTCCAATTCTCATCACACTGACATCTTATATGTCCCACGCTAAATGGCTTGACTCCCGATCAATACTAACTTCTACATTTGATTGCTTCATCGATTCTACCTATGATTCCCAAATCCACCAGTTCTGACTGGATTTCTATACTCCGGTCCATGAATTCATCTGCGCCGACCAATACTCCAGGCTTCCCCACTTTGTCTTGACTTCCCCGATCACGCAATAATAACTCGTCCTCCATTCCCGTCGCTTAACTTTTTTTTCAATGATTACTGCTCCCGGCCGATATTATGTTCATATTGATTTTCTTCCTTCCATCTAAACTGACATACTCATGCACGCCTCGAACTTCCTCGATCATTGATCTCCACACTTCATTGAATCCAAAACTGTTCTTCCCACTGATATCCTCGAACGGACTCCTCCACCGACATTGATGCTTCTGAATCTCTTCGCTAACTCATCAAACTCATCCGTCTTGATTTCTTCTGCCACTGATATCCAAACTCTTTTCTGAATCCACACTGACTTTTGTGCAGGCTCGGGTCAAGCTGCTTCCTGAAATAACATCTCATCTCTCGGGTTCGGGTTCGGTATCGTGTCCTCGTCGAATCGTCCATCACGTCCTACATCGAAAACCTCAACAACACTGGAACAGTTAGACCTTTCTAATACACTTCCCGATATCACTTCCTTATACAGATATTGGTATTTAGTCACGTACCCAACGGTTACACGTGGCTAATTATCAATATCTTATAATTCCGCTCAATCTCAAATAAGTTCCTTATAAAAACCGCTTTCGCAATTCCGAGCTTATTTCTATCTAAGAGGTTTTCTAACCTTTCTAACCAAAAACAATTCTAACCGATAACTTATCATCTCGTCTACACAAGACTAATGGTCTAATACTTACTCAAACGTTTAACACCCTAACCGATCAATCCAAACGATTCGCTAACCGAAACTAAAGAACTACTTTCTAGCAACCTAGCAAATCACACAGTTCAAAGATGGTCAACATTCAACTAACAACCGCACAAGATGATTAATGCACCGAATCTCAATTAACAATCTAGCGATTAAACAAATGCAATGCTAGCAACCTATCGATCAAATGAATGCAGTACTACTAAACCAAATCAACCCATGAGAATGCAATGATACCATCAAACGCTCTAGCAACCTAACGATCAATCAAATGCAATGCTTCAAAATCAACAACTAACAACCTAGCGAGCAATCACAGCAATTCACAATTCTAAAAATCTAGCAAGGCAATCAACCACACACAATCAATCAAGCAAATCGGCGATTGCAGTCGTCTCTCTGGGTTCTAATGGAAACTGTCTGTTCGGACCATCATTTGTTTTCACATCGTAAATACATTGCATCCACAACCATCATGAGTATGCAATATAACCACTCCGCTATTCAAAAACAAAACCGAAATACTCAACATCCACTATGTAAAGAAAACTTCTATTCACCACATAGAGTTTTAAATGCATAGGTCTGTAGGAGTCTACATACTAGCGTTTCCAATCCGTCCCACAAGAAATACCGCTTCACACAAATGAATCGTCAGAGACGAATGCAAGCCGATACACATCAACCAACGAGTTAGAGCCCTTACTTACCTGGGCCTAATCTATTTCCTAATCTCCAACATGAGTGGTACAACTCATGTGGATCCTAACCGGCAGGTGCGCCACGAGGATGGAATGAGTGCGGTGGTGGCAGTGGTACGACGCGGTCTCGATAGAATGGTCCATGAGGGCAGGAATGAGTGTAGTATCCTACTCGGACATAAGTGAGGCAAGGCGGGAACTGCATCAATGGCGGCGGCTAATATGCTGGAATTGCCGCCGGATCGGACTTGGTAAGATCGACACCAACAAAATAGTAGTGACCGAAAACATCTATTGAAGGCGACTGCGGCTAAGTGACCTCGAACTTCTACGGCTTGGATAACTAGAATAGTCCACCATCATGTCTGTCCATTGCTGCTCCAGGATAGGCCGTGAATACGTGAGCACTCCGCATGATGGAAGTACGGACTTGGACTAGCTGGGGTAGATCCCACGGACTCACGATCGTCCCTGCTGATTTCACTCATCTTGTTGTTGCAACCACACACACACACACACCAATCCTCCTAGGACAAATCTGCTGCGTGACTGCAACAAAACACCAAATTATTAACACAATCCTAATAAAATACCCATTTCCCCCGGAGACGGACGCGACTCGGATTCCTAATGGTTGCATTGGTGACACATTTCGACTCGAAAAAACATTGAAAATGTTGAAAAACCAGAATTTTCGAACCCGTGATGAACCATGCTCTGATACCACCTTTTGTAACGCCCCCTTCCCGTTTTCCGCTGACCGGCGAGATGACCGGCCAACAATCAAACAAGAATGACCGATCAAACCCGAGCAGTCATACGAGAAGAGTTTGTCACAAAACGAAAGCCAGAGACAGTCCGGTTTGAGACAAAGGCTTGAACCAAACCACATTTGACTCCGTTTACCTCGTTTCCACGATACGAGGCTTTTCAACCTGTACCTCTTCCACGAGTTGTGTTCGGTTCGGACTAAACCGTATATCAGGGAATTATTCTGTTTTTATTACCTTAAAATATAAATCTTATTCATAACAATATACGGTCTAATACAAATCATTTAGCGGGATCCCAACAAAATCTGAAACCGAAAATAAGTCAAAAATGCGTAACAACCGATACCCAATGCCAACCCGAGACTACTCCGAGTGTCCTACGCGTCCGCCGAGCTACGCCAAACCTGAAAAACACAAAAAGAGTCTAATGAGCAATCTAAGATTACCCAGTGAGATGGCTCCTAACTAAAAGGCTGCTAACAATCTAATAATCCCGCCCAAACCCAAAATAACAATCAAGAACAATAGCTGATCACGTGCTACCAAGACTTGATGAGCTCCACAACACACAAGCATTCAAATAACAGTGCATAACATCAACGAAGAAAATCAAGAACACTGGGCACATGCCCTCGATTAGACTCGATCTACACTAAACGCAATTCTAATGCAACCTCCACACCACGGGCCCCAAACGCGAACTCGGTACTTCCCTGGGAACACTTAGCTATCCTACGGTAACTAAAACCTCCCACGACTCCTAGACCAAAACACAAAGTCCAACGACTAGGACACCGTTCTCTGACCATCGATATGCGGTGACTCGGGTTACCCCTAGATAACCAAAGCTTCCATGCAGTCCGGCCCTAGGACGCGACCCCGTATTCTCCGGACCACACCTACCGGCGTCACTCAGTAGGTTAACACCATAACCAGAATTGCCACCCGAAGGCCCGTGTCCAATCAGGTAACTACCCAAGGATCCAATCAGGTTGGAAGTACCGGAACGCCATCTCTAGACTTGCGGGATCTACTGCACCCTATAGAGTCCTAATAACAACAATGTAACCAAGCAAACTCATTGGTACTCTATCACGCAATAACAACAAGGTCAAATAGAACTACCATCTCAATCCCCAGTCTATCCCGCAAGTCCTATCTCCACATTACCCAACCTTACTCAGACTTACCATGTCCTGCACCAGAGTAATTCTCTACCAGTACAGTCTACTCGGCCCAACACCGAAGTAGATAAAAAAATCAAGCAATCAATAGTCTACTCGGCCCAACACCGAAGTAGATACACAATCAAGCAATCCACAGTCTACTCGGCCCAACACCGAAGTAGATACAGAATCACACAATCAACAGTCTACTCGGCCCAACACCGAAGTAGATACACAATCACACAATCAACAGTCTACTCGGCCCAACACCGAAGTAGATACACAATCACACAATCAATAATCACAACACTACACAAACAGTTATTTAGGTTTATTAGTCTTTTAATATGTCCTTAACCTTTACTCATTCAATCCTTAACCTTTACTCATTCAATCCGCTACCTTGGGATTAGTGGATTACTAATCCCGTAGACGGCCCATCAATCACACTACTTCTTTTACTTATCCCTTCCTAAGTATCTTTAATAAGTCCTCAATCTGTCGGTTTAGAGTTAGTAAGATTACTAACTCCCCGACATCTCATTATTCATTAACTTCCATTCATTACCATTAACCCGACTAATTAATCCACCCCGTCATTATATTCTAAGTGTGTTACGTCTTTTAACCGTATTTTAATCAACTCATAATTTCCCGTATATAGATTCCTTTAGATACGCTCTTAAATACTTATATATGCATATACGTCCTAGCATGTCGTTCTATATGTATACATCACCCAATCAAGCAATCAACGAACTATCAATCAATTAATGCAACACCAAATCAAGCAATCAACAAACTATCAACGATTACGGATATAAGTTAACTAGCATGCATCTCTTAACCTACCATTTAATTAGTTAACCGAGTTATTAATCAACCTAGTCGTTCTAACCAATTCAATCAATCGGGTATGCAACCTAAACTACGGTTTATCGATTCCGGATCTATATGATTCTAACTAAATGCAACACACAATTTAGCCGACTCACAGTGTTATTGTGACGGCGCACGGACGGATTGACGGACTAGGGAAACAACAAGACCCGACACGACCCCAACGCTAACCCAAACCTTCCCCGAATCGTCGAATTTCTTTGACCCGATCTTAACCCGCACTTGACCGTACCGTTGACCTTAGTGATTCTGTTCGAGCCTCCTGACCATCCTCATCTTCTCTCTCCTCCTTTTATCTCTCCTCCATCTCTCTCTCTCCTCTTCCGGATCTCTCTCTCCTCCGGTTCTCTCTCTCCTTCTCCTTCAAGCTTCATCTTCTCTCTCTCCTTTGGTTCTCTCTCTCCTCCGGTTCTCCTCCATCTCTCTTTCTTCTTCTTTTCTCACGCTTCATTTTCTCCTCCATCTCTCTCTCACGCTTCATCTTCTCTCTCTCTTCTTCTTCTTCAAGCTTCATCTCCTCTCTCTCTCTCTCTCTCTCTCTCTCTCTCTTCAAGCTTCATCTCCTCTCTCTTTTCACGCTTCTTCTTCTCTATCTCTTCTTCTTTTTCACGCCTCTCTCTCTCTCTTCTTCTTCTTCTTCACGCCTCTCTCTCTTCTTCTTCTTCTTCTTCTTCTTCTTCTTCTTCTTCTTCTTCTTCTTCTTCTTCTTCTTCTTCTTCTTCTTCTTCTTCTTCTTCTTCACGCCTCCCTATCTCTTCTTCTTCTTCCTCCTCCTCCTCCTTCTTCTTCCTCTTCTCTTCCTTCTTCTTCTCCTCCGGCTTCTTCTTCTTCTCTTCCTTCTTCTTCTTCTTCTTCTCCTCCGGCTTCTTCTTCTTCTTCTTCTTCTTCTTCCTCCTTCTTCTTCTTCTTCTTCTTCTCCTCCGGCTTCTTCTTCTTCTCTTCCTTCTTCTTCTTCTTCTTCTCTGGCTTCTTCTCCTCCTTATTCTTCTTCTTCCTCCTTCTTCTTCTTCTTCTTCTTCTTCTTCTCCTCCTCCTCCGGCTTCTTCTTCTTCTTCTTCTTCTTCTTCTTCCTCCTTCTTCTTCTTCTTCTTCTTCTTCTTCTTCTCCTCCTCCTCCGGCTTCTTCTTCTTCTTCTTCTTCTTCTTCTTCTTCTTCTTCTTCTTCTCATCCTCCTCTCACGCTTATCTCCTTCTCTTATCTCTTTCTCTTTTATTTTGTTTGTGTGGTGTGTAAAATGAAGGAGCAAGGGCCTCCTTATATAGTAGTTTCCATTAGATCTTAAGGTGACACATGTCCCTCTCTTTCTCTCATATCTTCATGCCACATAATCAGATTCTTGATGATTTTATATGAATTTAGAAATTTGAATCACTCCGTTTGGACACCCATAGCTCATGTTATGAATTTTACCAGTTTTGTCGGTTTTATCGGTTTTCATTCCCGATAGTCCGAAAAACTCATCTACGGTCCGTTTCCGCCATTCTTGATCTTCTAAATGTTTTCTTTACTTAAAATAATAACATTTGGCCCGTCTCAGCTTCCGGCTCGCATTTTGGTAAAATTACCAAGATGCCCCCATCTTCCACAAATTACGAAAATGCCCCTCATTGACTTTTCTGCTGCCCGTTGACCATTTCTTGATACAGGGTATTACAATCCTCTCCCCCAATACAACATGCAATCATTAGGACAAACATGTATTGTCTCATATGTCAACCCTAGTTTGCGAATTGTTTTCTTCATATCATTAAACGAAGCTGGAAATTTTGCATGCTCAAATGCTTCCTTCAGAAGATAGATAATCATAGACATACCCTTATCACTTATCCTAGAAATACACTTGATGTGATATAGCTTGAGCAGAAATGACAACTTGCTGAATGACTGACACCCTTCATAAAGAGCTTGATTGCAATCTGATAACAGCTCATTAATGCCTTCTTTTGTTTCAAAGGATCCGCACGTGTATTAGCAAATTCATTTGGCCCCGTCTCCATGCTTGGAGTAGATGTATCCATCCTTGGAGTAGTTGTATCCATCATTGGAGTAGTTGGGAAAACATTAGCAAGTAGCTGCTGATGATCTAAACTAAAATCTTGTCTAGGGTCTTCTAGGTCTTCACCGTGTAGAAATCAGTTCTTATATGTGCATAAAAAAAATTGTTATCCATGATTTATCCGTATTCACCTTAATGAATTATTCACTACAAACATCAAACATAAACAACAAGCATCAAACAACAAGCAGCAATCAATCATGTTCGATTCATGGTTAACATATATATATAAAGTTCATAGCAATATGACCATTTACTCACAGGAAATTTACTCACTGTGACCATTTACTCACATGAAATTTACTCACTGTGAGCATTTACTCACAGGAAGTATAAGTTCAGAGCAATATAACTTTTGCATAACATATTGAATTTAATGACAAGCAAATATAAGTATAGAACAATCGCATTTCACAAAACAGAAAAACTTGTCAAAGATTCAGGCAACAGATACAATCAGACACAATTACTCCATTTGCAAATAACACACTGAATTTAACGAAAAGCAACCATAAACTCCATTTTCAAATAAGAACCAACATCAAGCACAAGCAAAATTTGCAGATATAAACCAAAATCAAGCTAGTGAATGTATAAATACCTGGTGAAAGAAGAAAATGAGTTGAAATTTGGGGTTGGAGTTATGGCAAGTGCGAACGAACCCTTTTACACCACCAATCTCCTTATGTGCCTTCGAATTTCACTGAGAATGAAGAAATTGAACTTAGTTAAGAAGAAATCTGTGTAAATCGAAGAAAATAACAAGCAGCGATTTATGCAGTATATATAAATATAACTCTATAGACTAGAAAATCCCTCAAGTTATGTGCAGAACAACAACAAAGATGCTATATCTCATATGCCTTGTATATATATTAATATAATATCAAAAGATGATCAATCAAGGAAGCGATTATTATAACAATCAATCGATGAACAAAACCCATTCAACTATGTGGTTCTCCAGTTAATGATACATGACTCTTATAGCTGGATCATCTAATGCTCTCAACCAATTACACAGACTGAAATACACGAAATTACTTGAATACGAAGAACAAGCAGATTCATGTATTGATACCAGAGATAGCAAAACGACAAGCAACCATAAATTTATTGAACCTTCGATGTCGAACACAACTCAATTTCCAAAATAAGAACCAAAATCAAGCACAAGCAAAATTTGCAGATACAAACCAAAATCAAGCTAGTGAACGTATTTATACCTGGTGAAAGAAGCAAATGAGTTGAAATTTAGCATTGGAGCGATGGCAAGTGTGACGAGCGACTTACCTTCACACCTTCGATGCTTAATTAAAAATTTAGATTATTAGAATCAAAAAAAAATGTATAAACACAGGAATTGATTCGGATTATTTTTACGGAACATTCAATATCAAGTTTCGAGAGGAAATCTGTGTAAATCGATTTGATGCCACTAAATCTACTTCTGCGCCTTTGAATTTTACTCAGAATGAAGAAGAAATTTGTGTAAATCGAAGAAATATGTGTACATTGAAGTGTGTAGAACGATGAATCGCAGAAAAAAAAATGACCTAAAAGAAAATGATTTAGGATATGCAGAGAAAAAAATTAAAACCTCGAAGAAAAAATGATTATGGATCGCTTGATGTAATCGCTTGATGGGCCTTTGTAAAATGGTGTTTTTGACCCAAAAATTGATGTCGGGTTCTTAACCGATGTTAGAAACCTTTTCTCAGAAAAAAATTAACGTCGGTTAGAAAACTGATATTAATAATCCGACGTTATACACCGCGTTTCTTGTAGTGATATATGTACATTATCGTATGCATGCATGAGCAATGCGTGTTGTTTTATGTTTTTTTTTATTTGTTCGTTGCAAAGAAAACGAGATAGAGTATAAACAGAGAAACATGAAGATAGAATTCTGGTGCATGGAGTGTTTTAGGGGACGATATATTACTTTGCACATGTCCTGATCAATGATTTGGTAACCATTTATTATGTGTGGATGGATTAAATGTTCCAAATTTTTCAGTTGTGCATTAAACCACTTAATCGTGGGCATTAGTCGTTCCAACCCGCGTTGGAGGCTTGCCCGGTCTAAACTAATTTTAGACTTTTAGTTGAACTTTATCCATTGAGTTGTAAGTTTTTGTAGATTCGAACTCAAACATTTTAGGATTAGCTTAAGAAATTTTACAACTAAGTTACACGTATTCGTAAAAATAATTACATGTAACAATAAATGATTTGTATAATCTAAATTAAATTACATGTGGTTCTCAGTAATTATAATATTCCAAACGTCAGTTTTAGATGATTGTTTTTTACCTTCTAGGAGAAGGGACTCGGACAACCATATATTTTTTTGAATATCGTCAGATATGTACCAGAAGCTTCCCATGTTGTCATTTCTAATATATTTTGTGTGAATTACTGAAGATTCGTTACGCTTAGTTTTATTGTTTTCAAAACTGGCCACTTAATAGTAAACTGTAATAAAAATTGGCTGATGACAAAAAAAAATGGATGTATCTTCACACGTATCTGTCTCCTATTGCGTCATTGCATTTTATTATACGTTTCACTGTTGTCGAACATGTCGAGCTAACTAGCAAACCAGTGCCCTATAACCAGTAGCGGATTTTAGAAATTAGTTCTACTGAAATCATAATATATAAAATGTATGATTTACTGCTAATTTATATTGTTTTCCTTATACTAAAAAATGTTGCATGACCATAGCTTTAGAGAATAAGGAAAATATTGTATGGGCCTTGACTTTTACAAGAATAAAGAAAAAAGTTTACCAAAATATTATTTCGGAGATTGAACCAAGGTTTAGGGGTGTTAAAACCTAAACAAAATTTTAACAATCTCTATACACTAAAGTTTGTTTCAGCATTTTACGAGGGTCACCCTAACACCCCCCTATATCCATTTAGTGCATTGCCAATATATATGATATATATGGCTATATATATATTTGTTTTGTTTTGTTTTTTGATTTATCTGGATCTATCGAAGGGTCTAGAATAGTCTACAAGGAAAGGTGCAACCTATAGATAGATTTTTTGGATATTTAAATGGATCGAAAGCAAGAGTTTATATCTATACAAATGTCCAAGAAAATGTGTTTTAGTTTCGCATAGTAGGTGAATCGGACTTGAAACATTTTGGCGTCACAAATCCGTTTCTTTGCCACTTAACCACAAACCCTTTGACATATATGGGTATATTCGATTGATGAACACAGTGAGGAGGTTCCCTTTTGTTTGCATGCCTTGCGACCTACCAAGTACATCAAAGCGGAGCCCTAGAATATTTTTATCATCGTTTTATTTAACTAGTTGTTTTCAAATTTCAACTAGTACTATTAATACTTTGGAGTCAAATATAAATTTATTCAGCCGGCTTGACTTGTTGATGAGCAAACCTTCATAAAAAGCATTTTGATTTGAGCACTATATTTCTATATACGCTAAAACTACACTACAAACCCTAAATCTTCATTTACCTCTTTTCTTCAATAACTAACCGAATCTTTTGCATGAATAATCTCACAAGTCACTAGATTAGATGACAACGTAATTTCTTAATTCCATAATAATCTATCAAGAGAAGTCGTGTAAAAAACTATTATTGTTTTTAATTGAATGTAAACTTTGTTTAATTAAAACCTGTGTTAAATGGAGTGCATCATGCTTTTAAAAGAATCAAAAGAATGATATGTTTTTTTTTTCATATGATCGCGTGCGTTTTCGAACCAAACCAAGCAATGCGACTTTTCTCAATGGGAATAAGGTTACTATGGCCGTAGTAGACCTAGTTAAGAACAATAGTATTCGATCATCCAAACATGGTGGCCAAACAAAAAAGCTGGTCTAGTTAAAGCTGACGATAAAGTGGTTATGCAAATGGATGTAATGTAATGGGTTGTAGTTTTATTCTGGTTTGAAGTTTTATTGTCATCAGATTAAAACATATGATTTGTAAAACCTTTTCCAAAAAAAAAAAAAACTTATGATTTGTGTTAAGAGATTGACAAAAAAAAAAAATTGTGTTAGAGCATGATTAGTGGTGAATCCCTCATGAGGTTCTTAAAAAAAAAAATTTTTTTTTTTTTTTGGGAAAAGTGTAAAAAAAAAAAAATCAAAAAAAAAAAATAGACGAATTACAGGCTGCTACGTGTCATGAACAGTGTAAGAACCGGTTCTTAAATAAGGAATTTTAGGACCCGGGTTCTTAACTATTCACGTGGGACCCACATAAATAGTTAAGAACCCCACCCTTAAGAGCACATACATTGGAGTTTCTTAAGGGAGAGTTTCTTAACTATTCACGTGGGTCCCACGTGGGGTCCACATGAATAGTTAAGAAACTGTCTCTTAAAATCCTTATCTAAGGATCGATCCTTACACTGTTCACGCCACGTGTCACGTAACGATTGGTCCATTTTTTTTTTTAAATTTTTTTTTTTTTTTTCGGATCTGAAAAAAAAAAATTAATAAATTAATAAAAAAAAAATTTCTAAGGACCCCTAGTGGATAACACGGATGGACATGGTCTAAGAGCACATACATTGGAGTTTCTTAAGGGAGAGTTTCTTAACTATTCACGTGGGTCCCACGTGGGGCCCACGTGAATAGTTAAGAAACTGTCTCTTAAAATCCTTATCTAAGGATCGATCCTTACACTGTTCACGCCACGTGTCACGTAACGATTGGTCCATTTTTTTTTTTTTAATTTTTTTTTTTTTTTTCGGATCTGAAAAAAAAAAAATTAAAAAATTAATAAATTTTTTTTTTCTAAGGACCCCTAGTGGGTAACACGGATGGACATGGTCTAAGAATCCCTTAAAACCTATTGATAAACATGCTCTTAGGAGACACATGGGCTGTCGAAAATATATGCACTCGATAAAAGTCATGGGCTATACCTATGGGCATTAGGAGAATTTTAAATGGACGGAGAATTTTAAATGGACGGAGAATTCAAATGCTTAATGGATTTTTGGACTCCAGAGAAAAACCAATCGTTGGCAAAAAAAAAAAAAAATTAATGGATCGGCAATCGAACCGGGGAAGTTTTGGATCGCCGGTCAATGTAGTCTAACTGGATTCAATGATATTTTCAAAAAAAATATCAGTATAATTATTTATATATTTATAACTATGATCTCTATTTATAAATTCTCCAAATATATAAAAACAGTTGACAAAAACATTATATATATATATGTATATAACCTTTCTAACAAATACTCTAATAATCATAAAAATGTTTTAAAACAAATAATTATTATTTTATTGTTGGAAGAAAATTTAAACTAAAAAGTTAAAATTTTGTTTTAATGATTTTACATGATTTTTAAATTTAATTACGTTTCTAGATATTCTACTAAAATTATTGTGTTAATTTTTAGAGTATTGTGTTCACGTTTCTCAACTCCCCTTTAAGTTTTTCATTAATCCAATCCAGCTGATCATCTGGTTTATGGTTGAAACTGGTTTGACTGTTAATTCGGTCAGAATTCAAACATTGAAAAACCAACGTAGAATCTTCTATAATAAAATCTTGTAGATTTTGTATTTTTTTTAAATGTATATTCCTCTATTTTCTAATATTTCTTAAATTTTGACAATTGACCGGTAAACAATATTAGAGTGAAATAATTCTTTTCCAACAATATAAGAACATAAACTAACTCAGATTCTCATAGCAGTAGGTTTTAGACCTACATACACAAAATAGTAAGGTTTGACCTGCATACTCCTTGCAAGTTTTTCGCCTCTGTGTTTCTCGTACGTGATATATGAACCAGTTGGAAGTCTTGAAATACTCCTTTCGCCTTTCAAATTCTTCCAAGTGGATGGAGAATACTGGCAAATCTTGTGGTTTATGAACCAACTTCACTAACTCTGAGCAGTCTGTAGCAAACGTAACTTCTTCTTGTTGATAGACCTTCATGCATTATATGGCCCATATTAGTGCCTCAAATTCGGCGTGCAATGGTGAGAGACTACTATGAATATTCATCTTCCCCCTCGTTTCATTCACCCCTACTTCAAAACAGTTGTACCATCTTTGTCTTGAGTATATATCCCCTTCCTTCCAGGAACCGTTAGTATAACACCATAATCCTTTTATCATGGATGTTGGATCCCTACCATTATTAACCGAATTTTCCGGGTATTGTAGCTCTTGGGGAATACTTAATTGTGCATCATCCCAAGTAGAAAACTCTATTTCCGCCATTTGTAAAAAAATATTGGGTCCTGATCGATATTATTATAAAGTTTGTCATTCCTACTCTTCCAAATATACCACATAATCCACGGAAAGTGGTTGTTCAAGTTATCTTTTGGAATTCTCCAAAAAGATAGCATATATTCGTAAAAACCGATCATGTTGGGGATACACTTGGATTAGAAGGGATTTTGGATAAAACCCAAGTTTGAATGGCCAGTGGACATTCAAAAATCACATGATTTATCGTTTCTAGTTCCGCTCCATATCTTGGACATTGCATCACACTTGATACCTCATGAATTTAGGTTATTCTCTACCCGGAAGACAACCCGGAATCACCTGCCAAATGAAATTTCTCAACATTGGGGGACATTTTATTTTCCAGGTAAACATTTGTAAGGATGTTATATTCGGTCCCAGCCATGGGATTGCTTGACCTTTGTCTGGGAATCCTTTTTCTATATGTTTTCCTGATTTAACTATATATTGTCTTTGTTTCGTAAAGTATCAACCTAGTTTGTCAGGCCTTCGAGACCTGCTTATAGGTATGCTTTAAATTGGCTACTCGATTGAGCTTGGTGGGTGGAGAGGAATCCACAAAAATAAACATGGGCTTTACATTCGGTTAATATGATTCGGTTCATAAAAGGTCTCCATCTGACTTGGGGTATTACTTCAGATACTCACCAGTTGATGAGGAGTTTTTTGAAAAAGGAAACTCATAAAACATATCAAGAATAAAGACTTTATTGCAGCTCTGACCAAAAGAAATCAAAGGAATCATCATGTATCTTTGGCTACTTCCAGATGGAAAACAAGGCGTAAAGGTTTATTAATTAGGGTTTGTATCTAAAAGGATCTACATTTATTTTGTTTGTACATGTATAAAAGAGATCTCACAATGTTACCATACGTTTATTTTCAATTAATTTGGACAAAAGGGGGGGGGGTGTTTATGTTTATACTGGAACAGGCGTGTAGCCGAAATTTTGGATAACTCAATGCTAATATACATGATTATTTATGTGGCAATATCATCACATCTTTCTTTACAATTTAGGGGAAATTATTATTTTTTAGAATGAAGATAGTGAGTTGGAATTGTCAAGGAATGGACAGTAAATAGATAATAAGGTATTTACGAGAGATATGACACAAGAATAAACCGAAATTCTTGTTTTCATTTCAGGTATGATAAATTATATACGGTGGAACCGAATAGTCCAAGTGGAGATCTGTCTTTATTATTAGATTCATCTTATAATTTCAAAAATATATTTGCAAATAATACGATGATCGATATAAAAGCAGAAGTTCAAGGAAAAACCAAGATTTTGTAACCAAAATACATAATTGTAGATATGGGATATCAATATGGCGGAAAAACAGTTTACCTTATAAGAAGGAAAGAATAAACGACCTTCAAAAAAAAACTTGAGGAGGCCCAAAATGATACTCATCGGTCACAAGAAGATGTTTCAGAGATTACACGGAAGTTGAAAGAGACTTACATAGATGAAATTTTCTTTTGTCATAAATGAAGAGTTGTATTGACAACAAAAAAGTAGAAATTTATGGCATATAGAAGGTGATCGATATACAATTTTTCATGCGTTAACAAAACAACTATGTGCAAGGAATATAATTATATAGGTACGCACAATACAGATGGTGAATGAGTTACAAAGGAATCGAAAATTGAAAAAGTAGCAGTTGACTATTTTGATGAATTGTTTACTTTTACATCTCAAACGGTTTTTGAAGTGAAATAGTTTTTTTTATTATTATGTGTTTTGCTGGGCTAACTGCCAATTAGAGTAATTAAGATTTTTTTTTTTTAATGTTTCCTCTATAGTAAAATGTTTAGTTGAAGAAAAATATTTTATCTTATTTATACTTTTTTTATTTTTCATTTTTTCTTAAGTTTTATCAATCACAAACTCGTAACCGTTTATCGCTATATAATACATTTTGCTTTATACTTTTTTTTGCTACAATACAATTTGCTTTATACTTTTTTTTGTTTGCTTTTCACTTCCCACTTACTTTGGAATACAATCTATAAAAACATAACTACATAATTTGATTGGTAACATTTAAATAATTGTAGAATAGTGAAATTATATTTAAAATGTGATTCCCTGAATATTGTGTGTAAACAGAATTCCACCACTTTACGGGTTATCAATAAAACTAACGTAGAAAAATTAGTTTGGTGTTAAATAATAGTAATGATTATCCAGTTCACTATATTTTAATATTATGTTACAAATATCTTATAGTAACCGACGTTGCTAAGTCGGTTAAATATGCCTATAAATAGAGCATATACACTTTGTATTACTTGTGACTTGAGTACAAAAGAAGTTCATAATAATGAAACTTCAATACTTTTACTCACGACCAAACTCTCAAACCTCTCTCTCTCTCTATACCTATATCTCACGCCTCTCCCCCTCTTCCTTTATATACACTATATATATGATATAATTATACATATATATAATCCATATATTATATATTATAATAATAATTTACAACACGTTATCAGCACGACCGTCTCTTGATCCGGTCAAATACCAAAAAAGTGAGGTTTAGTTATGATCTATTTATTTTATAGAAAAAACTATATATTTTATATTTCTGTTCATATGTTATTTTTGGGAAGATAGGCACTGCCTTCCCCGAACCGATCGCTATGGTAGGCTATGCCTTCACGATCATGATCACATGGAGTGGTAGGTTAAGCCTCCTTCTTATAATTATAGTAGGCTATGCCTCCACGAATTGATCATATGGTAGACTATGTCACCTCAGATCATATTTATGGAGTGAGAGATTATGCATCCTCCTTGAATTTATGCTAGGCGCTGCCTCCTCGATTATTCTAATCTAACTTTTTAATTATGCATTTAAATTTCGCATTTATATTTATGCATTTAAATTTATGCATTTAAATTTATGCATTTAAATTATGCCTTTAAATTATGCATTTAAATTTATGCATTTAAATTTATCATCTCTTGAAAAAAAAAATCACATGGATGTCGTCGTCCTGAGATGACTTTTTCTTACATTATGTTTATGTTGAATTATTGTCGGAGTTGAGGGTTATGCCTCCTCTTAAATCAAGTTGAAGGCTATGCCTCCTCTAAAACGACATCGAATGAGATGATATTTTTACGTCACCACTTACGTGATGGCTTGAAAGATAATGAACCATCATGCTCGTCTAACTGGATTTGCTCCATTCTCAAAAGTTTCATTATCAAAAGTGAATGTCGTAGCAACCAGTAATTGTGATAATTTTCGATGACGAGAATGCAGACACGGTAGAATCCGTAGTCGCGCTTATGAATAAGGTGGTAGACATGGACGTGGAAAGAGATTCCAGTCTCATAAATTAAACGAAAAATGATCTAATGAAAACACAAACGAGAATGTTTGTTACATATTTGGCATAACATGAAATTGGGTATGTCGTATGCCAAAATGTTTAGCTAATCTGTATGAAAATTACATAAGACAGGAGGAACGATATTAAATCATTTCCTCTCGGTTGAATATTTGTTTAATGGCCTATGTAATAATAATCATATTGATGACACAAGTTTCTTGTTGATAAAATAAACAAAGAACTTAAATCAATATGACATGATGTCACGAATTGGGATTCATGATGAAGATATTGGCCTTGCAGATAATACTACAACATGCATTATCGACGATATTTCTCCTGTTTCAAAAATAAAAGACTCCGCCGAAAGCGTGAGTATCATATTGGTAATTCAAAGATTATAAAAGGCATGGATGAGCCGATTTTCAATGCCGAGGGGAACCAAATGTTATATTCTCCTAAAATCTCGTGGACTTTTGTTAAGTTCCGGAGATATATCGAAAGAGAGATAAAATGACATTGAAAATATTTGCATTACATCGGAGAGGAAACATACATTGAAAGAGTCCCAATGATGTCCTCCGAATTATAAATATGAATGAACCATATGGTCCATCGCCAAATCACTATTTTGGTTGAAATAGCTCATTGTGTATGATGGTCTGATGAAAGTGAATTCCCCGCGTTAAGGGGAGGATTGAGAAAATCACCAAATGATAGCACCTAGTGTATACACTCTTTGGCTTATCTTGATCCTCCTACCAATCACGCGAGGTGGAAGTTCAAAAAGGATCCAAGAAAGTAATGCATGACCAAAGCTGGTTATGTTGTTGATCCTAGAATGGGATTCAATCGAGATGGATATCCTGGAAGACTTATCATCTCGAGGGGGAGAATTAAAGAATCCCACATCGACAGTAAAGTGATAATTTTGGTAAAATGAAATCCTAGATTTGATCACTCTGGTGAGTTCATGTTATGCAATTTGTCACTTATTGTCGATGAGATAAACTTATGCATACAGATGATTATGTTCACACTCAAAATGAGCTTATTTATAAGCAACCCAAGGGATTGCAATGACCAATTATGGTGAAATTTGATCTCCATATTTTAGCATGGGTGTAAGATATATGCTTTCCACACCGCATATAAGTAACATCCACAGAGGATGAAACATATGAGCTGGAGATGAATCTCGCTATCACTCGGTGATGTGCTCATAGTAAGATTTGCATATTATTATTGTGGTGAGATTTTTCTCCCATCATTATAAAGAGAATCGTGAATATTTGGAATCCTTGAACAAATGAATGTGAACTTGAGGTTCAAAGTTTCAAAGGATCATTATTCAGATATATTGCAAATCTAATGCTGATGGATGAGATTTCATTGTGATCCTTGCATAAATGAATATTGAACTTAAAGTTCAAAGAAATCTCATATTCCAGCTGAGAATGCTCCTATGATAATAGTATGTCTATAACACGTTAGGAACGTGATAGACCCCTTTGGTTCTAAAGCTAAAGTAAATCCTCATAAGAAAAGGAGCAAATGACTATTGAAAAGAGGATTAAACTCCCGAAGAGGAGTAATGAGACCGTTGGCATTGGTTAATAATAAGATCATGTACCTGAATAAAATAAATGATATTGATAAAGAGATCTCGATTAACCATGTCATTACGGGAAAATATGAACCAAAGACAGATATGATTGTCGGCAAAATGAATGATATAGCGCGCATGAATCTACGCTCTGCAGTTAAGCGTAGAGAGAAAATAAGGATCACGAGTCTCCGCTCCGAAGATGAGTGTAGAGAAACGATGAATATAATGAGTCTCCGCTCCAAAGATGAGTGTAGAGAGACAATGAATATTATGATTCTCCGCTCCAAAGATGAGTGTAGAGAGAAAAATATTGGCCAAATGAAATATGTTTCCGGAAACTCTATCAGAGCGAAACTTATGAAAAGTTGTCGCAAGTTAAAAAAAATAATTAGGGGGAGAAAAGGCTGAAGAGACAAGATTGTCCTCAAGCATCCAAAGTTATAAACCTCGTGAAAGGTAAGTTATTTTAAATATAGTATCCCAAGTTATAAACCTCGTTAAAGGGGACTTCTTTTACATAAAAAGAACTCGTTTTTAAGACGAATATAATGCAGAAAAAGTATGAGAATTCCATTAACTTCGCCCAACGTGAAAAATTATGGGCTAGAAATAAAATATAAGATAATGATGGAATGTTCTCCTTTTCTGTATCCAAAGAACTGGAAAATGAAAATGATCCAGAACCAAGGTCCGTATCGGAGTGCCATAAAAGGCCCGATTGGGAGAAATGGCGAATAGCCATCAAGAATGAACTACTCTCCCTCAATAAAAGAAATGTGTTTGGACCAGTGATTATTACACCTAATTAAATGATGTAATACATGTCGGTGTAAATGGATCTTTGTGCGAAAAAGAAATGAGAAAAACGAAGTCACAAGATATGAAGCACGACTTGTGGCACAAGAGTTTTCTCAAAGATCGGGAATTGATTATGATGAAATATATTCCCCGATAATGGGTGCAGTCACATTCAAGTACTTAATGAGCCTAACGGCATCGAAAAATTTAGATATGTACCTTATGGATGTTGTGACTGCATATCTATATGGATCACTAGATAGTGACATATATATATATATATATATATATATGAAAATCCCAAAAGGATTTAAGATCCCAGAAGGATCAAAGATTCCAGAAGAATCTGAGAAAATTTGTTCGGTCAAATTACAACGATCACTTTACGGATTAAAACAATCCAGACGCATGTGGTATAATCGCTTAAGTGGATTTTTGTTGAAGAAAGGATTTATAAATAATGCGATATGCCCTTGCGTATTTATAAAGAAATTCTCTTCAGGATTTGTTATCATTGCTGTTTATGTTGATGACCTGAACATTATTGGAACTCAAAAGGAAGTTGATGATGCAAGAACTCATATAAAAGAAGAGTTCGAAATGAAAGACCTTGGAAAGACAAAGTTTTGTCTTGGGCTCCAAATAAAGCATTTCCAAGATGATATATTTGTGCATCAATCAAATTACACCACAAGGGTGTTAAAGCGCTTCAATATGGACAAAGCAAATCCTTTGAGTACTCCAATAGTCAATAAATCGCTTAATATTGACAAGGATCCTTGTGAAGATAACGAGGAAATATTAGGTCCAGAATACCTTATATGAGCACTATAGGTGCACTCATGTATCTTGCAAACTGTACCAGATTAGATATAGCTTTTGCTACTAATATGCTTGTAAGATATAGTTCATCTCCTACGCAGAAACATTGGACCGGGATAAACATATCCTTCGATATCTCCGAGGTACGCTTGACTTGAGATTATATTATCCTCGAAATTCTGCGCTTGGTCTTGTTGGTTGCAGGATAGTTATCTGATCCGCATAAAGCTTGATCGCAAACCGGATATATGTTTACAATGAGAGGAACTGCGATCTCATAGCATTCTCAAAAGCAGACGTTGATTGTCACGTTTTCACATCAACGAGAAGATAATCATATTCATGAGGCATATCGAGAATGAGTATGGGCTAGATCCATGACTCATTACCAGAAGTTGGCGGGCTGGACACTAAGAAAAGAGCCAATAAATGTGTTCGAAGATAATGGTGCATGTGTCATCCAACCCAAGGAAGGTTATATCAAGAGCGATTGAACAAAAGAATATTCTCCAAGATTTTTCTCATACATTCAAGAGCTCGAGAAAATCAGGAAGTGGACATCCAGTATATTCGCTCAAGTGACAACGCCGCAGTTCTATTCACGAGAGCGCTTCTCACTATAACATAAAGAAAAGATCGTATCCATCCTTCAAGGGAAAATTATGTCACTGTACTCTTTTCCTTATCATGGCTTTTATCCCATTGGGTTTTTCCATGTTAAGGTTTTTAATGAGGCAGTACATAGTACATCTATAAGATGGATAATCAAGGGGGAGTGTTAAATAATAGTAATGATTATCCAGTTCACTATATTTTAATATTATGTTCCAAATATCTTATAGTAACCGACGTTGCTAAGTCGGTTAAATATGCCTATAAATAGAGCATATACACTTTGTATTACTTGTGACTTGAGTACAAAAGAAGTTCATAATAATGAAACTTCAATACTTTTACTCACGACCACTCTCAAACCTCTCTCTCTCTATATCTATATCTCACGCCTCTCCCCCTCTTTCTTTATATACACTATATATATGATATAATTATACATGAGAAAATGGTCATTCAATTCACGAACTTTTCGGTCAAAGCCAAAATATACACGAACTTTAAAACGCATCAAAAAAAGCATGAACAAAATTTGACTTTCTAAATTAAATACAAACGTATCGTTGACTGACCGTTTTATATACATCGTTTTGGTGCAATGTTAAAAAAAAGAAAAAATGATGTTGGTAGGAATCGAACCTAAGATCCTTACTTTAAAATAGACCTTAACTCGCCACTGTGCCACCAAGCTCTCTTCGAATATAAATTAACAATAATATTATTTAACTTATACCGAGTGCGTTTATAAGTTAAAATGCTAATTGCAATTAATAATTTAAATGGTAATCATTATAATAATTAAGAAAGTAAGATTTTAAAGATAGCTTTGAAAAAAATTGTTTTATATAACTTTTATTTATTTAAAGGATACTTATAATAAACATTAAAAAAAATTCACATCATATAATAGCCAAATAAATTGGAGCCAAATATAGCTTTGAAAAAAAAAGATTGTTTTATATAACTTTTTTTATTTAAATGATACTTATAATAAACATTAAACAAAAACACATCATATAATAGCCAAATAAATTGGAGCCAAATATAGATTTGATTTTGGCTAATATATGATTTGATTTTGTTTAATGTTTATTATAAGTATCCTTCAAATAAAAAAAAATTATATAAAACAATTTTTTCTTTTTCAAAGCTATCTTTAAAATCGTACTTTCTTAATTATTATAATGATTATCATTTAAATTATTAATTACAATTAACATTTTAACTCATAAATGCACTCGGTATAAATAACATTATTATTTATTTATATCCAAAAAGAGCTTGGTGACACAGTGGCGAGTTAAAGTCTATTTTAAGGTAAGGATCTTAGGTTCGATTCCTACCAACGTCATTTTTTTCTTTTTTAACCTTGCACCAAAACGACGTATATAAAACAGTCAGTCAACGATAAGTTTGTATTTAATTTAGAAAGTCAAATTTTGTTCATGCTTTTTTTGGTGTGTTTTAAAGTTTGTGTATATTTTAGTTTTGACCGAAAAGTTCGTGAATTGAATGACCATTTTCTCAATTACATATATATATAATCCATATATTATATATTATAATAATAATTTACAACATTTGGCGGTTAATTTAGATGAACCTTATTTTTCTATGTAATGATTTTTTTTTGTATTTTTAGCAACAATGCAGATTTGTACGATTCCGCTTTTTTTGCAACATAGCAAAGGGTTGATAATTCGCTAGAGTCAATCACACACTCAACTTTGATAGAGCTCTACGTCACCGCACGTAACTCTAACATAGACTTCCGAACTCGTGTAAAAACGACAAAGCCCAGCGGTCAGTCATTTCTGCTCGGTCGCTTCTTTATTCGAAATCCCAATTTTGCCCTCTCACAAAAAAAATAAAAAGAAGTTAATAATATGTTGTTTTTTTTGTTTGTCGAAATCTGGGAATCTTGTGATACTGATTGATCGAATGCTTCTTCTATAGGGAAGGAGATCTTCGAAGCTCTTATGGAATAAAGTCTCGCAAATCGGAAGCTCGTGAATTTCCTGATCTCTGATCCTTTCTGATTGCTGATTGCTCCGTTGATTCGTTTTTAGATTTTATCTGAGAGTGTCTGAGAGCGACAGTGAGAGAGGAGGAAAATGAACGGTGGTGATGAGGTCGGAGCTTCGTCGCCATTGGATTGGAGATTTTCTCAGGTATTCGGTGAACGCAGCGCTGGTGAAGAAGTTCAAGAAGGTAGGCAGCCATCGATTCACGTATATGTATTATTCCATTGGATCTTATCCGTCTGACCTGAGATTAGGGTTTTGATCTGGGCGTGTAGATCTCTATTAAGCTTCTTGGATTGTAAGGTGATTACGGCTTTGTGGGTCATTGTAAAGTTTTGGTTTTTGAGCGAAATTTGTATGTTTCTGTCTCGGCTTCCTAGATGTTTATTGGGTTGTCTGATTGTTTAGTTTAGTAGTCAGTCATAAAGACACACAAAAAGGTTGGTTAAGTTCTGTTTGCATGTTTATGCTCTGTGAATACATAGTTAGGTTTTACTAGAATAGGTGAGGAGATGTTGGGTTTGAAAGATTCATGAGTTGCACTTGTGTTGAGTGCATTAGAGCTTCCATTGTAATCCCATAATGAAAAGGATTTTTTGTTTTTTATCTAAACTTGAACTGAAATTCTTAAACTGTAGCTGGTGTTTCCTCTGCAGTTGATATAATTTCAGCGATTGAGTTTGATAAATCTGGCGACCATCTCGCTACCGGGGATCGTGGGGGACGTGTTGTTCTTTTTGAAAGAACAGATTCCAAAAATGTATGCCCTCGCTGTCTTGCATCACTTTTTCCTAAATGCAAGATGAAATTGTTGTGTGTTTCTGATGTTTTTTTGCTTGCTGCTAATTACAGACCAGTGGATCCAGAAGAGATCTCGAAGGAACAGACTATCCACCGAGACACCCAGAGTTTCGTTATAAAACTGAATTTCAAAGTCATGAACCTGAGGTACGTCTTTCACTTTCTTTGTTCCTTTCTTACAACATAGGATGTACCTTGTTTTGGCATTTCATACTCGGATCTTGTCTACCAGTTTGATTACCTCAAGAGTCTGGAGATAGAGGAGAAAATCAACAAAATTAGATGGTCTCAAACAACGAATGGTGCTCTTTTTCTCCTTTCAACAAATGATAAAACCATCAAGTTTTGGAAGGTGAGAAATACCTTTATTTTCAGTGTGTTGCCCTCTGAATGACATAATGATTTGATAGGATCTGTGGTCTATACTGCATTGTGTTTGTTTTTGGGAATTTAGAATATTGGAACTAAAATCTTCTAGACAACTATAATGTTGGTTGGACTTCTTATTATATCTAAATTTTGTACATCCTGAATGTAGTGATCATATGAATGTATGTTAGATGAATCTGAGAGGTCAATATATGTAGGTCTTTTTTCTACGATTTTCTCTTTCGATCGTGTTTATTAGTGATACCTTCCTTTTGAGCTGAATATCTAACCACCATTCTTTTATTTTCTTATGTGGGAGATTAAACAGGTTCAAGAGAAAAAGATCAAGAAAATTTGTGACATAAATACAGATTCTTCCAGATCTCTTGGGAATGGAAGTGTTGCAAGCTCAAGTAATTCAAACAGTACAAACTCATACCTCACTAATGGAGGATTATCTGACAAAGTAAACAATTATTTAAGTAATGACTACACCTTTCCACCAGGAGGCATCCCATCGCTGCAAATACCTGCGGTAGTCGACTCTGCCTGACTTTTTGTTCTCTCTAAATTGTTTGTGGTTTCGCTAGATCTTAGTATCAAAAAGAACTTCAACCTGAATGAATCATACACTTTAAAGTTCTGGGTTGGTGCTATTCTTTGACTCACTGGCAGGGTCAAAGATTGAGTGCCCAAGTGAGTAGTGAGCTCTCAAATAATGTTAACATCAACTTAGGTTTTTGGTTCTGAAGATTAGATTACCTTGAGTTTCTTAGTCCTAGTTCATGTGGTTTTTTCTTTTCCTCGTTCTTCTCTACCTTTGATTAGCAAATTTCTATTTTTCTCTTATGCGGAACAATTTATTCATTTACAACATACAGGTAACTACTAGCCCTGAGACTAGCCCTGTCGCTCGATGCCGAAGAGTGTACACTCATGCTCATGATTATCATATCAACTCAATCTCGAACAATAGGTAGGTTATCCGTCCATTTGGTCACATTGTTACTTTCCTTCCTCTTATTTGCATTGATCATGTTCTTCTCCTGATGATTTTGCTTTTAAATTTCAAGTGACGGCGAGACATTTATTTCTGCTGACGATTTGCGAATAAATCTTTGGAACCTGGAGATAAGCAATCAAAGTTTTAACATTGTTGATGTCAAGCCTGCGAATATGGAAGATCTAACTGGTAAGCTGCATTCTTTTCTTTTGAAATGCTACAAAAATAATCTGTGAGACGGGATGCTCAGACTTGGTTATTACCTTGGTGTCTTGTCTCTTTTATGTTCCTTCGTTGATGTAAGGACTTTTCTGAGGCATGCAGCTGTCAAATGTCATTTGGATACTATAGCATGGTCAATAAAATTTGCTCCACTTAAATGTATAGCTCGTTTATATCTAATTGCATTCTTCTAGTCATCACTCTACCATCATGTTTGATTTGCTATAAGTAAAATTTTGAGCTGATGGGGAATTGACTAGAGCTGCAATATTTACCCTATTCGTTGTTGCAGAGGTTATCACATCAGCTGAATTTCATCCTACCCATTGCAATACCTTAGCGTATAGCAGTTCGAAAGGCTCAATTCGTCTGATTGATCTGCGACAATCAGCTTTATGTGACTCACATTCCAAATTGTAAGTCTTGAGACTGGTAGACCTGCTAAGGTTCTCAATAATGGAGTTTATAGAAAGGAGGATTCATATATGTTTAGATATCTGAATTACTCTTTCAGAATCTGATTGTAATTGTACCAACACAATAGGTAAAGGTGTATCATCTGGATAGCACTGCTTCAACTACTTAAGGAATAATGTCTGAAGTAACACTTTCAGAATAAAGTGAATGCTGTCATAACTACTGATGTTGAGGATACCATAGTTGTATAGCAAACACAAAAGAAACCAAATTCTCTCATAGTGTTTTATGACTTGTTGCAACAACGTAAGTCTAACATTGCTTGTTTATGCAGGTTTGAGGACACAGAGACACCAACATCTAGATCATTTTTCACGGAGATAATTGCTTCAATTTCAGACATCAAATTCGCGAAAGGAGGACGATATATTCTTAGCCGTGACTATATGACGCTTAAGGTCTATACTTTTCCGTATTTGCCTGCTGCATTATGTCTCATTAAATCGAGAGAGTTGCATTTGGGGACATCTGTTTTATTGGCATTGGTGATTAGTGATCAATTTCAAAGTAACTGTATAAGGGAAACTGAAATCATGCTTATATTCTACATATCAGTTATGGGACATCAACATGGACTCGGGTCCAGTATCAACTTTTCAGGTCCACGAACATTTAAGACCAAAGGTCAGATTCCTGTACTTTGAGAGAGTTGCATCAACAGACTCGATGCATAATTAATGACTACATGTTGTGACCATCTCCAGCTCTGTGATTTATATGAAAACGATTCAATCTTCGATAAGTTCGAGTGCTGTCCAAGTGGGGACGGATTGCGAGTGGCTACTGGTTCTTACAGGTATGCTTGTAATGCATATCGTTTTCTTTGATCTGATTGAATGTATGTTTGACTTTGAACTTTGTTTTCAGCAATCTCTTCCGTGTGTTTGGTGTTTCTCCGGGAAGTACTGAAACTACAACCTTGGAAGCAAGCAAAAACACAATGAGGTAACAAACTGGTGCTCTCATTTCTCCTTAATTCTAAGTATTGATCAGATCCCAATATGTGTTTAAATTTATAGGAGACAAGTCACAACTCCCGCGAGATCATCAAGACCATCACTAAGCAGTATAACTCGCGTGGTTAGAAGAGGTCAGTGAGTTTTATCCAAGTTTTTTTAGCATTAAGCCCCTCAATGGAATTAATTAAATGAATACTTAACAAAATTGGCAAACAGGAGCAGAGAGTCCCGGTGGCGATGGGAATGGTAATTTTTTTGACCATACAACCAAATTGTTGCATCTCGCATGGCATCCAACAGAAAACTCGATAGCTTGCGCCGCTGCCAACAGTTTGTACATGTACTATGCTTGAAGGGGGAAAAAAAAAGAAACAAAAAGACATACTCAAAATGGAGAAAGAAGCTTGGCTACTAGTGAAACATCATCAGCATCTTCATATTACAACTAAAAACTGACTCTTTGTTTGTATCATCATTGGCTCTCTCTCCGCCATTTTCTCTTAAGCTCTTTTTATAAGCTTTGTGTTCTGTCTGGATAAGTTAAAATGTTGGACAAGAACCAGAAAAAGGGAATCCGATTAGAAGAAAAATCGTGATTGTAGTTCTCTCACAAACCTTCTTGTGAGAGCCGTTTATTTTGGAAATATTCTTGGAACTATATTAAGATTACTATTTAGTACCATATTTCTCCATGTTTTTAACTGAGTTTTTATTTGTTATTTGTAGAACTTCTTTCTCTGTAGTTTATCTTTTTTTTTTAAAGAATACACTTCAACACATTAATATTATCCTTTTTACCAACAAAATATAAACCTTAAAAACTCAAGTCATCTCAATCGGTGAATAAGAATTAGTGTGGATAATATATAACTAATATGATTCATTAGCATCATATGTCAGTACAGATATTATTAACTCACAATTTTTTTTAAAAATAAAAATTATCAAATTAGTTTAATGACAATAATATTATAAAAATCTATATCATACTATTTATAATTAAATATATATATTATACTTAACTTTTTATTAAAATATTTTATAATTTATTCTAAAATAAAATTAATAGTAACAAAATAAATCATAATAATACTTCATAAAAAACAAAACAAAAATAAAATAAATGTATAAATTTATTAAAATAATTTGTCGTTTATATTTATCAAAATTTAAAATTCATTAATTAATACAAACTTACTATATAAATTTGTATTACCACAACAATCATAGTTATCAATATTAAAAACTCATAATTCAATAATATTTTCGTATATATCGTCTTATATTTTTATTTTTATATATCGACATATATCTCTAAAAGAAAATAAAAACTAAAATTTAAAACTAATATAATAAATAACAAATCTATAAATATAAACTAAGGTTAATATTGTAAAAGTTTATTTCATTAATAATAACTTAATAATCAACCAATTTGAAAGTTAATAAAAACTCAAAAATATTTTTCAATTGATATAAAGATGGTTCAACGTAAACACTTTGTTAACTTATTTATCTTTGTGTTTTTCCGTGGAATCCAAAAAATTTCCAAGATCTTAAAAACTTATTTTATCTCTTGAATTCCTCTACAAAAATTGCAAACTTATGTCACTCCTTTACTTAAATATTATCCTACTTACTATTCCTTGCTTTGTTTATATGATATATTTGTTCATACTTTCCTTCAAACATATAATTATGCATGGATATTTTAACCAAATTCCAAACGCGAAATAGACTAGTTCTAATCGATCCCGATTATATAACATTTATGTGATGAGTAATTTATTTTGGAACCGTGGAAATTGGATAATACTCAGAACCAAACCGATATCTGATTATTTTTGGTTTTCAGATATATTTTGACATTTTAGATAACTTTTTCTATTTTTTTATTTATGTTATTTTTGCTAGTTTTCAAATATATTTTTCGAAATTTTGGATTTAATTCAGGTTTTTCTTCAAATTTCAGATATTGATAAAATTATCTAAAATCTGTTTTGTATTATTTCAAGTATAAACTGGTTCTGAAATTTTACATCTGAACCGATCTGAAACTGATAGAACCCGGACCGAAACCAAATTAAAATAATTCGGTTTCTATATAGATATAAAATTGTCCAGCCTGATAAATCGGGACCATTGGATTCCTATCTAAAACCGATCCGAATACATAAATGTCCAGATTTACATACAATCAAAGGCTCTATCAATTAGCATCAAGGATATTTAACGTAAAATTTAGCTAATTAGTAGAGCTAATAATTAACATGCGGTCTTCTGATCACTCTAATGGGGTTTGGTTTGTTGACAAAAAAATGGGGTTTGGTTTTTAGAAAAAAATATTCGAACGGGCCACGTTTACTATAAGCCGTCCATGCGTGAAGTCGCAGACACAAATCATAGCCGTAGAACTGACGCGACGCGATGATGGGGGAATAAAGAAGGAAGTGGAGTATTTGTCCCACGTGTTGGCCAAAACAGAACACACGGACGCAAAATGGTCAGCTCTTACGGCAGCTTAACGCTACGACAATATCCTTAATCTGTGTCCACGACACACGGACGGCCCTGATTCATTAATCCAAACAATGCAAATATCAACGGCTGCGATTTGACTTTTGAGTGTAATGATCTCTCTCTCACATCGAGTGCACACATGCTTGCTTCACAAGAACGCTAATTACCTATTGTCTCCTGATTCTCGAACCAGAGTGGGTTTTCGAAATTATGGCAGTGAATGATGGTCTAGTTTCTCAAAAAAATTTATATCCAGCTTAACTATAACAATATTCGATGTTAATCACGTCTGAATAACTGCTAATTGGATTAGTTAATTACTTCTAATTTTCTTTTATATTTATAGCAAAAAGAATTGAAACTCATGTGAGGCCTGTGCATGGATGAGAAAACTCATGTCACAATGAGCAGGAGAGAACAACTGTTTTTTTTTTAATCTTTTGTTTGACGTCTTCTTGATTACTATGTTTTAATCAATAATTAAAATACGAAATCACTTAAAAGAAAAAGGGTTTGTGAGAATAAAAAGGTATATATGGACGACATCGACGTGAAGAAATATAATTAAATTGAATTTTTATAAATGGTTACGAACTCTTCGTTAAACATTTTGAGGGAACATTTGTTCAGATTAGTTTTTATATAGAGAGACTTTTAAGTTTCAGCCATCAAAAGGAAAAGACAATTGTGTTTGGGTAAAAGTAGAGACCAAATAAAAGAAAACAAAAAGATACGTAGAATCGATATTTGTCTAAGCACATGAAGCCAAACAACCACCTTGGCACCAAGACAAGCGTATCCAAATATGTTGGATAAAGTTATTACTCCCCCTTGATTTATACATTAAACCTTTTTAACATTTCTCTACAAATTCATAATGCTTACAACTTTGGTGAATTTTCTAGATATTTTTTATTAAACTTTTTCTGTTATCAAATGATATTGATATTGTTACTGTAGGAATTTCATATTAAAACTAAAAAATCCCTCCGACAAAATGACATCAAACAAAAACAATAGCATAAAGAAGTCAACAAGTCAATGAAAAAGTTGAACACCCACGCTCTTGTCTTTTAAGTTGTAATTATGATAAAGAGTAAATACAAATTATTTAATAATACCATAAGATTTATTTATTTATATTAAAACTAATAGAAAAGGAAGAAGATTACGGAAGCACTAATCCTTGTAATTGGGTTGCCCTATAAGACTAGGTCACACAACCACAGCTCATAAAGCTCGTCTTCTCGTCTTAGACTTTAAGCCCCAACACTCTTCTCCTTCCATCTTCCCCTCTCTGCTCTGCTCTGCTGCCTGTCTCTCATTTGTAGAGAGAGAAAGTGTTATAATTGTCTTATTTGTGTCAAGAAACACTTCCTCTCACTCTCTGTCTCTCTCTACAAAAACCTTAAAATCATTCACTCTCCTATCTCTCTTTCTTCTCTAACAATCTGCCATCTCCAAGATTCGATCTTTGTTTATTTTGTTGTTTAACAGGTTTCCATATGTTGTTACCAAAAGATTTCTAATTTAAGGAAAAGACTCTGTTTTTCAATATGGGAATTTGATAAATTTTCCGAGGGAAAAGAATAAAAAGAAGAGATTTTTCATCGTAAAAAAAAAAGAAAAGAAATGCAGGATCCAGCAGCTTATTACCAGTCGATGATGGAGAAACAACAACAACCTCAGTTTCCGGAGCAAGAACAGCTAAAGTGTCCTCGCTGTGACTCACCAAACACAAAATTCTGTTACTACAACAACTACAATCTGTCACAGCCCCGTCACTTTTGCAAAAGCTGCCGACGTTATTGGACCAAAGGCGGAGCTCTCCGTAATGTTCCCGTTGGCGGCGGTTCTCGCAAAAACGCTAAACGATCAACCTCTTTGACTTCTCCTTCCAACACCCACAAGAAGAAGACTAAAACCCCGGATCCGGATCCGAATTCCCAAAACGGGACGAGCCCAGATACGGATCCGACCCGGATGCTGTACGGGTTTCCGATCGGAGACCAAGACGTAAAAGGTATGGATATGGGTGGTAGTGGGAGTTTTAGCTCGCTGTTGGCGTCGAATATGCAGCTGGGTCTTGGTGGGATGATGATTCTAGACGGGTCGGGTTGGGATACGAGTATGGGTTTGGGTATGGGTTTGAGAAGGAGCGAAGCGGGTAACGGCGTTGGTGGAAACCCGTGGACCGATCTGGCTATGAACAGAGTGGAGAAAAACTGAAGAAGACAGAGAGGGTATTATGGTAAATTAATATGAAACTGTTTTTAGATGACTTTGAGTCATCACGTAAACAATGAACAGTTTCGATGTTATGTCATTTTGGTAATATATTCCTCCTAAATCCTAATTCTCCCTTTTTAATTTATAAATCGGTTTGTTAAAAACTATTAGTCTTTTTTTTTGTTTTTTTTTTTTTTGTCAACGTCTTTTTTTTTGTTTGTCAACTCTAGCTACATGTAAAGGCACAAAAAACTACAAATAATTACAACAAGAAATAAATCTAAATCCACAAACTAAATAAAAAAGTCCAAAGGATACACAAAATCTAAAAAGAAGATGACGATCCACGATGAACCATCATGTCATGCAAAACTTGGTCGCCGGCGATCGCCGCATGATTTTTGTATCACCGATTGAAACATCCACCAATCTTTAATCCGCAAGTTAACTGTCAAAGGAACCTGAATATGAATATGAAAATGAAACATTTCCAAACTCCGCCGAAAGAAAAACCTCTGAAAAAGCTCCACATTTAGCAAAAATCCAATTTATTGGTTTTGCTTGTGGGATTCGTTTGATGGATGATAATCTGTAGTGAAGTATCTATTTGTTCTTTTTTATGTGACTATGTTATGGAGTTAGGCTCCAAGATGAAGCAGTAATTTAACTTTTCATCTTTCTTTTGCGAAGAAGTAATCATTTTTTTTTGCTTGTAGATGTTTGAGGTTGGCTTGAAGAATATCCGCTTATAAGAGTTGTAGTTACTATCAAATGGTTTATCCTCTTAAGAGTTTCAAAGTACGGTTTTTTTTAACACATATTTAAATCTAATTTAAAACATATTACATACATTAAAGAAAAAATTATGGATAAGAAATATAATAAGAAGCTAAATTTTTTGTTTTCACCATAAATAAGCGGAAACAGATGTTGTTCCCAAATTTACATAGTGATCCTATAGCGATACTATAGTGAACTATTTCCGAGATAAGATACGATGTTCCTGAACTTACATTAGCATGCGGCTTTCTAATACCTTTTTCAAAACATTTAATTTGATATGCTTCATGGTCAAACCTAGATCGTAGACTTATTAGGTAGACTTAGTTCGTACTTATATCGTAGAATTGTATAAGAGACTTATACCGTAGATTTATATGGTAAACTTGTCAAGAAGACTTCTTTAATGTGTCTTTTTGTTAGTTCATGATGGATAATCATGTATTTAGTTACTTTACATTCAAATTCGGATTATAGTCTATATTTATTGCTGAGAAGACTTTGCATTACAGAGAGAAGAAAGAGATTAGGTGTAATGATGATTATCTCTAAGAGAGGCAATTGTTGGATACGAAAGGGTGCATCTCTTTGAGGCACCCGTCTGCATGGGTAAGAGGATCACTAAATTAAAGTGTGCATTAATTTCTACACATAAATAGCATAACCCTTTCATTTCTTCTAACAATATAAGCCATAATTGTTTTCACTCTTCGGTACTGTTTTGGAGAAGACATAAAACGATCGTTTTTAAAATAGAATTTTTACCCTTTTCCGCAGCGGAGAATCCGAATTTTCCAAAGAAATCATGAGTGGCGGCGAGACAAGTAAATCGAGCGAGACATCGTGCCACGGAAATAGAGCGACAAATACATCGATGCCGATAGAGATGGGAAAACAAAAAAACCAGTGTATGATTATTTTCAAATCATTTCAATATTTAGAAGAAGACGAAGAATAGATAAAGTTGGCAAGAGAGGTTATCGATGACGATGTAGGCAACTGAGGCGACAAAAAGAGTGACTGGCGACAAAACTGGGAGTTTCTCTATATATAAGCGAGGCGAGGGTGATACAGAGTACAACAGCAAACTTGACGCCGAGACAAAGACGGCGACAGCGAGATGACATGTACTAGGTATGCGAGATGCGCTGCTAAGAGTGAGGGATTAGAGAGAGGGAAAGAAGTTGACGGAAAGAGCAAGCGATTGCGACAGAAAGAGAAAGGAGAGGTGAAGGTGATACAGAGTACGACGGCTAAATTAACGCCAAGAGGGAGACATCGATGACGAAATTGACGCTGAGACAGAGATATCGACGGCGAGAAGGCGCTGATTAGAGATGCGAGATGCGCCGCCAAGAGTGAGGAATTAGAGAGGCGGAATAAACTACGATCTAATTAGGGTTAGGAATAAATCTATGAAAAACCCTTATATAGGTAGGTTAAAAAATCGATTAAGTATCAGTTATCATCGGTTTAGCGAAAATTTACATCTATTTAGAATAAATTTACGGTATGGTTTATTTATATTTTATATTAATAAAAACATCGGCTCATTTCGGTACAATAAAATTGCAATTCCCGCCCAAATCAATTTTGTAAAAATACTGATTCCCTTAGTTTTTTTCCCCATCTCATAAAGTAAATTAAATTTGAAATGTGAAGTCTACTTTATTGAACTCCAACAATTTATATTACTCGTTAACTCAATTTGATTTGATCATAGCATTTTAATTTTTGTTTGTAGACTTCTATGTGATGTATACTTTATAGAATTCCAACAATTTATGTTACCGGTTAACTTAATTTGATATGATTAAAATCTTATTAATTTATTGGTTCGATATAAAATATTTTAATTTTTGTTTGTAAACTTTGATGGGAAGTCTATACTATAAATCTTCATAAGAAGTCTACAACAAACAAAATACAAATCACACCGCTACATATAATTATCCATTTTTGAAGAAACAAAATCAAAATGTCATAGTAAAATCCGACCATTAAATTAGAATTTAAATGACAAAGATAGAGGAGAATATCATGGTTAAAGGGATTACAGCGACTAAAATTGTTGTTTTGAGCTCCACGACTCCAGAACAATATTGCATAATTGTTTAATTCAATTGAATGATCTCAGCCTCAATCCAAGTTTTAGATGAATGATAATACTATCTTCAAGAACACAAATGCAATCTTCCTGTTTTTTTTAAAGCACATCTAAGCTCTTGAAATTACTCTATAATAGCTTCATCCCACCATTTAAATAAATTGTGGTTATCATCTTACACAATGATATTCTGAAATTTATAATATCAAAAGACACCAACCAAAATCCTAAACAAACAACACCACAAGAGTCTTATTACCTTATAGTTCTTGAATCCAAAAATAGCCTACTCGGGTTCTCGTCTGTGGTGGAAACTTTCGTTACTGTCAACAAGCCACAAAAACATTTGTTAGAAATCCCAAATTTAGTTTCAGTAGCAAAGTTCATTTCACACAACCCTGAATTCCACAAACTCCTCATGGAACTACTAGAAGATTGACTATAAAAATATCTTCTCATATCTATGTATTATTAAACAAGACTCATGAAAAAATATATATTATTACACAAACAAAATTGAAGAACAAATAATATCACAAAACATAGACGACATCAACAAAAGAGGCTTGTTGAGGTCAAAAACCTCCTCGACGAAAACAATAGCCGAAGAGAGGATCAAGCAGTCGGGCATGAGAAAGTGTTTGAACAATACGTTCAAAGATCACGTATAAATGACAAAGTTGTACGAAACGCCGCCAATATCACCTAAACGATTTACCGGAGAAATGGTTTCGGCAAAACAGATGACATCATAATCGGACAAACATGTATTCCGACAGGGACTACGGATCGATGGAGCATCCAGACGAAGCAAAGAATGAGCTGAACCAGCTCGGAATTCCGAGCTGAACCAGCTCGGAATTCCGAGCTAAACCAGCTCGGAAATCCGAGCTAAACCAGCTCGGAAATCAGACTCGAAATAACCCTGCATCGATCGACACGACCTGAGTGTCGATCAACACACATATTTCCGAGATGAACCATCTCGGATTTTCCGAGATAAACCAACTCGGAAATCCGACTCGAATTCACCCTGCATCGATTGACACACATATTTCCGAGATGAACCATCTCGGATTTTCCGAGATGAACCATCTCGGATTTTCCGAGATGAACCAGCTCGGATTTTCCGAGATAAACCAGCTCGGATTTTCCGAGATGAACCAGCTCAGATCTAAACCCATCGCTTCTCGATCTAAACCCATCGCTTCTCGATCCTGATCATGAATTGCCCGTCTGGAATCCTGAGTTGAACCTTTGAGCCAAACAGTCTCGGATTTCCGACCTAAACTGTTTCTAGTTTTCCGAGCTGAACTTCCCGAACAGATAACCAAACATTTGCCTATACGCATAACTTATCGCGACCCATCTTCGGAAACATCAATCCATACCTTTTTGAGCCGACGATGTGGGCCGATGGGTCGAGACTGAGAGAAATAAGAACTTAGGCCCAAATATACGACGACTTTGGGCCGAATAAGTAAGTCTGTACATGAATGGACTCCGATCGTCCGTTCTCGGCCCATCGGCAAACAAGTCAAGCCGCGGAAAGATGAAAGAAGATAAAAACAAAAAAGTAAAGAAAGGGATTGGGACGAGCTAAAAACGAAAATCCGAGATAGAAATGTACATCTTAACGGAAAAAGGAAGGAGATAACAACATGAAGATTTCCGCAAATCTTGCGGAAATATTCTCGAAAGCCGACTTGCCGCAGCTATATAAAGAGGTGGAAGCCATACGAGAAAAGCAGAACGAAAAACCCTAGACCTAGACTTAAGAACTTAGCAATTTCCCTTAGCCGTTTCAGAGTTCTTTTGTACTTTCTTTCTGATTCTTTTACTCTTGTTCCGATCTTTGTACTCTTTTCGACTTCTAATCAATAAAACGTCCTCCGGGTTTGCTAGTTTCGTGGTTATCCTTAAAAGTTTCTGTTCCCTAAAAGTTTTGCTCTACAAGTTTTGACCGTGCGAGTTTCGACTCTCATAGTTTGGCGCCGTCTGTGGGGAATAAGAAACTTTCGACACTTAGAGTCCACCAATTAGCGGATCCGAAGAAACGGGTACAGACAAAGATATGACCGATCCACCAGACGCTGCAGTTAACAATATGATCATTGGAGGATCACGATACTGCCAAGACACGGTATCATCTATCAAGGCTTATCAGATGTTGGTACTGGATTTCCCTCTAGGAAATCCGGCCCATTAACAGACAAGACAGAGGCCCGTAATTACGAGCCAATTCCAGAATCAAAGACAAATAAAAGAGCCGACTCCTTCGATGGGCCCAAGCGAAGCAAACGTCGTGGCAAGGCCCAGACGATGCCGAAGCCGGAGACAATCGAGCTCGGCAGAAGATGACGTGGAGATAGAGCAACCCGTTCTTCGCTAGTTCAACTGATCCGCATAAATCTCGGAGATCGTTACGATGACGAGGCCGAAATATCGGGACGAAGAGATCAGAGTCGAGACTATTTAAGAAGAGAAGTGGCGACTCATTAAATACATTCCAACCTAGGCTAAGAACACTTCGATTAGATAGCTCGATTTTATACTTTGTACTCTCTTCTCGACTGTGTTTGTTCTATCTCGACGATCAATCTCAATAAAGTCTTTGATTCATAGGAAACTATACCATTTCTATATCCTAAAGTCCAAATCCACGAATACAAATTCTTAGTGTGAATCCCGGATCTCACATTTGGCGCCGACTGTGGGGACATTCTATAGCCTTTCCTATCTTAAGAATCAGATCCTAGATCCGATAGATCGAGATGAATCCCGACCAAACTGGCTCTCCCAACGCCACACCACCAGTTGACCGCCCTCAAACGGTCGACAACGTTCCTCAGAACACTACCGGGGTAAGAAACATGGGTCAGACCGACGGCGTGTTGACGAGCTCTGCCTCAGTCTCCACGACCTCGGCACCAGCCGGCTCCGTCGCTCAAACAATCTCGACGAGCCAGACTCCGACAAATGTTTTGTCAGGAACTAATGATCCGAGCAGAAACTGGGTGTGGATGAGAAAAGACTCAATACCCACCCCAGAAGGGGGATCTTGAGTAACCAGACCCAATTCGCCACTACCTTCTGCTCCACAGAGACAAGGGCCAAGCGATCTTGCCGAGATCCGTTCGATGTTAAGCCTGTTGGTAGATCGAACGAGAAACAACGAGACAAGCGCAAGGGCCCAAGAGATCGCGAACCGTTCTCTGGCAGCGCAGCTCGAGGAACAAGAGCGGCGCCTGAACGCCCGTCTTGAAGAGCTCGCCAGTCAAAGCCAAGGGGCAGACCAACGCGAACTCCCATAAGTCCTCCACCGTGTACCCGCTTGGACTTCTCCCAGGTAGTAACTCCTCCGGGAACGTCGGGAAATTTCGGTAATACGTCAAATAGCGGCTTCCGCCCTACAATGACCCCTATCGCGATACCGACCCCATTTGGTTCGAGTTCAATGGTCACAGATCCAACCGGATCAAGAAACCGACCATTACCCGGGCCACCACCTTTCCCGAGTAACTCTAACATCCGACCGAGGCAACTAGGAGGTTCTGCCTTTGCCTCGATCTCGGGACTCCTCAACGGATCAAACTCAGTTCAGTTCCGAACGCCCCAGGTCGATCAGACGAGGTCGATCCCAACGATCGATCTCCTCGACCCTATTTTTCCGGAACAAACGTCAGGACAGGTACAAGTCCAGTTCGCACCCGCAGAGGGCGATGAACACGATATGCTTAGACAATACATTGAGCAGGCTAAAGCCCAGTTCAACAGTCTGAGCTCGAAAGTTCACATGGCGACGAGTGCGGCTCCTGACATCGATCGAGTGATCGAAGAAACACAACAAACGCCGTTCACAGATCGGATTGCGTTTGCAAGGATCCGAGAGATCAAGAAAACTAAGTTTCCAGAATTCTCTGGGAAATCAGACCCGAAAGCCCACATCAGGGCATTCCGACTAGCGATGGCAAGGGTGTACCTTACCGTTGAGGAGAGGGAGCCAGCCTTCTGCAGGCTCTTCGCAGAAAACCTATCAGGCTCTGCCCTAGAATGGTTTTCCGGACTGGAAGAAAGGTCCATTGACAACTTCACCCAGTTCATGACGGCTTTCCTCAAGCAATACTCCGTTTTCATCGAGGAAAAGACTACTGAGGCAGCCCTATTTGGAGTCTCTCAAAAACCAGACGAAACACTTTGCTCGTACATCGACCGATTTAAGGAAATAATATCCAAAATCGCGAACCCACGAGACGAGGTAGCTATAGAAGCATTGAGACGAGGACTATGGTTCTCAACCAAATTCCGCGAGGAAATAACAGTCCGCGAACCTCAAACGCTCGATGACGCCCTCCATCGCGCATCGGCCTTTGCTCGCCTCAAGGACGAAACCACGGCCCTCAGGGAAAAACACCGGAAAGAAAGGAACCCGTCGGGCTTGCAGAATTCGAACTCGAAAAAGGATTCTCGTAAATCAGGGAACGTCAACGCGGTCGAGAGCCCAAAGAGCTCGAAGAAATTCGAGTTCGACAAGGAAAAATTCTGTGATTTCCACAATAAAAGAGGACACTCGACCGAGGATTGCTATACTCGAGCTAAAGCAGAGGCTCAAAAACAAGAGTCCGAAAGCAAAAAAGACTCCGAAGTCGAGGAGGAAACTCTGTCCGACAAAAAGGAAAACAAACAGACCAAGGAGTCGAACTCCAAAAAGCACTCTCAGAACAAACGGGAACGGTCAAAAGAGCCGGAATCTCCCGAAACACTCCCTCAAGGATCGCGGAAGCGAGTCGAGTTCATCCTCGGTGAGCTTAACCTGAGCGGCACTCCGGGAGGTTCGGCGCTATCCCCGCCTCCGGCTCCTGCCAAAAGTTTACGCTCAAGAATCAATCTCCCTCGTCTCTGCGGGGGGGGGGGGGGGGGGTGTGTACGGGCTATACCCCCTAAACGAATCGACTTCATCTTCGGTGGCTCCAAGCTTTGCCGCGACTCGGTCAATTCGATCAAAGCTCTTCAAAGAAGAGTCGAGACCGACAGAGGGGGAAAAACCCCAATGTTGGGTCCAGATCACGAAATCATTTTCTACGAGAGCGAGACAAGTAATCTCGACAAACCACACGACGACGCCCTCCTCGTTTGTCTAATAGTGGGAGATGTCGAACTCTCAAGGATAATGATTGACACAGGAAGTTCGGTAGATGTCCTCTTTTACGACGCGTTCAAAAAGATGGACTTCAACGACTCCGAGATCGTGGAAGAAAAGACACCACTAGTAGGTTTCGCTGGCAAAACGACATACTCGACGGGCTCTGTCTTCGCCCCAGTAATTGCTGGAGGAGTTCGGAGAATGACGGAGTTCGTCATAGTAGACCGGCCAGCTCCCTATAACGCAATCCTAGGTCGACCATGGATATACGACATGAAAGCGGTACCATCGACCTACCACCAATGCGTAAAGTTCCCGACTCCCAAAGGGATCAAAACCATTTACGGAAGTCAAAATATTTCCCGTCATTGCTACATGAACGGATACAAGCAGATCGAGAAATCCCCTGCGTAGCAATTACAGAAAGAGGAGGAGCTCGCCACCATGCAGACCAAAAGGTCGAACGACCCCAGTCAAATATGACCCCCAAAGGACCTCACGACTCAGGTCTGCATAGACGAGGCTCATCCCGAAAGACTCGTTGGCATCGGAATCGACCAATTAGAGCCGGTTAAGAACGAACTGGTCTCTTTTCTCAAACAGAACGTCGACTCCTTCGCCTGGTCTTCAACAGACATGAAAGGGATAAACATCGACGTAACCAGCCACGAGCTGAATGTCGACCCAACCTAGAAACCGGTAAGACAGAAACGTCGAAAACTAGGTCCTGAGCGGGCCAAAGCCGTCAATGACAAGGTCGATCGGTTATTAAAAATCGGATCGATCAGAGAGGTCATGTACCCCGACTAGCTCGCGAACCCCGTAGTGGTTAAGAAAAAGAACGGAAAGTGGAGGGTCTGTGTAGACTTCACGGATCTCAACAAAGCATGTCCAAAGGACAGCTTCCCACTCCCGCACATCGACCGACTGGTCGAAGCTACCGCCGGACATCAGCTACTATCTTTTATGGACGCGTTCTCAGGGTACAATCAAATATTGATGAACCCTGAAGACCAAGAAAAGACTTCGTTCATAACTGATCGAGGCACGTACTGCTACAAAGTCATGCCCTTCGGACTAAAAAACGCAGGAGCGACTTACCAGCGCCTCGTCAACAAGATGTTTTCAGGACTCCTAGGCAAAACCATGGAAGTCTACATCGACGATATGCTGGTAAAATCTTCTAGGTACGAGGATCACATCCCCCAACTAACAGAATGCTTTACCATTCTTAATAAGTATGGGATGAAACTCAACCCAGCTAAATGTACCTTCGGGGTTCCCTCAGGAGAATTCCTCGGTTACTTGGTGACCGAAAGAGGGATCGAAGCGAACCCCAAACAGATCGCAACGTTCATAGAGATGAAATCTCCCAGAACAACGCGAGAAGTCCAGCGCCTAACCGGCAAAATAGCAGCTCTGAATCGCTTCATCTCAAGGTCGACCGATAAATGTCTACCCTTCTATCACTTGCTAAAAGCAAACAAAAAGTTCCTCTGGGACGAAAAGTGCGAAGAGGCATTCACTCAGCTCAAAGCTTACTTAAGCGAACCACCCATACTGGCGAAACCAGTAGAAGGAGAACCCATTTACCTCTACCTAGCTGTCTCGACGGCAGCAGTAAGTGGAGTCCTGGTTCGCGAGGAACAAAACGAACAACGGCCGGTGTATTACATCAGTAAGACCTTGATCGACGCCGAAACCAGATACCCCGCCATGGAAAAACTCGCTTTAGCGCTAGTAACATCGGCTCGGAAACTCCGACCATACTTTCAATCGCACTCGATCATAGTGATGACCTCTCAGCCACTGAGGACCATTCTTCACAGTCCAAGCCAACCAGGTCGATTGGTCAAATGGGCTATCGAACTTAGCGAGTAAGACATTGAATACAAAGCTCGAACATGCCTAAAAGCACAAGTACTGGCAGATTTCATAATCGAGCTCCCTCCGACTATAGAACTCGACCCGACTTCGGCCCAAAGATGGAAACTCTACGTCGATGGAGCTTCCTCAAGACAAGGGTCCGGAGTCGGAGTGAAATTAGTCTCCCCAACGGGTGAAGTACTAGAACAATCGTTTAGATTGGGCTTCGCCGCATCGAATAACGAGGCAGAATATGAAGCGTTAATAGCCGGGCTCAGACTCGCGATAGCCATAGGAGCCCGGGAAGTAAACGCCTTCAGCGATTCCCAATTAGTCACGAGCCAATATCATGGCGACTACGAGGCCAAAGACGAACGAATGGAAGCATACCTACGGGTAGTCCATACATTGGCCGAACAGATCGAATTCTTTGATCTAACACGAATCCCACGAGGTGAAAAAACCGCAGCTGATGCGCTAGCCGCATTAGCATCGACATCAGATCCTAACCTCAAAAGGATCATACCAGTCGAAGGGATAGAAAAACCAAGCATCGACATAGCTCTCAAAGCTCTGTCCTTGAAAGAGGACGGGCCCGCTGTGAAGGACGATGTCAAACACAAAGAGTGTCCCGGAGACACTAGTAGCGACATCATCGAGATTGATGATGATCTCGATCCTAGAAACACCGTATACGTCGCGAATGTCCCCGACAGACCAATTCAAACCGCATCCACTAGTCAGGGACCTGAGCCTAACAACGACGAAGATTGGAGAACTCCGATCATTCGATACATCACAAACGGCGAAGTTCCCGACGGTAAATGGGAGGCGCGGAAACTTAAAACACAGAGTGCAAGGTACTGTGTCACACAAGGAGAGCTCGTTAAAAGGAGCCTCTCCGGACCTTACCTTAAATGCCTTGACAAAAAGCAAGCCCTAGCCGTGATTACACAAACACATGACGGATCCTGCGGAAGCCATTCCGGAGGACGAGCATTGGCCGTTCGAATCAAAAGGCAAGGCTACTATTGGCCGACAATGGCCACCGAATGCGAATCTTTCTCCAACAAGTGCGATAAATGCCAAAAGCATGCCCCAATTATCCACCAAGCGTCGGAGAAACTCTCCTCTATCTCATCACCATACCCATTCATGCGATGGGGAAAGGACATCGTGGGACCGCTGGTCGCATGTAGCAAAAAGAAAGCCACACACCTGTTGGTGATGACGGACTACTTCACCAAGTGGATTGAAGCAGAGTCATACCAGAAAATTAAGGACGTTCACGTTAAGGAGTTCGTCTGGAGAAACATCGTTTGCCGACATGGACTACCCCACGAGATCGTCACCGATAACGGATATCAGTTCATATCAAACACGTTCAAAGAGTTCTGCAGAACTTGGAACATAAAGCTGACTTACTCAACGCCACGCTACCCCCAAGGGAACGGGCCAGCAGAAGCAGCTAACAAAGCGATTATGAACGGTCTCAAGAAAAGGCTCAACGAGTGCAAAACAACCTGGAGTGACAAACTCCCAGCCGTACTCTGGGCCTACCGGACTACCCCCGCAAATCCACTGGCGAGACTCCCTTCTCGCTAGCTTACGGAATCGAGGCGGTAGTACAAGCTGAAATTCTTGTGTCAAGCATTCGCAAAGAAGAATGCCCACGACAAGAGGAACTTAATAACAAGATGATAACTGACGAGCTCGACCTCGTCGACGAAAGAAGGAACCTCGCATTAGCTCGACTCCAGAATTACCAACAAGCCGCAACTAGCTACTATGATTCCCGAATCAAAACTCGAAGGTTTCAAGTAGGAGAGCTCGTCTTGCGGAAAGTGTTCGACCATAAAAAGGAAGAACACGCTGGAAAATTAGGAGCGAAGTGGGAAGGTCCTTACCAGGTCACCGACGTCGTAAAGGATGGGGTCTACCGACACAAGTCGGTAGAAACCCAGAAGCCCGAACTACGACCTTGGAACGTCATCAACCTCAAAAAGTATTTCCACTAGGAGTACATCAACATAATCGAACTACGAAATGGCTTGATCCCCTTAAAAAGGGTACGTAGGCAGCTCGACTTCGAGCGAAGCCGCCCCCCAAAAACATGAAGGAATTTCTAGCAGATCCTAATCCAATTAGGCAATCCTGGTCTGAATTCCAAGCCTAGGATCTAGGGTTCATGTAATCGAATCTATGGGATCTCAGAATTACCTGGTGATTAGCAGCGGAAGATTTGCAGATAATCGAGATCTAGAGCGCCTCAAATGCTGCACCTCTATTGGTATCCACACGCACACAAACTGAACAGGAGGGATGCTAGTGCCTATAAGAGATCTAATCTCCAGAGAGGTTTCTGTTCTTGTTCTGGTGGCTGTCGATTAGGTTGAAAATCAGTTTAGGTCGACCATACATCTTATATATGTCGACTTAAACCATAACGGAATTAACCAACGATTAAACCGAATTAATATGATTAATCCGCGAGTTGCATCGATCGATGCACTATCTGCATCGATCAACACTGCCCCAGAATATTGATATCGAATGCATATCAAATATGCATTCACTAGATCATTACATTAATGATCAACCTCGTCTTTAACGTCCAGTTTGCTTAGGTGTGTGACCCTGTAGGATCATATAACACTAGTAATGAGTTCTAAACTCATTGATCATAAGTGGCTTCTAGCAAAGCATTATGACTACCTAGTGTCATATGATTGTCTCATCTCGACAATACGACTTTCACTTGGAGTAAGTACAATAGATTTCAGGACATTCCCAACAATCTTCCACTTGTACTGGAATCATCTATTCCTTCAATCCCTTCGTCACTATATCTCGATCTAGCATAAGGCAAGAACCGTGTCATCCTTATTGAGCCAAGATCATGTTCATCGAACTCCGATTTATACTGATAAGACAAACGACTGACAATCACCTCGTTTGAGTGTGGCCACACATTTCTCTGTATCAAATCTTCGATGGGCCCTGAGATATTTATCTCCTGTTATATAGGAGGGACAAATCCCATCTTGTTCCATCCCTGTTTCTTCACACGCTTCATGATATGCCCAATCAACGCCTTTATAGTCACCAGTTACGGCTGACGTTTGACAAGGTTAAAGCGGACCAATTCACATGTAAGAAAACATGATGAACTCAGGTTCAAGGACTATACTCTATAGTCGTAATGAAAACTCTCATGACACTTTTATAACTATCCCGTAGAGTTCTCATCAGTGGGTCATGTCTGATCCTGTGTTCTCCAACACATATCTATGTGATTGACTTTAATACTCTTATTAATGACTCCATGAAACTTAGTCATCAGTCACCTCACATACTAGTCTCACGCGGTTGTTAATGTCCCACTTTAACAACCTCGACCAGGGACCAACATAATTTATGTCATTTATTATCTATAGGGTTTCATGATCAAGTCACATACTTGATGACCTATAAAATGTCATAAATTAATTTGGGACTATTATTTAATAACCATTATTAAATAGTACAGATGTCAGATTTCAATAACATAATCAAATTATGTTTATACGAACATCATATCATAACTAAAATTAATAACAAAGACTCCCACTAAAATTAAGATCACATCTTAAGACATCTAATGCCTTTAGCAGTAGCCTGACCCTCATTCGCCCTTGCTCAGCGTGCGTCGAAAGACACTGCGTCTTGCTAAGAGTAATACCAAGAGTCATTTGCACGAAGCCCTTCTTGGAATCCTGCATATTGGACATGTGCAAGGCCTTATCACTATAAGTATCTTGACACAATCCAATTAGCTTATCCAATCTATCTCTATAGATTCTTATTCCAAGAATGTATACGGTTTCTCCCATAATTTTATCGAAAAACAACTTTCAAATCAAGTCTTAACAGACTGAAACAATGGAACTTCATTTCCGAGAAGTAGTATGTTATCAACATACAATACTAGAAATGCAACTGCGCTCCCACTAGTCTTCTTGTAAACACACGGTTCCTCTTCGTTTCTGATAAAGTCAAACCTTTTGACTACTTCATCAAAACGAAGATTCCAACTCCGAGATGCTTGCTTTAATCCATAAATGGATCGATGAAGCCTGCATATCTTCCTAGCTTCATTAGGATCAATGAAAACTTCAGGTTGTGTCACGTACACATCCCTTTCTAGATTTCCATTAAGGAAAACTGTTTTCACATCCATCTGCCAGATCTCATAACTATTATGAGTGGCGGTTGCTAGGGGAATCCGGATGGACATAAGCATGGTGTCTGGGATTAGGTTTCTTCACAGTTAATACCATGAATTTACTTGAAACCTTTTGCCACCAACCTAGCTTTGTACATCTGAATGTAACCAACCATGTCATCTTTTCTTCTTAAAAATCCATTTACTCACAATGGCTTCTACACCATCGGGTAAATCAACCCAAGTCATACTTGGTTCTGTGACATGGATCCCATTTCGGATTCAGCGGATTTCAGCCATTTTCGGAGTCAAGGCCCATCATTGCTTCTTCAAAATTCGCAGGCCCGTCACTTTAAATGATCAGTAGATCACGACAATTGGTTACGAGAAATCCATATTTCTCGGGTTCGTGACGGATCCTTTTGGATCTGCGAGCTTCAGTTTTCTGTATAAGTCGCGCACACGTATCTCATATGTATACTTTTACCACGACCTAATTAACCAAGATTTAAACCGTAGTTAATTAAGTCATAAACCAAAATCAATGTTTGGTTCGCGATCTGTGTCGATCGATGAAACTTTTGTATCGATCGACACTTCTTCAGAAACTCGCCATTTAAATGTATATCGAATATACATTCACCAGATCCTTTATAAACTCTAGGCACCACAGGTGCAGGTTCTAAAACTCTTTGTAGATCCAACTGCTGCTCTTCCTCATCAGGTTGAGCAGTCTCCTGTGATTTTCAAATTTCTTCGAGTTGTACTTTTACTCCCACTGTTCTTCTTGGAAAGAAAGTCTTTCTCAAGAAAACATAGTTCCGAGCAACAAACAATTTGTTCTCGAACTGGTTGTAAAAGTAACATGCCTTGGTTTTGTTAGGACAACCAATGAAGTAGCACTTATCAGATTTGGGTGTGAGCTTATCAGAGATTAAACCTTTTATATAAGTCTCGCAACTCCAAATCTCCATGATGGATAAATCAGAAACATTTACATTCCACATCTCATGTGGTATCTCTGTAACTGATTTTGATGGAACTCTATTTAAAGTAAACTCAGACATTTCTAGAGCATATTCTTAGAAGGATAATGGAAGATCTAAGTGACTCATCATTGATCGAACCATATCTAATAAAGTCCGATACAGGAGGAGTGAATTGTGAAACACTTTCACAATCTCTCAGATGATCACTAAATTCTTGACCTAAGTATTCACCTCCATGATCTCATCGTAGAGGTTTAATACCTTTGCCAAATTGATTCTGTATTTCATTTTGGAACTCTTTGAACTTTTCAAAGATTCTGACTTAGCATAACCGTACCTTCTGAAAATATCAGTAAAGGTAATGAAGTACTGAAATTTTCCTCTAGCACTAGTGCTTATCGGTCCATATACATCCGTATGTATAAAGCCCAATAAGCTTCTGGCCCTTTCATTTTGATCGTTCAAAACCTGTATCGACCGACGCACCGTTTGTGTCGATCGACACTACCTCTGTTGAAAGGAGCCTTTGTCGTTTTACTCAATAAACAAGATCCACTTTACTCATTATGATTCTCAATCAGATGAGCCCAAAAACCCATCACTATGGAGCTTCTGAATCTATTTCTCATTTATGTAGCCCAAAACAACAATGCCAGATAGAAGTTTGATTCGTATCGTTTGACTTGAATCTCTTGGTATTAATGTTATAGTTAGGCACATTCTGGTTTAGAACATAAAGTCCATTCTCTAATGGATTGCTACTATAAAATATATCACTGTAATCAAATGAATAACACTTATTCTTAATTTGAAAACTGATATCCTTCCATATCCAAACAAGGAATAGAAATAATCTTTCTGCTCATAGCAGATACATAGTAGCAGTTTTAAGTTCAAAACATGCCATAAAAGGAAAAATAAATGAAATACTCCTACGGTTAATGCAGCAACTCTTGCTCCATTCCCACTCATAGGTCCACTTGTCCTTTCTCCATAGTCCTACTTTTGCTCAGGCCCTGCACATTTTCACAAAATATGAGTACCACAACTGGTATCCAATACCCAATAAGTAGGACTTATAAGAAGTAACATTTACTTCTACAACATAATACCTGAAGAAAAAGTCTCGTACGTCTTCTTCAGCTTCTCATAATCTTCCAAGAATTTATTGCAGTTTCTTTTCAAATGCCCATAACCATTACAATAACGGCACTTAACATCTTCAGAAGGACTGGTTTTAACCTTAGGAACATGGCCAGACTCGCTTGGATTCACAATCGAGCTCGTCTTGCCATCACCTTTGTTCTTACCAAGTCTCTTAAATTTTTTACCCTTTTGTACCATAAGGACATTTGGGGTGTCCTTCTTGATGTTAGGTTCAGCAGTCTTAAGCATCCCATGCAATTCAGTCAACGTCTTCGTCAAGTTGTTCATGTTATAGTTCATAACAAATTGATCATAGCTTGACGGCAGTGACTGTAGAATGATGTCAGTAGCCAACTCTTGGCTAATGGGACAATCCAGTTTCCCCAGGTTATCAATATAACCCATCATCTTAATGACATGAGGACTAACTGGTTCGCCCTTTGGTAGCTTGCACTCAATCAGAGATCTAACCGTCTGGTATCTCTGAGTTCGTGCCTGCTCTTGAAACATACTTTTCAGGCCAGTGATCATCTGTATTCTCGACTCGACGTACTCATATTGCTTCTGCAATTCCGAGTTCATGGTAGCCAACATGAGACAACTCACATCCACCGCATCATTAGAATGCTTATCCCAAGCATCCTTATCTGACTGCCAGGCATTGGCTCGATACTTCTTGGGGAGAACTTTCTCAAGGACATAGTCCTTTTTCTCCTGTTTGAGAACAATTCTCAAGTTCCGATACCATTCAAGAAAGTTGGATCCATTTAACTTGTCCTTCTCAAGGACGGATCGCAGGGAGAAATTGTTACGATGGTTTGTGCTAGACATAGCTGAAAAAACAAGGGAGGTTTTAGTTATGATGTTCAAGAAATGAGAAGTCTTAACTATTAAGAAAACTCGCATTATATTCAAACAATGTTTCCTCAGATGAATATAATGATCCAAGACCCATACTTCACTAAACTTGAGTGAGCCACTGGCTATCACCCAAATTTTAGCTATCTAGGTAAGCAACCCCTTGCTAGTTATATCCAATATAACTCTTGGTTATGGATTGACATCTCATGTCCAATCCAACTGATGTCTCTGAGCCCAAAACGATTTTGATGGCCCAGTCAAGTAAACCAATCTCTTCAGTCATGTAATTATCGATGTCTTGCACTGCAAGTCCATCAACACGATTACCTCTGTCTTACTCATGAAATTGTGGACATCTTGCACTGCAAGTCTATCGCACATTTAAATGGGTCTTGACAGTTGACAAGATTGGAAAGACATCAAGTATCACTTGATATTTGGTTGAGGAACGGAACCATTTAAAACGTTCAGTTTTATTATGCTTTAATTCTTCTAATTAAATGATTTATCTTGGTTTGGTTCTGTGGTTTCAGGTTCCATAACCTAAACCATCGAATCTTGTGTCGACCGACACTACTTTAGTGTCGATCGATGCAGATTAACCAAAACCCAATCTGCGATAACCGATCAATCCAATTGATCCGGTTTTGAGTACCGGTCAGTGTCGATCGACACAACGCTTGTGTCGATCGACACTAGGCTTGTGTCGACCAACCCAATCACAATAAACCATTCTTAGTGTTTAACCATCATAAACCAGGCTCGATAACCGGTCCAATCCAATTGAACTGATTCATCAATCTCGCGAGGTTTGTGTCGACCGACACAAAGCTTGTGTCGATCGACACTAGGCGAAACCTAAGTTTTATTCGGGTTTTCGCCCTGTGTCGATCGATGCCGGATTGGCATCGATCGACACCATGCGAAAAACCCTAAATTTTATTCGGGTTTTCGCCCTGTGTCGATCGATGCCGGATTGGCAACGATCGACACCATGCGAAAAGACCCTAAAACGTTTTCGATCAGAACCCTAAACTAGGTTTTCATGAAAACGAATTTTAGCAAGTTTGTATCAACTATACACAGATTCAGATTCAACTAATCTAATCAACATGCTACAGATTCAATGGAACCCTAAAGCTCTGATACCACTGAAGGAATTTCTAGCAGATCCTAATCCAATTAGGCAATCCTGGTCTGAATTCCAAGCCTAGGATCTAGGGTTCATGTAATCGAATCTATGGGATCTCAGAACTACCTGGTGATTAGCAGCAGAAGATTTGCAGATAATCGAGATCTAGAGCGCCTCAAATGCTGCGCCTCTACTGGTATCCACATGCACACAAACTGAACAGGAGGGATGCTAGTGCCTATGAGAGATCTAATCTCCAGAGAGGTTTCTGTTCTTGTTCTGGTGGCTGTCGATTAGGTTGAAAATCAGTTTAGGTCGACCATATATCTTATATATGTCGACTTAAACCATAACGGAATTAACCAACGATTAAACCGAATTAATCTGATTAATCCGCGAGTTGCATCGATCGACACTGCCCCAGAATATTGATATCGAATGCATATCAAATATGCATTCACTAGATCATTACATTAATGATCAACCTCGTCTTTAACGTCCAGTTTGCTTAGGTGTGTGACCCTGTAGGATCATATAACACTAGTAATGAGTTCTAAACTCATTGATCATAAGTGGCTTCTAGCAAAGCATTATGACTACCTAGTGTCATATGATTGTCTCATCTCGACAATACGACTTTCACTTGGAGTAAGTACAATAGATTTCAGGACATTCCCAACAAAACAAAGCTCACGCCGAGCTCAACAGCTTCTGACGAAGTTACACCGACTTATCTTTGTGAAATCAAAATAAGTCCCTTAATCAAATGCTTCTTTCTGTCGTAAAAGTTAGAATCATTGCGAAATACCTTGTCATAACATTCCCAAACGAGTGATATGAAATTATATCTCCCAAAATCAAGCGATATGAAAGTATCCCTTCAGAGCGACCTGAAACGGCCTCTCCAAAAGCTAAAGTGATATGAAATTATCTCTCCTAAAATCAAGAGATATGAAATTATCCTTTCCAAGAGACCTCAAACAATCTCCCCCAAAATCAAAGTGATATGAAATTATCCCTTCAAACAAAGCGGCCTAAAAACGGTCCCTCCAAACCGAACGAACTGAAATGATCGTCCCAAAAACAAGCGACCTAGGAAGGTCCTCCCGCTTCGAACGAACTGAAATGATCGTCCCAAAAACAAGCGACCTAGAACGGTCCTCCCGCTTCGAACGAACTGAAATGATCGTCCCAAAAAAGAGATCTAGAATGATCTCTCCAAAAAAAAAACAAAAATACAATTCTTCTAATCCTTATACGGATTAAAAGAATCGGGGGGCTACCCCACCCCTCAAGCAAAGTTACGAGGACAAGACGGCTACTCAAGCATGCAACCTCTACACACACCCCAAATCGGATCTTTGTAAGTTTACTACAATTCATTTTCATACTTAATGCCTCTCTTTTCAGTTCAGCAATCAAGCCTGAATCTTGCATTACGAAGTAGCCGCACCTGAGACTATTCCTGGAAAGGAGCTCGAGCTCAAACGCAATTAACTTAAAAGAGAAGCCGAAAGAACTACCTAAGGTGATTTAAGATAAGTTATATGCTCGGCTCCCCCGGAAAAGTTCGAACCGCCGCAACGGCTCGAATTTTGTGTTAAAGCACGAAAACAATAAAATCTATGCTAAGGCACGAAAGATTTTAAAGAAAAAAAAAGTAATTCATAAAAAGAAAGGACATTATGTCCTCGAGTTCGAACAAAAATTAAAGCCCCTTTGGGCAACCAAAGTTTGGAAAAGAAATTAAAAACCCTCTCGGGCAACAACAACAACAGTTATTAAAACGGCGCATAGGAGGAGTCGCCGACCTGGCCCTCTGTTCCATCGCCTGTCTCTCCTCTCGGCCGGGATTCGGCCTCGTCGATCGCCCTCGGGTCGGTCTCGGCTGGGGGAGCAGGTGGAGAACCTGCCATGGCCACGGAATCCTCTGACATCACCGGCAAGGCAAGCTTGCCGACGCTAAAATCGGAAACCGCCGCGGCCTCCATCTCCGCTAGAGCAACCCGTTTTTGCTCAGCCAGCCTAAGAACCTCTAGGGTCATGTCCAGTTCTCCAGCTGCGATCTCGGCGATGAGCTCAATGTTAGCCAAAGTCTCTTGAAGACGGATCTCGGCGCTGGTCTGGATTTTCCTCTTCTCGGCTCTCGTTTTAACCCCGGCCAGAATCATCCGGTACTGGCCATGAAGCTCTTTTCGAGCCTTACGAAGCTCGACCCGGCTCGATTCCTCCACAGTCCGAATTCGAGCCTCGGCGATGCTAAGCTGACAAGACAGCTCCGCCTCTCTCCTCTCGAGATGCGCAATCCTGGCCTCCGCAGCGGTATGATCTGCGACCCTCCTCTTCAAGCGCTTCTAGCCAAGGCCTCCTGGAGCTCGGCATTGATTTGGGTGGCAGCCTCTCGGGCAGATTCGAGCTCATAAGTGTGAGCATCCAACACCTCGTTCTCAGACCGGACCGCATACGCATTCACGGCCTCAACAACCTGTACAAAAAGATGTCGGTTGTTTAAATAAAAAAGGAAAAGGGAAGAATAAAAGGAAGAAAGAAGATCAAAGCCAAAAACGTCTCACCTTCCTGACAGCCACCATCATCTCGGAGTACTCACTACCGAGGACCGTCTCCCCAGAAACCGGGAGCTCAGAACCAACAGGCCTAATGCGCCTCAGCAGACGAACCACGCCTTCTGGATCGTCCACAACCAAACACTCCTCTCCCTCCGACCCCTCCGGATCCCTTCCGGCGTCGACTTTACGACGCTTCGGCGAAGGGGGAAGAGAACCTCCTCGACTCCGACGATCCTCCCCGGACAAGTCCGGCCGAGAATGCAGAGAGCAACACCTCCAGACTGAGGTAATATCGCCTCTCGGTCGACCAAGGGGAGAATCGTGCCGGCCCCTTCCACAGTCGTTCCTTCTGGGACCGGAAGGAGCGGGGTCTGAGCAGGAGGAGGGGGAAGGCCGGAGGCGGAGGAGGGGCCTGGTCAAGGGCAAGGAGAATAGCATCGCCGAGCTCGCCCGCCCCTATCTTGTCGACCAGGTCGATCGGGTCCTTCCCATTCCGGCGGCCGCTCACTCTGCGAGATGGCACCTCGCGAGGAGAAGAATTTACAGCCGAGCTGCTGCCCAGGATGGTTCGAGCTGTAAATAAAATAAAAAGTTAGACAAGTCGAAGCGACGACACAAAAAGAAAACTCGAATCCAAACGACTTACTCTCTTCCGCCCGCTCGGTAATACGGATCGGAGGCTGAGCACTTCGGATCGGAGCAGCCCGAGAAAGCTCGGAGGGAAGTACTGGATTTCGAGGGACCGGCGCGAGACCCGGCAGACCCCGTTCAGGGTTGGTTCGCAGAGCGGCTTGCACGCGCCGAACTGTGAAACTACTCCAATTAACAGCGCCCCTTCTCAGGCGAGCTAGCAGAGCCTCTGTGACCGGATTAGTGGCAAGCGACTATGGGGCTTCCGCGATAAAAACCGGATCTAGTAAGGGACGGTCTAAAAAAAAAAGTAGAAAACACTGAAACCAAGGCCTTACCAACGCTGGACGACCATCGAGACGGGATGACCGAATAGTCAAAATCCTCGACCGAATGGTGGGTTATCCTGAAAATGAAGTATCGGTCCTTCCACACATCTTTCGTCGGAACGTCCTCAAGGACCTTCCCGAAGCGAGGCGAAAGATAGTAAGTCCCCCGGAACTTAGCGTTATGCTTTACCGAGCAGACACGCATGAGTTCCTCAGGACCGAACTCGATTCCTTCTTCTGCGGCCCTAACTCCGAGTCCGATGACATACCGAACAAAGTTCGGCGTCATCTGATGAAACACCAATTGGAGCTGGGCCAGCACCAGAGAGATTAAGGGGGGAATAGGAAAGAAAAGCCCGCATTTAGTGAAGTAGGCGAACGAGGCGCAGCATATCACTATTTCCACCTCAGGTGGAATCCTGCACTCCCTCCACAACCGTTCGATTTGGTCTACGGATAGGGAAGACGGCGGATGTGGGCCAACCGAGCCCGCCGCTGAGCTAACGCTAGCCCCCGTCGCGTCTCTAAGAGCCATGAACAACGGTTTATCGGAACAAAGAGAGTGAAAAGTCTTGGAAAGAAGTTTTTCGAGAAGTAAAAAAAAAACCCAGAGCAAAAGTAAGAGAAGAAGCGAAAGTAGGAAGGGAAGAAACCACCCTCGGTAAAATACGAGAAAATTATATAGTGGAAATCGTGCAAAATCTTAACCGCACGATTCCGAACTCGTAATAATTATGAGAAAATCGAGGTGGTTCGGACCCCTCGCTTCCTCCTCGTCAGCCGCTGACCTGAGATCAACGGTTACAAATGCGCAGTAATTAGGTCCCTTCACCAAAAAGAACGAGCCCGAGAAGACGCTTCGCGATCTTCGAATCTGAGCCGTTGGCGATCGACCAGATCTACGGTGAACGGTGAGATTCTCAAAACCTATACACGCAACGACTGCAGACGCGCTGATAAGAAGTTCAGCCCGTCTCACGCGCTCGCTCCGCACCATTGGATCGAAACAAGATCAACGGATAGGACAAAAATAATCATTAGATTTGTCACATCCGAGGCACACACCTCTTCCCGAGAATGTCCACCGCCCATTAACCTCGACTTCTCGAATTCAATGGGCTGGGGGGCTATTGTTGGTACTGGATTTCCCTCTAGGAAATCCAGCCCATTAATAGACAAGACAGAGGCCCGTAATTACGAGCCCATTCCAGAATCAAAGACAGACAAAAGAGCCGACTCCTTCGATGGGCCCAAGCGAAGCAAACACCGTGGCAAGGCCCAGACGATGCCGAAGTCGGAGACAATCGAGCTCGGCAGAAGATGACGTGGAGATAGAGCAACTCGGTCTTCGCCAGTTCAACTGATCCGCATAAATCTCGGAGATCGTTACGATGACGAGGCCGAAATATCGGGACGAAGAGATCAGAGTCGAGACTATTTAAGAAGAGAAGTGGCGACTCATTAAATACATTCCAACCTAGGCTAAGAACACTTCAATTAGATAGCTCGATTTTATACTTTGTACTCTCTTCTCGACTGTGTTTGTTCTATCTCGACGATCAATCTCAATAAAGTCTTTGATTCATAGGAAACTATACCATTTCTATATCCTAAAGTCCAAATCCACAAATACAAATTCTTAGTGTGAATCCCGGATCTCACATCAGAGACGAGCTGAAACAAACATTCATCGATCCACCCCTGATCGATCTCCAAACGACGTGATAACATTCGAGGAGTGCGAAACCGCGGACATCGATAAGCCGCACAATGATCCGCTCGTCATCGAATTGATCATCGGGGATCTTGACGTCGCCAGGATTCTTATCGACACCAGAAGCTCCGTGGACATAATTTTCCGAGATACACTAAAAAGGATGAACATCGGTTTGTCCAAGATATCTCCAATCCCGAAACCCTTGACAGGATTCACTGGAAACACGACAATGACCCTCGGGACGATCATGCTACCGGTACGGGCCGGAGAAATAACCAAAATCGTCAAATTTTCGGTAGCAGACTCTCCAGCAATCTACAACGTAATCATGGGAACTCCATGGATAAATTCCATGAGGGCTGTCCCATCGACATATCACCTTTGCCTGAAGTTTCCATCACCCGACGGGATTACTACAATATGGGGAAATCAAGCGCAATCCCGATCTTGTTTCATGGCCGAGCACAGACTCAAGAAACCAACAATCGAGAGAGCTCGGAAGTCTAAGCGACCGCGGATAGAAACAGATCCAGAAGCTACGATAAAACCCAAAAAGGCAGTCGAAAAACAGGAAGAAGAAGAAGATGACGAGCCATGCGAACCTGTGACATCAGTCTGCATAGACGACGAGCATCCAGAACGGTGCGTGGACATCAGAGCGAATCTGTATGACTCAATCAAAAAGGGGATAGTTTTATGTCTCCGAGAAAATGTCAATAGTTTCGCCTGGTCCGCGGAAGACATGCCGGGAATCAATATGGATATCACATGTCATGAGCTGAACGTAGAACCGACAATCAAACCCGTCCGTCAAAAGAGAAGGAAGTTGGGATCTGAACGAACTAAAGCAGTCAATGGTGAAGTGGAAAGGCTACTTAAAGTAGGTTCGATCATCGAAGTCAAATATCCGGACTGGCTCGCAAATCCTGTAGTCATGAAGAAGAAAAACGGAAAATGGAGGGTTTGCGTTGACTTCACGGATCTGAACAAGGCGTGTCCCAAAGACAGCTTTCCGCTTCTGCACATAGATCGGCTAGTAGAGGCAACAGTCGGAAATAAACTACTCACATTCATGGACGCTTTCTCAGGATACAACCAGATCATGATGAGCCCAGACGATAGAGATAAAACGGCCTTCATCACTGACAGAGGAATTTATTGCTACAAGGTCATGCCCTTCGGCCTCAAAAATGCCGGAGCGACATACCAGCGTTTGGTAAACAAAATGTTCGCCGAACAACTCGGAAGGACTATGGAAGTATACATAGACGACATGCTGGTCAAGTCCCTCGAAGAAAAATACCATGTCAAACACCTGCGCGAATGCTTCGGACGATTAAATCTTCAGAACATGAAACTCAATCCGACCAAATGCAGATTCGGAGTGGCGTCTGGAGAATTTCTCGGATATCTGGTGACCCACCGAGGTATCGAAGCAAATCCAAAGCAGATTAACGCGCTGATCCAGATGTCCTCGCCAACGACGAAACGCGAGGTCCAACGATTAACTGGGCGCGTAGTAGCATTAAACAGGTTCATCTCACTGTCGACCGATAAATGTCTGCCTTTCTACGACACCTTGAGGGGCAAAAAGACTTTCGAATGGTCGGAAAAATGCGAAGAGGCTTTCCAGCAATTGAAGAAATACTTGGCAAATCCGCCGGTATTGGCAAAACCAATTGAAGGAGAACCCCTTTTCTTATACACGGCTATATCCGCCACTGCGTTGAGTGGAGTACTAATCAGAGAGGACCGGGGCGAACAGAAGCCAATCTTCTATGTCAGCCAGACTCTGACGGATGCGGAAACTCGTTACCCACAGATTGAAAAACTAGCACTTGCACTAGTAATGTCCGCGCGGAAATTGAGGCCATATTTCCAGTCCCATTCAATCGTAGTCTTAACAACCTTTCCGCTGCGGATGATTCTTCACAGTCCAAGCCAATCCGAAAGACTAGCCAAATGGGCGATAGAACTTAGCGAGTTCGACATCGAGTACCGATCTAGGACATGCGCAAAATCGCAAGTGCTGGCAGATTTTCTCGTCGAACTACCGCAAGAAGGAACGGAGGGGCTAGCGGAGGATGCAGACTGGCTGCTCCACGTCGACGACTCCTCATCAAAACAAGGCTCCGGAGTCGTCATCCGACTGACCTCATCGACCAGAGAGATTCTAGAACAGTCTTTCCGCTTAACTTTCCACGCTTCAAACAATGAAGCAGAGTACGAAGCCCTGATAGCTAGGCTTAGACTAGTCCACGCGTTGAAAATCCAGAACATACAAGCATTCTGCGATTCACAGCTAGTTGCAAGTCAGTACAGCGGAGAATACGAAACAAGGGAAGAAAGAATGGAAGCATATCTAAAGATCGTCCAGGATCTAGTAAAGCCACTCAAGAACTTCAAACTGAAACGGATCCCTCGAGGAGAAAGTGCACCTGCCGACACGCTGGCAGCACTGGCTTCAACATCTGAGCCGGGATTGAAACGGATCATTCCGGTGGAGTTTATCGAGAACCCGAGCATTGAAAATTCTGCGACGGTCACTCTGGTTTATCCACCAGAAGAAGAAGACGAAAACTTGCCGCCAATGGAAGATGACGCCGAAGAAGGAATACTAGCCGACGGAAAATATGGATGCGATAAGAAGTGGATAGAAACGATCCGTTCATACATCGCGCACGGTGAGCTCCCTGAGGATAAGTGGGAAGCACGAAAAACCAAAGTGCAGGCTGCCCGCTATGTCCTGATGGACGGGAAAGTATATAAGTGGAGATTGTCCGGCCCACTGATGTCATGCATCGAAGGCGATGAAGCAAGACGAGTTATGGAAGAAATACACAGCGGTTCGTGTGGAAATCACTCTGTAGGAAGAGCGCTAGCAATAAAGATCAAGTGCCATGGTTATTTCTGGCCAACGATGGTAAAAGACTGCGAAAGATTTTCTCGAAAGTGTGAAAAATGCCAGAGTCACGCTCCAACCATCCGCCAACCGGCCGAGCTGTTGTCATCTATTTCAGCACCATACCCATTCATGCGATGGTCGATGGACATCGTAGGACCTCTTCATCAGTCTAAACAGAAACGATTTCTCCTCGTCCTGACAGACTATTTCTCGAAGTGGATCAAAGCCGAATCGTATGCCAGTACCAAAGACGCCCAAGTCGAGAACTTCGTCTGGAAGAATATCATATGCCGGCATGGGGTACCGTGCGAGATCGTCACCGACAATGGTTCACAGTTTATCTCAACACGTTTTGAAGCTTTCTGCGAAAAGTGGAAGATACGATTGCAAAAATCAACGCCACGGTGACCCCAAGGGAATGGACAAGCCGAAGCCGCCAACAAGAAAATTCTCGACGGTTTGAAAAAGCGACTTAACAAAAAGAAGGGACGATGGACGGATGAATTAGAAGGAGACCTATGGTCACACCGAACAACTCCTAGGCGAGCAACGGGCGAAACACCATTCGCACTGGTTTACGGTTTGGAATGCGTAATCCCAGCCGAAGTTCAAATCCCAGGGATACGTCGCGAGCTACTTCCTGGACAGGAAGGTTTAAACCATTCGATGCTTCTCGACGAGCTAGACTTAATTGACGAGAGACGCGACCGAGCGTTAATCCATATCCAAAATTATCAGCAGGCAGCCGCAAGATACTACAACTCGTACGTGCGTAGTAGGAGATTCAGCGAAGGGGACCTGGTCCTGCGGAAGGTTTTCCAAAACACCGTCGAACGAAATGCAGGCAAACTAGGAGCCAACTGGGAGGGACCTTACAAAATCACGAAAGTTGTCCGACCAGGAGCGTACAAATTAACAAACATGGACGACATCAAGGTTACCTGAAGCTGGAACGCGATGCATCTAAAGAAGTACTATCATTAAACCAATACTTCACGCAATTTGAACTACGGGACGGCTTGATCCCCACAAGGGGTACGTAGGCAGCCGATTTTCTTGATCGGTTCAGCTGTCCCCCTCTAAAAAGGGGGGGGGGGAGAGTGGGTCCATATATACATATACTTCCATATCGGATCTCGCAAACTTTTAAAACAATTCCCAGAATTCGCCTGAAATCTTGAAGAAACCACTTCGGAAATCCGAGCTAAACCAGCTCAAGATTTCGAGCTGAAACAGCTCAAGACTGAGCTCATCCAGCTCAAAAATCCGAGCTGAAATAGCTCAAGACTGAGCTCATCCAGCTTGAAAATCCGAGCTGAAACATCTCGGACCAGGACTAGTCCAGCTCGGATCTGAGCACAACCAGCTCGGAAATCCGAGCGGAAACAGCTCGGACCTGAACCCAACCAGCTCGGAAATCCGAGCTGGAACATGTCGGACCAAATTCTTCCGGCCCGGAAATCCGAGCTGAAACTGATGAGACTGAGCAAGGACCAATTCAAAAATAACTCCTTTCGCTTTCACCAGGTAACAAAATAAACTCTTCCTTTCGTTTTCGTTTAATTTACTTTTGGATAGAAATTAGGATACGAACTTAGAACCAGCCTACAATTTTATCGCATGCATATTAGTTAGGAATAATTTATCTCGTCCGTTGACGGCCGCGACGGACGAGCCCATACATCCTTCGCGGATATAAGACAACACATCCGATGTGAATTGAGGCTCTATTACATCCAACAACGGATAAAAGCGCGCCATGTATGTTTATTATCGGCAAACGGAACATAAGTCGAGAGGTTGACGTAAAATCCCGAATACGGGTCGTTGACATGTCTTTAAATCCGCCGCAGCAGTACTAGAGACGATAATAAACCCCCCCAAAAAATAAAATCCAGCAGGACGCTACTCAGCACGCTGGTAAAGTGACGTTTTAGCCAAGTATATCTTGGTTCGGTATCTTCGAAAGGTGGTCCTGCGGATAACGACTTGTTTTCGAAAAACAAAAGATGCAAGACGAGAGCCTCGCGAACTATCGGAATCGAAAATCCAAACCCAGCAGAATACGATACGCTGGGCTCGACAACGTCATTACTAAATGCACGACTGACTTGAGAACATAAGACGGCATAACCCCACATTAGTACTAAAGTCAAACCGTGAAAACTCCTCAAAACCCAATAAGACGCTTCCAAGCACACTGGTCTAAGTTATTCGTTACGAACCCAAAGGGGAAAAACGTTTTAAACCCAGCAAAACATTTCCAAACACGCTGGGCTGATCATTGTAAATCCACGAGAAAAGGAAGCTTTTCTCGAACACAATTGCGAAACCCAGTAGGAAGTCTCCGAACACGCTGGTCTGGTCATTATAAGTCTGCAAAGGGAAAACGATTTATCGTCTTTTCAGGTTCAAAACCCTATGAAAAACTTCCAGACTTACCAAAATAATAATGCAAAGAGCAAGTTTATTTCAAAGAGTCCGAAGGATCACAAGACGGAATGACCAACCACTCCAGAAACGACAACAAACTGAAGCAATAACACAAACAAACACGGTTTTTTTAAAGATGAGAGCCATAAGCGTTGAAAACACCAGTGGACTCGGCGTCATCGGCAAAAGAAGAATCCCACTGAAGCGGCTCTCCGGAATCCCCAGAAAAAGGGGAAAGGTTAAAGCATTTCCCTGCCTCGGCCATCAATCGGTCATACTCAGGGACATCATCCGCAAGAAGTGCCGTTTTCGTAACCTCATGCTGTTCCTCCTCGGCCTCGAACGCCAGAGGGTCTTGCACCTTCAACGCGGCGATCATCTCGAGATTACTGCTCATTTCCACGAAAAGACAGTGTTTCTTCTTGGCTGAAGGAAGCTTGGTGAAAATATCACGAAGTTTCTTGAAACGGGATAAAAATTTGTCAAACACTCCTTTCCTCCCTTTTCTGGCTGCCTCCTTCAAAGCGGCATCGCGGGAAGAGCCTTCTTCCAAAAGCTTTAACCTCAAAGCTTCAGCCTCGGCAAGAGCCCTCGCTTTCTCTTAATCAATAGAACGCCGCGTCGCCTCAAACTCGGCAGCCTGCAATTCGCGTGCAGCTTTCAGTTCCAACAGAGAAAGCTCCAGTTTCTGGTTATCGGCCAGATGCTTGTGAAACAGCTTCTGAGCACCGCGGATTTCTCTTTCGGATTCAGCAGCCAGCTTGTTCACCGATGCCCAGGCCTAAAAATAATAAAATAAAATAAAAATAAAAGAATCAGAAAAGGTCGCGTCGGTCGGAAGAGAAAAATTTCTACCTTCAAGAAGTCTTGGCCTGCATGGGCAAGCGAAGACCCACACGAAATGTCCTCATATCGGATCGGAACGTCTCCCGCATGCCATACTCCCAAACAAAACTCTTTGACTTCAGAAACGTTATCGTAAACAGGGCCCTTGAAATTCGAGCCGCTGGTAGCAGATTTTGAGAAAGTTCGAGGAGCTTCGGCCGCACCAGCTTTCCTAGCCCTTTTCTTCTTTTTTCGGGAAGAGGTTCCTGCACCGCCAAACCCACGACTACACGCCCAGAAGGACGATGAGCACCATGGTTTTGATCGGCTCCCAATCCGTCGGGAACCGTAGAGACTTCCTGATGGAGTGATGAACCGGGCACGAATTCCTGGCCTTCTCCAGCTACCTCGGGCGCTTTTCCTTCGCTCCGCTGCCCTTTCTCTTCCGCCTCTGCTCTCCTCCTAGCCTTCACAAGTGCACGCTCAGACAGTGGAAGGGGAGCACTCTGGAACGACATCATATCGAAATCTAGAAAGAGATTTGAGAGAGAATGAGTGAATGAAGAAGTGAACGAAAGAAGAAGGATATTTATAGATATCACTCCAGAGAGAATTAAGGGTAGGATTGTAACTTCATAAGTTTTTCCGAGAGCAATTTCGGAACTTTCGGAACAACGGACGACAAGATCAGTTGCGATCGAACGAGTTGAACCCTCCGAGCAATTAAGAAGTGAAGAATGGAGGAATGAATATATATAGAATTCACCAAGGCATGGAATTTCGAAATGATTACTTTTCATTCATATTGTCGCAAGCATGCCCAAGCAAATCATAACAAAACAGCCCATGAGTATGCGTGATACCAAATGTCTCGGCATAGAGGAAGTGGTTGTGACCGAAAGATGATGCTTGATACGACCTGCTATCACAAAGGCAATAGTAACGAATGAAACTCTCTCGGACAATCGTTTTCACCTCGAATAAATAAAACAACCTCGTCATCACCGCATTCGGACATAACGAGCTGGGGGCTAACTGTTGAGGTTAAAAACCTCCTTGACGAAAACAATAGCTGAAGAGAGGATCAAGCAGTCGGGCATGAGCAAGTGTTTGAACTATACGTTAAAAGATCACGTATAAATGACAAAGTTGTACGAAACGCCGCCAATATCACCTAAACGATTTACCGGAGAAATGGTTTCGGCAAAACAGACGACATCATAATCGGACAAACATGTCTTCCGACAGGGAATACAGATCGATGGAGCATCCAGACAAAGCAAAGAATGAGCTGAACCAGCTCGGAACTAACAAACCCGGAGGACGTTTTATTGATTAGAAGTCGAAAAGAGTACAAAGATTAGAACAAGAGTAAAAGAATCAGAAAAGTACAAAAGAACTCTGAAACGGCTAAGGGAAATTGCTAAGTTCTTAAGTCTAGGTCTAGGGTTTTTTCGCTCTGCCTTTCTCGTATGGCTTCCACCTCTTTATATAGCTGCGGCGAGTCGGCTTTCGAGAATATTTCCGCAAGATTTGCGGAAATCTTCATGTTGTTATCTCCTTCCTTTTTCCGTTAAGATGTACATTTCTATCTCGGATTTTCCTTTTCAGCTCGTCTCAATCTCTTTCTTTACTTCTTTGTCTTTCTGCGGCTTGACTTGTTTGCCGATGGGCCGAGAACGGACGATCAGAGTCCATTCATGTACAAACTTACTTATTCGGCCCAAAGTCGCCGTATATTTGGGCATAAGTTCTTATTTCTCTCAGTCTCGACCCATCGGCCCACATCGTCGGCTCAAAAAGGTATGGGTTGATTTTTCCGAAGATGTGTCGCGACAAGTTATGCGTATCGGCAAATGTTTGGTTATGCGTTCGGAAAGTTCAGCTCGGAAAACCAGAAACGGTTTAGGTCGTAAATCCGAGATGGTTTGGCTCAAAGGTTCAACTCAGGATTCCAGACGCGCAACTTATGATCAGGATCGAGAAGCGATGGGTTTAGATCCAAGCTGGTTCATCTCGGAAAATCCAAGCTGGTTTATCTCGGAAAATCCGAGATGGTTCATCTAGGAAATATGTGCGTCGATCGACACTCAGTTCTGTGTCGATCAATGCATGGTGAATTCGAGTCGGATTTCCGAGCTGGTTTATCTCGGAAAATCCGAGATGGTCTAACTCAGAAATATGTGTGTCGATCGACACTCAGGTCATGTCGATCGATGCAGGGTGATTTCGAGTCGGATTTCCGAGCTGGTTTATCTCTGAAAATCCGAGATGGTTTAGCTCAGAAATATGTGCGTCGATCGACACTCAGGTCTGTGTCGATCGACGCAGGGCGATTTCGAGTCAGATTTCCGAGCTGGTTTAGCTCGTTCTTTTCTTCGTTTGGATGCTCCATCGATCCGTAGTCCCTGTCGGAAGACATGTTTGTCCGATTATGATGTCGTCTGTTTTGCCGAAACCATTTCTCCGATAAACGTTTAGGTGACATTGGCGGCATTTCGTACAACTTTGTCATTTACGCGTGATCTTGAACGTATAATTCAAACACTCGCTCATGCCCGACTGCTTGATCCTCTCTTCAGCTATTGTTTTCGTCGAGGAGGTTTTTGACCTCAACAGTTAGCCCCCTAGCTCGTTATGTCCGAATGCGGTGATGACGAGGTTGTTTTATTTATTCGAGGTGAAAACGATTGTCCGAGAGATTTTCATCCGTTACTATCGCTTTCGTGATAGCGGGTCGTATGAAGCATCGTCTTTTGGTCACAACCACTTCCTCCATGCCGAGACATTTGGTATCACGCATACTCATGGGCTGTTTTGTTATGACTTGCTCGGGCATGCTTGCGACAATATGAATGAAAAATGATCATTTTGAAATTCCATGCCTTGGTGAATTCTATATATATTCATTTCTCCATTCTTCACTTCTTACTCCTCTTCAAAGATAATAACCCAAAGGTAACTTCTCTCTCTAGCTTCTTTTTAGTTTCCTTGTGAGTTTTGTTAAGATTTCCAACTTCGTTCGTGTGAATTTGAGGCCTTGGATCTTTTTGAGCCTGAAATTCCTGTTCGGTAGTGTTTTCGACTAGGATGGTGGATCACGAATCGGAACATGGTCACGTTGGTTCTTCCGCAGGGAGATCCTCCGGGATTCGGCGCGTAACCAGGTCTCACACTACTCGTCCTTGATATTCGGCCACAGCGGATGTGCCGATCAAGGACGAACTCGAAGGTGTCCGAGTTAGTCGGGAAGAATTCCTTCGTCATTGGGATTATCCTCCAGATGTGCCGAAGAAGCGTCCAAGGAAGAAAAAGGTAATTCCTGATCCTGTTGGTTCGACGTTGTCGTCGGCAGAGTCAATTGCGACACTCCGATGTAAAGCTATGATTCCTGAGAATGTTATGATAATGATTCCATCTTCAAGCGACCGAGTGGAATCTCCACCAAAAGGGTATTTTTTGGTGTACGAAATCTTCTTCGAGTTATGCTTTCTCTGGTTACCGATTTATGAACTCATCATCCGCTACCTTCGACGCCATAGATTGGCCCTGACACAAATCACTCCCAGGGGCTTAAGGCATCTGGTAGGCATACTGGTTCGTAGTCTCGAATGTGGATTCAACCTCCGAGTGCTGCATCTTCGAAACATGCTGTACGTGGTCCCGACAAAACGAGATTCTGAGTATTACCTCAGGCCCTATCCTCATCGGGCGGTCGTAACGGGGTTCGAAAAGAAAGATTGTGAATGGAGGCATCATTTATTTTACGTTTTGATTGATGAAGCGTCTGTTGGAAAAGCTTGCGTTCCGTTGATGAAGTCGAAATGGGGGAAGCTTGATAGCGGACTTAGTTGTGTTTGTTGTTTAAATTTTTATTGAACTCATTTTCTAACGGAAAATTTCTTTATTTTCAGAGAAGGATATCTGCTTGACGTGCCCGCCGCGATTGATTCCCCTCATTTGGGCACTTCAGGAAGGTGGCACGAACTGGTTACATCACTTCTCGATAGAACGTGTTATCCGTGCCAGTCAGATGGAAACGGCTCGTGAGGCGGCGATACCCGATGAGAAAACGGATGTTGATGGCGATTGTCTGGACGATATTTGTTTTGAAGATCTTAGTTCAATATCTCCATGGCTTGCGGAAGGAGTTGATCTTCCAGAGTTTGACTTCCGTGGCTTCGACGACTGGATGGGTTATAGCACTTCGAGAGCTTGTGCCGATGCTGATATCGGCGTTGCGGGGACGAACATTTTGCGAGTCCCTATGTTGGATTCTGATATATCATGGTTTTTACCCATTTTAGACCATGATATAGATGTGTTTTTAGTGTCTTTTGTCTTTGTTTAGAGTCTTTTACAGGTTTAATCAGGTTTGGAGCTAATTGGAGATATTTGGAGCATTCTGGGACTTTTGGGACGTTTTGGCCGAGAGATTTACTCACTGTCCGATTTATTGATCATGCATCGACCGACACACCTTGTGCATCGGTCGACACACTAGCGAGATGGGCCGTACGCGTCGGTTTAATGAGGTTATGAAGATTTGCAAAGAAGCCCAAGATAGTTCCAGTATTTACACAGAAGCCCCAGCCGAGATTAGGCCTATATATAGAGGATTTTGGTGTTTATTTTACTTACGCTTTCATAATTAAGAGCAGAGGATTTTTAGAGCTTTTGGGGCTGATCTGAACCTATTACTTCATCTGTATTTGGAGAAGATTTCGAACCCCTTTTACTCTTATTCTTTTATGCAATTTATTCATTCCATGATTATGTTTTCATTATCTATGTCTGAGTAGATTCCTAGTTAGGTTTAGGGTTTTTCACATAGGATTTCATGACTTGCTAGACTTGTTCAATTTCAGTTAAGGATTCATAACTATATCTGTTCTTCAATTTAATTGTGCTTAAAGCTAGTTCTAACCTGATCAATTAGAATCTAGATCTTAGGTTGCTAAATACGTCACGGAAGTGGGGTTTAGGAATCTGAACTAATTAAATTGAGCAATTAAACTTTGCGCAAACGGAAGTTTGGTTTAGGATAATTGTGAACATATCAAACTTGGGATTAATGCTAGTTTAATCTGTTAGTTCTCGCAAACGAAAGTTTGGTTTGCTGCACTTAGGCTTAGAGAATTATCGCAAAGGAATTTGGTTAATTCTATATCTGTGTTTTGAGTTCTAGAACTGTGCTTAATTAGATCCTTGCTGAATGAACTGTCTGCTTGTCTGATTTCCTGAGAATACCCTAGGCTTGACGCTTTTAATTACTTGCTTTCACAACCGTTAATCTCTGCTACTGATTTACTTTCTCGCACTGCTTTCAATTCAATCATATTGCTTTATTTCTAGTATTAGTCTCTACTGTTCTGATCTATTGAGACCAAGTGTCCTTGTGGATTCGATAACCCTATATACTACTTTGACATTGCTGTTCACTTGCAGTTTAGTATAGGGATTAAAACTTTGAGCCTATCAAGTTTTTGGCGCCGTTGCCGGGGACTCTTAGAGTCTTCGATAGGACCGAACTTAGGGTTTTTACTAGAAATTTTTCTTTTTGTTTTTGCTTTTTTCGTTTTGTTTTTATTTTACTAACTTTTTCTCTAATTCTTTCTGTCGCAGGTAAAAATTTCGCCTTGCGTCGATCGTTGCATCCCTTGCGTCGATCGTCACTAGGCGATTCTGAGATTGAATCGATCGTTGCACTGATAGCATCGATCGTTGCTGGACGATTACAGACAGTTTATGCCAACGCAGAAAACTCGAAGTAATCCGAACTCGAGCTTGCTTAATCTCGGACTAGAGGAGCTTGGACGTCTAGAAAGGACTATCAGAAGAGAAAAGAGAGAGAGAATGGTACGAGAACGTCTGATCTTGATACCAGATGCTGAAGGTACCCTGAGGGACCAAGATAACAACCCGTACAATGCTGCTGGGCATCGGGTTGATGCTGAAAGGAATGTCATCCCTGATCATCCTGAGCAACAGCAACAGGAGCTGAACCGAAACCAAGGTCAAGGACAGGCCCAAGGTAGAGAGATGGTGGTTCATGAGAGGACACTAGCTGACTACAACATACCTGATGAGTTTCATGCAAACCGAGCAGCTTTGGTGCTTCCTGCTTTTGAGAGGAATGATTTTGAGGTAAAGACCATCTACTACCAGCTGATGAGACAGATTGCTTTTCATGGTCTTCAAGCAGAGCAGCCTATGGATCACATTGACAAGTTTGAGGACATAGTCACTGGCATGAAGTATGAAGGAGTATGCCCGGACTATCTGTTCCTTAAGCTATTTCCGCACAGTCTTGCTGGAGACGCTAGTGCATGGCTGAGACAACTGGCACCTGGTCAGTATACTACTTGGGCAGCCTTAAAGAGTGAGTTCCTGCGTCACTTTTATGATGATGCGCGCTCGGATCAGTCCAGACAGGACATACTCACTTTTTCCCAAGGAGCTGTGGAGCCCTTGAAGACTGCCTGGATGAGATTTAAGCAGTATCAGCGTGACTGTCCACACCATGGATTCACAGAAGTACAACTGATTGGTATTTTCTTCAGAGGCATAGATCTCCCTTATCAAACCGCGCTGGATAATTCCAGTAATGCTAATTTCAACACCAGGATTCCTACACAAGCTAAGCAGTTGATTGAGAACCTAATTGGCAGCAACAGTTGCAAGACGATGGATGAAAGGAGGAAGAAATCTGGTGGAACTGTAGAGAATTCTGATATAGCTAATATAAGATCCAGATTGGACACAGTCTACAAACTCCTGACAAGTAAGAAAGCTGTCCACTTTGCCCAAGATGTAGAAGTGATTCAGACTGAGGAGGAAACTCAGGAAGAAGATGTGAATTTCATAGGAGGTTCTGGTTTCCAAGGTAATAGATTCAGTAATCAACAAGGGAACAGATTCTCCAATGGAGGACAGACTGGTGGTTTTCAGAAGACCTATGGACAAGGTACTCAGAGAACCTATGGATCTACATCCTATCAGACTCCTCCTGCACCTACAGCCCATGAGAGCAAAATGGAGGCTATGATGGAACAACTGATTGAGAGTCAGACCAAGATTTCTGTGGACTGCAACAAGAAGTTGGACGCTGTCTATGAAGACCTCAATGGGAAATTTGAGTCTCTGAGCACTCACATGAAGCAGTTGGACACTCAGGTGAACCAGATGTCCAGCTCACTGAAGGGAAAAAGAGTGGCAGACACTCATGTTAAGGTCTGGTCTGTGTACATTAATGATGGATCTCACCTAGGTGAAAGATTTGAGCTAAGTACAGCTGAGTTGGTGACTGAACAAGAATTTTCGGATATTTGTGAAAAACTCTCGGGTGAAATCTGTTGCAGTGCGTCGATCGATGCAACATCTGTGCCGATCGATACACCATTCGGGATGGCAACGATCGACACACCCTTTGTGTCGGTCGTTGCAGGGCGTGAACAGACAGAACTGTCGGATGATAATGGCATAGATGCTGATTTGGAGCTTGATCGCCTATTCAATGGAGCCTCTGAGATTACTCAACAGGAGATCTACGAACAGATTTTTAGACAACACTCCTCAGTGTCTGAAGTGATTAGGCAAGAGATTGAAGAGCTGAAGAAATTAGAAGGGATTGGTGAAGAATTGGAAGAAATTCCAACTTCTGATGATCCACCTTATCATCCATGTGTGCAGAGGTACCTGAACAAGATGTTGCCCCTGGATGATGATCTGAAAGACTGGGTGATAATAGTTCCTCAGCATATTAGTGATGTTCTGCTAACTAAGGTCCCGAAGAAGCTACCTGATCCTGGAGTCTTTGTGCTGGATTGTTCTATCTTTGAGGATAGCTTTAGGCGTTCTCTGTGTGATTTAGGAGCTGCTGGAAGTTTGATGCCTTACTCTGTGGCAGAGAAGCTGGGTATGTTGGATTTTACTCCTACTAGGACTTCTCTTGTCCTAGCTGATCAGTCCATACGAGTTCCTGAAGGACTCCTTATGGACATTCCGGTGAGAGTTGGAAACTACTTAGTTCCAACGGACTTCCTTGTGCTGAGATATGACTGTGATCCGGATGAAGCATTATTGCTTGGGAGACCCTTTTTGGCTACTGCAGGAGCGTTGACTGATGTTAGGAACAGCTTGATAGACCTCCATCTGGGAGATGAACCACTGCACTATGAGATGGATAAGCTGCGAAAGCCACTGATAGATGGGCAGACATTCACCATAAGGGACGCAGATTTTGAGCAGCCTGATCATACTATGGTTATAGATCCTGGAGCACATTTCACTCCATCTTTTCTTGGACATGAGCATTCCGTAACAGCCTACTCACCACCCTGGATGAGGAGACTTGAACAGAGACAGAAAAGGTCTCTGTCAGGACCTCCTGGTACTTGAAAATTTCCACCCGTCCGGTCAAGCTATTGACCTTAAACAAGCGCTGGGTGGGAGGCAACCCACCATTAGGTACTGGTGTTTTTCTACTTAATTTTTTGGTGTTTTTGTTAGGATTTTACGTTTGTTTTTGTTTCTGGTGAGTTTATGTTTGCAGGTCTCGGATAAATCGCAGTGCAACGATCGACGCACTTCTGTGTCGATCGTCACAACACGAAAGGAATCGCATTGCAGCGATCGTTGCGGTCCTGAGCAACGATCGACCATACACGAAAATCGCCAAGTAACGGTCGATGCACTTAGTGCATCGGTCGATGCCTGAGCGACAGAGGTAACCCGACAGACATAATTTCACCTTTTCAATTTTTTATTTTCTTTTTACCGATCCTTCGCTGGACACTACTGGGGACAGTGTGTCTTAAGTGTGGGGGAGGTGCTACTGACTTTTGTTTTCTGTTTTCTTAAGAGTCAGTCCGTTTTTCAAAAAAAAAAAAATTTGTTTTATTGAGTCAAAATAGTTTAAGTAAGAAACTATGATTTTCTGAGAAGATTTACAAGACTTGCAGGAACTTAAGTAACCATTGGGATGAAGTTGCAGGATCTATCTCTGACTATTAGAAAACCCCATCACAGATCAACCTACTGGGAACACCCACATCACTTCAGGTATCAGAGGATCCTTTACTGACTTCAACCTTAATACTGACTTAGATTTCTCACCTAAGGGCTTGGTATACTTTGTGTCGGATTCCCTTGTTAGTTCTGACACAGCCTGTCAACCTATCCTATTTAGTTCCCTTCTCCCCTTCTATAAAGTAAAAAAAAAAATATAATAAACCGAGGATGAGTTAGTAACTCCGAAGTGGTAATGGGAATAGTAGCAAACACTATTATCTCTCATGTGATCCATGGAATGTGTCCAAAGTACACCCCATAACGGGAAGAACACTGATAAAAAAAAAAATGATACCCAGTGGGGAAAAATCAGTTGTTAAAGAAGGGAAAGAGAAGAAAGGGACTAGAGAAAGGTAGTATGGTGGTCTAGAGCTGATAAGGTAAGAATCCATGTGCCCTTTGATCGATACTCCTTAGGTGAGACCGCACTTAAATACTTGCAGAAGTCAGTAGGGAGAATTTGAATGCTTGAATGTGATTGTGGAGTTTACCTAGGACAGTTGCTAAGTGTGGGGGAAGTACATGTTGGTCTTGATATCCTGTGATTGATTCTTTCAGTGGTTTACTAAGGGGAATCTGAGTATTGTAGCTTCTAGGATGAAATGAGTTTCTGAAGAGTTTTCAAACCTCTTCACCATGTTTTAGTTCTATGTTTTGCTTGAGGGCAAGCAAAGGCTAAGTGTGGGAGAGTTGATATATCATGGTTTTTACCCATTTTAGACCATGATATAGATGTGTTTTTAGTTTCTTTTGTCTTTGTTTAGAGTCTTTTACAGGTTTAATCAGGTTTGGAGCTAATTGGAGATATTTGGAGCATTCTGGGACTTTTGGGACGTTTTGGCCGAGAGATTTACTCACTGTCCGATTTATTGATCATGCATCGACCGACACACCTTGTGCATCGGTCGACACACTAGCGAGATGGGTCGTACGCGTCGGTTTAATGAGGTTATGAAGATTTGCAAAGAAGCCCAAGATAGTTCCAGTATTTACACAGAAGCCCCAGCCGAGATTAGGCCTATATATAGAGGATTTTGGTGTTTATTTTACTTACGCTTTCATAATTAAGAGCAAAGGATTTTTAGAGCTTTTGGGGCTGATCTGAACCTATTACTTCATCTGTATTTGGAGAAGATTTCGAACCCCTTTTACTCTTATTCTTTTATGCAATTTATTCATTCCATGATTACGTTTTCATTATCTATGTCTGAGTAGATTCCTAGTTAGGTTTAGGGTTTCTCACATAGGATTTCATGACTTGCTAGACTTGTTCAATTTCAGTTAAGGATTCATAACTATATCTGTTCTTCAATTTAATTGTGCTTAAAGCTAGTTCTAACCTGATCAATTAGAATCTAGATCTTAGGTTGCTAAATACGTCACGGAAGTGGGGTTTAGGAATCTGAACTAATTAAATTGAGCAATTAAACTTTGCGCAAACGGAAGTTTGGTTTAGGATAATTGTGAACATATCAAACTTGGGATTAATGCTAGTTTAATCTGTTAGTTCTCGCAAACGAAAGTTTGGTTTGCTGCACTTAGGCTTAGAGAATTATCGCAAAGGAATTTGGTTAATTGTATATCTGTGTTTTGAGTTCTAGAACTGTGCTTAATTAGATCCTTGCTGAATGAACTGTCTGCTTGTCTGATTTCCTGAGAATACCCTAGGCTTGACGCTTTTAATTACTTGCTTTCACAACCGTTAATCTCTGCTACTGATTTACTTTCTCGCACTGCTTTCAATTCAATCATATTGCTTTATTTCTAGTATTAGTCTCTACTGTTCTGATCTATTGAGACCAAGTGTCCATGTGGATTCGATAACCCTATATACTACTTTGACATTGTTGTTCACTTGCAGTTTAGTATAGGGATTAAAACTTTGAGCCTATCAGATTCGCCGGATCAGGTCGTGGCTCCCGAGTCTAGTCGAGGGCCTGTGAAGAGACATGGGGAAGATTTTGAGGTGCCGCAACCTGAAATTCCGACATGGTCTTGTGATGGCGATGGGTCTATGTATACGAACGCTGATACAGTTGCCAGCTTTTGCGCGGATGTCCGCCATCCGGGAGATCTCCCCATTCGATGCGAAGATATGATCTGCGGCGAATCATCTACCGCTGCTAGGCAGGATATGCTGAGGGTTAGCTTCTTTATTTTGCCGTGGGGCATGTAGTCTTATCTCATCATCTTGCTAACCTGTCCAAGTTTTTGTTTTTAGGCGTGGGCTTCGGTCAATCGTCATGCTGCTGAGGCCGATACGAGGCTTCGTGGAATTCGGGATCGCTTTGCGAGGCGTTCTGTCGATAATGTGCGCTTGACGGATTCAGTTGCGGCCATGAGAGCTTCTATGAAAGAAAGAAAGAATAAGCTTGATACAGCGAGGTTTTCTCTTGATGATGAGAGGACTGCGGCCCTAACCGACGTTGAGGCCTTAAAAACCCGACTTGCCGAGAGAAGTTTCCCGTGAGGTATCTCTTCGGATCGCGGCCGAGAAAGGGAAAAGGGGAATGTTGAAGAAAATCGCGTCCCGATTCTCCAAACTGAGGAAGATTTTCTCGAAATTGCCCCCGCTATAGAAAGGCAAAGCCGGTTTATTGCGGCAAGAAGCAACCTGGAATTGATCACTGACTTGAGATCCGAACACCCTCCGGCATTTGAATCCGAGGAAGCTGATCTAGTATCGAGCTTCCGGGAGAGGGAGACGTCTTTGAGTATACCCGGCTGATTGCTGAAGCCAGTGATTATGTTGATCCATCTTCGTTTTGTGGTGAAGATGCCTACTCGTCTCAAGGAGACTCTTTATTTTAGGAGCACATATGTGATTCGTGTTTCGATGGTATTTTCAAAGCGGTTGGTCGTTGTGATAGTATGTGTTTGAATGTTTTAATGCCTTTAACCTTTCCTTGTATTCTGAAGTAGAAGATTGCTTAATGTATGATACTTGACGTGGTTTCTCTTTTTGAGATTCGTTTCGCAGACTGCGTTGTCTTGATTGATAGTTCAAATTGGTCAAATTTGAGATTCTCGAATCAATGCAGCTTGGATCCGAACGGACTTAGCTTGGAATTGGCTCAGTTCGGATCGGTGTGCTTATGGAGTGTTACACTGGACTTCTTGGCGATTAGACTAGTGTGCTTGGAGGCGTCTTACTAGGTTTTGAATCCGAGAGATAATAACGTGTTTTTCTCTCGTGGATTAGTAATGTATAGACCAATGTGTTCAGAAACGTTCTTATTGGATTTTTGGGAGTTTCACGACTGATTCTGGTACTAGTGCGGGATTTGCCCGTCTTACATTCCCAAGTTGGCCGTGTACTTGATTATGACGTTGTCGAGACCAGTGTGTCGTGTTTTACTGGGTTTAGATTTCCGATCCCGATTTTCTGCGAGATTTTCGCCTCGTATCTTTCGTTTTTCGAAAATAAGTCGGTATCCGCAGGACCACCTTTCAAAGATACCGAACCAAGATATACTTGGCCAAACGTCACTTTACCAACGTGCTGAGTAGCGTCATGCTGGGTTTCTTTTTGCGAGGGTTTATTATCGTCTCTAGTACTGGTGCGGCGGATTTGAAGACCTGTCAACAACCCGTATTCGGGATTTTACGTCAACTTCTCGACTTATGTTCCCTTTGCCGATAATAAACATACCTTGACGGTATTTTAAAGAATTTTTCTAGCGCGCTTCTATCCGTTTGTTGGATGTATAGTGCCTTAGTCCGCATGGGATGTGTCAGCTAATATCCGTGTAGGATGTGTGGGTTTGTCCACTGCGGCCGTCAGCGGACAAAGCAAGTAGTTCCTAACAACTATATAACAATCTAGTAGGCTAGGTCTAAATTCCGAAACTAGTGTTCTAATTTTGATAAATGGTATGCAAATAAATAAAAAGGGGGTTTATCATTACCTGGCGATTTTCCGAGTATGGTTGGAAAGTTGAGTTTTTGCGGTCTCCAAAATTTTGCGGAAGGCGGCTATCTTTAGAGAAGGTTCATCTCGGATTTTTGGGATGTCCTCCTATGATTCGAGGATTTCCGAGATGGTTGAGTTACAGATCCGTGCTGTTTCAGCTTGGATTTCCGAGCCGGTTGAGCTTAGATCCGAACTGTTTTAGCTTGGATTTCTGAGCCGTTGAGCTTAGATCCGAACTGTTTTAGCTCGGATTTCAGAGATAGTTGAGTCTCAGACCTGCGTTGTTTTAGCTCGGATTTCCGAGACGGTTGAGTCTCAGATCTGTGCTGTTTCAGCTCGGATTTCCGAGGTGATCTTGGTCCGAGCTGTTCTTAGTTCTGTGTTGCTTGGAAACTCCTAGTTGTTTTTGACCCGAAATTTCCGAGATGGTTTATTCCAGATCTCTGGTTGGCTTTGGCGGACGAGTTTTGAGAATTGTTTCAGAAATTTTGCGAGATCCGATATTGTTTCAAAAATTTGCGAGACCCGATATGGAAGTATAGATATATACGGACCCACTCCCCCTCTTTTTTGAGAGGGGGGACAGCTGCACCAATCAAGACGATTGGCTGCCTACGTACCCCTTACGGGGATCAAGCCGTCCCGTAGTTCAAATTTTTTTTTCCAGCATTTTCAGTATCGGAACTTTCTCAGGTGCGTTGCGTTCCATCCGACTTTGGTGTTGTCCGTTGTGTCGAGCTCGTAAACCTCAGGACGGATCTCTATCGTAATCATGTAGGGTCCTTCCCAGTCTGCTTCGGTTTTCCGAAGTGTTGAGTTTTGCCAGATTCTTCTTAGGACGAGGTCTCCTACAGAGAAGCGTTGGTTGCGATTTCCGATTTGGCGAGGTGGGCAGCTTTTTCCGTTGCATTTGGTCGATGTCCCGATCTCTCATTCCGTCGTTCTTGACTTCCCCAGATTGTTCTCACTCCGAAGGGGTTGGGAACTTGACGCATATGTGATAAGTCGACGGGACCGCCCTCATAGAATATATCCATGGAATTCCGAGAATCGCTCCGTAGATCGTCGGGTGATCCACAACTGTAAATTCAATGACTTTGAAGGTTCCTCCGGCGACTATAGGCAGCTCAATTTTTCCGAAGGTGGTTATGGAGCCTCCAGCGAATCCTGTTAAGGATGTTTGGGAAGGTGTTACTTCGTCAAGTTTACTCCCACCTTCTTTAGAGTCTCGCAGAAGATTAGGTCCACAGAACTTCCAGTGTCGATAAGTATGTTTGGTACACGATGATTCCAGATGATTAACTCCACGACCAGCGGCTTCTTTCCTGGATGGCTGGTTTCCGATCTCGGTATATCCTCGAATGTTATCGTAGGATCTGGGTAGCGTCTTGATGCTCGATCTCTGAAGCCTTCTCTCGGGATAGATGCGTTACGTGACCGTCGAGGATATGGATCAAGAGGGAATCTCTGTCTTGGGCGGTATTGTGGCCCCTCCACGATCATGTTTATCCTTTGTCTGCTGACTGCTTTAGGATCTTCGTCGTTCCCTTTTCTCCGCTTGTTGTTACTCGTTGCGATTTGTCCTTCCTGATGGCTTCGTTCTCGATCTGTTTTGTTTGCATCTTTGCCTTTGTTCGGCTTACTTGACTGATTTCCGGTTTTTTCCATCGTCAAGGTCCTTCAGGGTTATTGTATCCCTAGTTCTCCGGCTACGAGTTTAGCCGCAAGTTTGATTCCTAGTCTGCGACAGACGGTAGTGTTATGTTCGTAGGATTGGTGGTAATCGCAGAAAGTTTTCTCATCGTAGGAGCTAGGATTCCTCGTCCAAGTGTTCCAAGAGCTTTTCCTCCGTTCTGCTGGCCTGTCTTTTTGCTGGTCTGATCCGATCTGGTAGTTATGCGACCCAGTCGTTCTTTCATGCCGTGAATTGCTGCTTGGCCTTGAGGCTCGCCTCTCTCCACTCGCGCTTGTCGACGCACGGGTTTCCTTACTTGCATGCCTTTTCGATTTGTGCTTTTCGGACAAGACCTTCATCTCCTCTTTATCTACGATGAAATCGATTGCTCTGTGTAAGGCGTCTGCCATTGTCTGTGGTCTGTTCAGCGAGATTTCTTTCCTAAAATCCGACTCGTACCAGAGTGCTTTCTTTAATGCATCGATACCCACTTTATTTCTCAAATTCTCAATGCGGCTGGCGACTCTTTTGAATCGCTCGATGAATTTCCTTAGGCTTTCGGTTTCGCCTTGACTCAAAGCCCACAGGTCGACGTCGGAAGTCTCCCTGTCCACGAATATGGAGTATTGTTTCATAAATTCCTCCGATAGTTGTTGGAAGTTTCTGATGGAGTCGCGCTCTAGCCTTGAAAACCACTCCAGGGCGGCTCCTTTTAGATGTTCCACGAACAGAAGGCAGAAGCCGGCATCTCTGTCCCTTCGGGTGAGATTCGCTCTTCCCATCTGGATTCAGAAGGCCATCATATGAGCCTTCGGATTAGTTGCTCCGTCGTAGAATGGGATTTTGAGCTTGCCCGGATTGGAAATCTGAGTCCCGGTTATTTGAGTTTTGAACTGTGTCTTTCTCGTCTCTTCGAAGACACGATCTATCTCCGGGGCGGCGCTGGTTGCTCGGTGAACCTGTGATCGCACCGTTTTGATTTCTGATGTTGTCTGGGCCAGCGCGTCTCTAAGTTCATTGAGCTCGCTCCTTTTGCTGCTTCTCTGCCGTTGAGTTGGCCTGTTTTGACGAGTTTGTTCTACGTCCTCTTCTTCTGAGAATTCGTCGTCGCTTTGGTGTGGGATGTATCGATCTGCATTGATTCTCTCTTCGTCATCGGAAGGTGACGCATTTTTGTCCTCAGGCGGGATCGAGCCTTCGTTCTCGCAATCTTCTGTGTTGTCTGTTACCGTGGATTTTTGTCTTCGCATTATCGGAGGAGGATCCGTAGCGTTGGGTCTTGTCGCTGGCGGAGTTCGTTCTCCGGTAGTTTGCTCGCAATGTTGAGACGAATTCCTTGTTGGTCCTCCGAAATCCGAGAAGTCCAGGCGTCTTCGTTCAATCGGGGTGAAGTTCACCGTTCGGGTGGTTCGAGTGCAGTTTCCGGTTTTCAGTCTTTCGATCTGTTCAGTGAGGGTGATGTTCGATTATCCCTTTCTTCCGCCTTTTCTCTCAGTGCCGCTACCATCTCTTTCAACTCGGCGAGAGTTGCGTTGATTGTTGTGTCTGGTGTGGTCGTGTTTGTAACGTTGCCGCTTGCTAAAGTGTTACCAGCGGTAACGTTGGGCGTGTTGCCATCGCTCGGCATTTGTCGACTTGTTTCGTCTTCGTTTCCGTTGGTGGCCATCTCTTCGGTCCGTTATCCGGTGGTTTTTAAGTGTCGAAAATTTCTCAGGTCCCCACAGACGGCGCCAATTTGTGAGAGTCGAAACTCGCACAGTCAAAACTTGTAGAGCAAAACTTTTAGGGAACATAAACTTTCAAGGATAACCACGAAACTAGCAAACCCGCATGACGTTTTATTGATTAGAAGTCGAAAAGAGTACAAAGATCGAAACAAGAGTAAAAGAATCAGAAAGAAAGTACAAAAGAACTCTGAAACGGCTAAGGGAAATTTCTAGGTTCTTAAGTCTAGGTCTAGGGTTTTTCGCTCTGCCTTTCTCGTATGGCTTCCACCTCTTTTAATAGTTGCGGCGAGTCAGCTTTCGAGAATATTTCCGCAAGATTTGCGGAAATCTTCCTGTTGTTATCTCCTTCCTTTTTCCGTTAAGATGTACATTTCTATCTCGGATTTTCCTTTTCAGCTCTTCTCAATCTCTTTCTTTACTTCTTTGTCTTTCCGCGGCTTGACTTGTTTGCTGATGGGCCGAGAACGGACGATCGGAGTCTATTCATGTACAAACTTACTTATTCGTCCCAAAGTCGTCGTATATTTGGGCCTAAGTTCTTATTTCTCTCAGGCTCGACCCATCGGCCCACATCGTCGGCTCAAAAAGGTATGGGTTGATGTTTCCGAAGATGGGTCGCGACAAGTTATGCGTATCGGCAAATGTTTGGTTATCCGTTCGGAAAGTTCAGCTCGGAAAACCAGAAACGGTTTAGGTCGGAAATCCGAGATGGTTTGGCTCAAAGGTTCAACTCAGGATTCCAGACGGGCAACTCATGATCAGGATCGAGAAGCGATGGGTTTAGATCCGAGCTGGTTCATCTCGGAAAATCCGAGCTGGTTTATCTCGGAAAATTCGAGCTGGTTCATCTCGGAAAATCCGAGCTCGTTTATCTCGGAAGATCCGAGATGGTTCATCTCGGAAATATGTGCGTCGATCGACACTCAGGTCTGTGTCGATCGATGCAGGGTGAATTCGAGTCGGATTTCCGAGCTGGTTATCTCGGAAAATCTGAGATGGTCTAGCTCGGAAATATGTGTGTCAATCGAAAATCAGGTCGTGTCGATCGATGCAGGGTGATTTCGAGTCGGATTTCCGAGCTGGTTTATCTCGGAAAATCCGAGATGGTTTAGCTAGGAAATATGTGCGTCGATCGACACTCAGGTCTATGTCGATCGACGCAGGGCGATTTCGAGTCAGATTCCCGAGCTGGTTTAGCTCTGATTTCCGAGCTGGTTTAGCTCGGAATTTTGAGCTGGTTCAGCTCGTTCTTTGCTTCGTTTGGATGCTTCATCGATCCGTAGTCCCTTTCGGAAGACATGTTTGTCCGATTATGATGTCGTTGTTGGGATTATGTCCTGAAATCACATTGTACGAACTCTAAAGATAGTTGTATTGTCGAGATCGGACAATTCATGTGATACTGGGTAATCATAATGTTTTGCTAGAAACCACTTATGACAAATGAGTTGTAACTCATTTCCAGTATCGTGTGAACCTACAGGGTCACACACCTAAGCAAGTTGGATATACTCTGCATGGGATTGATCATTGGCATATGATCTGATCGATGTGTATTGGATACAGATCGAATTGGGTTTAAAAGAGGTGTATCGATCGACACCAATGGGTGCGTCGGTCGATACAGAACGTGTGTCGATCGACACCACTAAGTGTGTCGGTCGACACAAGGGCGAAACCGAAACTGATGTTTCGGTTCACCGCTAGGTCAATATATAAACGAGTTTATAGATTCGACCGAGTGTGTGAGTTGCTGTGCGCCGCCCAGAGTGTTTTCTCAGAGAGAAAACACAGAAACCTCAGAGAACCTAAAGTCCCAGGGAGATCCGAGCACCGGTTCTAGCATCCCGGCGGATTCCAGCTTGTGTGCGTGTGGACTGAACAGTAGAGGCGCAACGATTGGGGCGCTGCAGATCTCGTGTTACCACAAACTTCCGCTGCCTAAAACTCCAGGTAAACACAGATCTGATTCATGATTCAATTAACTAGACCCTAGATCCTAGGCTATCGGGAACTCGCGAGAATTCTGAATCTGTAGAATTGGCTCTGATTCCTAACAGTGGTATCAGAGCCTTAGGGTTTAACCATTGAATCTGTGGCATTTAAATCGAATACTGATGAATTTGATTAGTTTAATGCTTTAAAATCGTGTTTTTGGAGAATTGAATCTCGAATTATTTCTCTGCTGAAAAACGATGAACTTCTATTTTCGCATGGTGTCGATCGACACACTAGGTGTGTCGGTCGACACAGAACCGCGAATTTGACAGAGTCGGCGGCTAGGGTTTCTCGCAAAGAAAACCCGAAAGCCTTCTGTGTCGATCGATACACTGGGTGTGTCGGTCGACACAGTTCAGACTCGGTCGAGTGTCGATCGACACAGTTTGTGTGTCGGTCGACACAGAACAATATTCGGCGGCTAAGGTTTTCTCGGAGAAAACCTAAAAGGCCAACTTCGTCGATCGACACAGGTTATGTGTCGGTCGACATAGACCAAGCGAATGGTTAATCGGTTCAATTGGATTGGACCGGTTATCATGCTTGGTTAAGTCCGAATAGATCGGTTTGAATTGGATGAATCGGTTCAATTGGATTGAACTGATTATCTCAATCAGCATGAACCGATGGGTTGAATCAGTTTGATTGGATAATACGGTTCAATTGAATTGGACCGGTTATTCCAATCAGTTGAAACTGGTTTAAACGGTTTAAATTGGATGAATTGGTTCAATTGGATTGAACTAATTATACCAATTAGTATAAACCGATTGGTTAAGATCAGTTTGATCAGATAAGTCGGTTCAATTGGATTGGACCGGTTATCAAAACGATCTTCGGTTTAGGTCTATGTCGACCGTCACACATGGGTTGTGTCGATCGACATGACCGGTTCGATGAACCGGGTTAATTGAATTAACTGGTTATCGAAGTCCGGTTATGTTTGGTGGTATCGATCGACAGACATAGTCTGAGTCGATCGATACAGTGCTCGGAATTCTGGTTATTGAACCTTGAATTTGCAGAAACCAAACTAAACTTAAACGTTGATCAAAGATTAGCTTCAATATGGTCAACTGTCAAGACTCGTTTCGTTGTGTGATATTCTGGCCAAGAGCTTGGTGTCCACAATTACGTGAGTAAGGCAGGTAGTAATGTTGATGGTTTTGCAGTGCTTAACATCAAAAATTACATGACCCAAGAGATTGATTTGCTAAACTTTTGGGTTTAGTTTCCTCAACTAAATATCAAGTGACCTTGATGTCTTGCCCAATCTTGTCACTGTCAAGACTTGTTTCGTATGTTGGATAATCTTGGAGTCCTTGGTATCCACTGCTACATGAGTAAGGCAGGTTGATGTAGCCCCGGAGCGGAAGCTTGAGTTATGGATTGATGGAGGACAAGCACTGGCTTAAAAGCTCTCTTACTTGACTGAGATGGATGGAATGGATGAATGAAATGATTGACTCTCTCAACCGGTGGGTTTGATTGACTCTCTCAATCGGTGGTGAACTAGTTCTGCTTGAGTCACACAAGCAAACCTAATCCAATAATCTTCGGAGACAATTGAATCACTCAAAAGAATCCTAAGACAAAAGATCTTAACAAAGAACACTCTTTGAAGAAACTGAATAATACTTTGATTGAAGGTTGAAAGGTGATTTACAAATGAGCTAAACTATGCCTTTATAGGCTCTTTACAAACGGTCATATTGACCTTGAACAAGAAAGAAATCGAACTTAATGAAACTAGCCGTTGGGGCTGATTTTGGTGAGGATCCTTGATCTTGTTGCTTTCTTTGTATCTGGATGGCTTTAAGGGATAAGTGAGGATCCTTGGGACAGCTTGATTGACAAACAATTCGTGGCTTTCATTCTTGGAAAGAAGCCGTTGGTGTTTGATCTCTTTCTTCTCCAAAAATGGTAAGTATGACTTGTTGAAGTTATGGAGAATCTTGTGTGGTCTTGTGCAGCTGGGAACGTCTAGACTTGATGGAAAGGAGCTCAATACACTGTAGTTTTGATAGGTAAACGTTTGGCGCTGAATTGACCTTCCAAATGTGAATGCTTCCATATATGGCAAGTCTGCTGAGCTAGTGCCGATGCTACTTCCTGAGCTAGCTGTGATGCTACATATGGTTAGCTCCTTTTCGGTATCTTCTTCTTGTGTCATCTTTTGGGGATGACTCTTCTTAGTGGCATGCTGATGATGAGCTGAGCTAGATTTCTTGACCTTGGTCTCCACTTGAGCTAAGATAAGCTCATACGCCTTGTTGGATCTTCTCGGCTCCATAATCTCTTCTCCATGTGTTATGATTCCTCCTGGGTCATATGTCTTCTTAGGATTGATTGTTGTATGTATAATCAATCCTATGCCTTTTGTTGGATCAGAACTCATTATTGCCTTGACTTCTCTTGGTCTCCTTGCGCTGATTGACGTAGTGGTTGAGTTAGCGATTGAGTCAGTGAGCGCCTGGTTTGATCTGGTTCTGATGACCGCATCATACCCTCCCTCTTCAAGAAGTTTTGACCTCAAAACTTGATAACCTGCACATAGATAAGTCAAGTTAGTCCAGTGAAGTGAATGAGGGTTTAGAAGATTACCTTGGGAATCATTTTGATTCTGGTATAGTTGTGGAGCATCCGGTGGCTCTTCTTTGAGTAAATAGGACAGCAATGCTCCTCTTCTTTGAGCTGGTGTGATGCCTCCTTTGCTTATCTTGCTTCTGCTCTCTTTAAGACCTGAAATATCCTCAACAATCTGGCGAAGAAACAAGTGCATTATGGGATCCTTATCACATAAATAACGGTTTGAATCATTTTCCCTAGAGTCATCTTCATGTGCTACTGATATCTCATCCTCTTGTAAGCTTAACAAATCCTTTAGCACAGCTGTTGAGTCATGAGAAATGAAGTGGATCAAAGAAAGACTCACAATGTTATTTGATGTAGTGTCCTTGCTTTGGTCTGGTGGCTCTTCCTTGATCTCCCATTTGGCCTTATCTTTAAATCTAATCCCTGTCTCAACACTTGACTCAAGAAACAAGTGCATCATACCAGTGGATTGATAATCAAGAATACTCATTCGAAGTTCAGAAATAACCTCATGTTTGGTTGAAGCATGATATACGTCAAGCCTTTGATTTGCTTGTGGCTCATGTGTGGAAACATGGCTCGGTTTTGGTCTCTCTTTCAAGACTCCTTCTTCCTTTGGCTTCTTGATCTTTATCAGACCTGTACCTAAGTCAACTCTTAAGGGAAAGAGCAAGTGGATTATATCTGAGTTTGAGGCTTTAAAAACAGGTTGCATAAGATTGAAGCTTACCATTATGGCTTTGATAAGCTGGTTCAGAGTTGCCTCTCTCCTTATGCGTGTACTACTAGAAGTTTCATGCTCTAGTCCATCATTGGTTGAAGCTCCCTGATCTTTCTCATCTTGATTCCTTTGTGTTGATGGTTCTGTCCGAAACTTGACTTCATGACCTATATCTTTCTCAAGTTCTCTTGGACAAGACAAATGCATTATTATATCCTTGGAATCATTATAAACTGTTTCAGTAAGACAATTACTCACCTTGCCTTGTTCATGTCTTGGTGCATCAGTCATGATGGTACCTTGAATGTACTCTTGTCCTTCACTAGCTTGTAGCTCATGACATTGGTGTTGCTCCACTTATTCTTTAACACCTAAACTTTTATGAACCTTTTGGTCCAGACACAAGTGCATCATAACAGTGGTTGGAAAAACAAGTTTATTTACTCTAAGTTCAGAATTCACCTTGTTTGCTTGCACCTCACGGTTGTTGTCCTTTTGACTTGTGTGCTCTTGAGCTACTTGGCTGCGACTCTCCTTTACTCTAGAGATGACCATAGCTCTCTTAGGGCAGTCACTATGGGATGTAGTCTGGTGTGTGACATCTATGGATGCTGGTAGCATCACTTGATCAGGTTGTGATGTTGGTGCATCGGTCCACTTGACTTTTTCACTCTCCTTTGAACAAATCAGGTTTGGTAGTGTACTCTGACCTCCATGCTCTTCTTCTGATCTTGTTCCTGATTCAAATTCCTTGGGCAAAGACAAGTGCATGAGTCTTGAATTGGAAATTAAAATATCAGATTGCACAAAATTATCATTTGTGTCAGTTACTTCCAATTTCAATTCGGATGTTATATCATTGAACAACTTCTTAGATGGACAATTTGCAGCAAAATGTCCTCTTCTATGGCACCTATAACATGTTGGCTCTTTGGAATTTACAAGGTTAGAACACTTACCTTGTGTTGGCGTGTCTCGCAACTTGAGTGAGGCATCAAATCTAGGTCCGGTTGCATTGGGTGAAGCTTTGCGGCTGTGCTTCTGCTCTTGCTTCTTTGGGTACAAAATCTCCATGATCTCCTGCCATTTCTGATCCTGCTTTGCTTGAAGAGTCTTCTTAGATTCTTGATAGCAATCAGACTTGGGTTTTGGAGCAGCTTGTGCTTCGGATGCAATCTTCACTCTCTTGGTTGTGGTTTGAAGCTTCTCCACAAATTCCTTTTTCATCCTGGACTTGAGATCTCTCCAATCTAGTACTGGCTTCTTAAGGATGGTTGGTGTGCTCTCCTTTAGCCACCATTCATAAGCCTTTTCTGTGAAGGCTGAGACAGCTTGTACTAGCCTCCTTTCCTTTGGAACTTTGTTAACTTGTAACCACTCCTCCATGTTGTTTTCCCATTGCAAGTATGCTTCAGGATCTTTGCTAATTCCTGAGAAGATTAGGGAACCTCTTGTTCTGGTGGTTGGCTGCCTTGTGCTTACTTGTTGGGCTGTAGCTTTCCTTGTATCAGTGAGCTGACGTTGAGCTAGTACATGGTATGAAGTAACTCCATGATTTTTGAATGCACCCTTGTGCCTAGGTGGGTGGTACTCTCCATACATGTCTGCTACTGAATCTTCACGATCCTCCATGTCACTGATTTAGTACCTGAAACAATAAACTCAAAGTGTATCAATATGCTCTGAAGTTATGCAACTTAAGCTTCAAGACAATCCAAACAATAAAATCAACACACGGTTCTAAAAACCTTTGGGAAGTTTTAAATTGTCTTAAAGGACACCCTGAAATCGATTTAGGATTCAAAACTTTTCGAAAAAGATTGAAATAGGCTGGTTGGTTCTCAAAATATCAAGTTTCCTTATTTGTGTGTTGCACACAATTTTGGATGGTTTAAAAAAGGAAAACTGAATTTTCTGTGACAAATCAAGGGAGCCTTTTATTAAAACTTTCGAAATCTTTTGGAGAAACAAAAAGGAAAGAAACACTTTGAACCAAAAATTCTAATGAAAATCGGATCAAAAATGTTAAACTTCTTCTTCTTTGTTAAATCTCTTTTTTTTTTTTGATAAATGCAAAAATAAGAACTAAAACAAAAGAACACAAAACAAACTTTTTTTTTTTTGATTTAAGATGCAAAACAAAACATAAAATGAAATAAATGCAAATGAAAACAATTTTTATGGATTTTTGATTTAAGATGAAATGAAAACAAAAACTAGATGCGATAACCGAAAGGATAAAGGATAGGATACACCTGATGTAGGAACCTTTCGGCTCTGATACCAGATGATGTAGCCCCGGAGCGGAAGCTTGAGTTATGGATTGATGGAGGACAAGCACTGGCTTAAAAGCTCTCTTACTTGACCGAGATGGATGGAATGGATGAATGAAATGATTGACTCTCTCAACCGGTGGGTTTGATTGACTCTCTCAATCGGTGGTGAACTAGTTCTGCTTGAGTCACACAAGCAAACCTAATCCAATAATCTTCGGAGACAATTGAATCACTCAAAAGAATCCTAAGACAAAAGATCTTAACAAAGAACACTCTTTGAAGAAACTGAATAATACTTTGATTGAAGGTTGAAAGGTGATTTACAAATGAGCTAAACTATGCCTTTATAGGCTCTTTACAAACGGTCATATTGACCTTGAACAAGAAAGAAATCGAACTTAATGAAACTAGCCGTTGGGGCTGATTTTGGTGAGGATCCTTGATCTTGTTGCTTTCTTTGTATCTGGATGGCTTTAAGGGATAAGTGAGGATCCTTGGGACAGCTTGATTGACAAACAATTCGTGGCTTTCATTCTTGGAAAGAAGCCGTTGGTGTTTGATCTCTTTCTTCTCCAAAAATGGTAAGTATGACTTGTTGAAGTTATGGAGAATCTTGTGTGGTCTTGTGCAGCTGGGAACGTCTAGACTTGATGGAAAGGAGCTCAATACACTGTAGTTTTGATAGGTAAACGTTTGGTGCTGAATTGACCTTCCAAATGTGAATGCTTCCATATATGGCAAGTCTGCTGAGCTAGTGCCGATGCTACTTCCTGAGCTAGCTGTGATGCTACATATGGTTAGCTCCTTTTCGGTATCTTCTTCTTGTGTCATCTTTTGGGGATGACTCTTCTTAGTGGCATGCTGATGATGAGCTGAGCTAGATTTCTTGACCTTGGTCTCCACTTGAGCTAAGATAAGCTCATACGCCTTGTTGGATCTTCTCGGCTCCATAATCTCTTCTCCATGTGTTATGATTCCTCCTGGGTCATATGTCTTCTTAGGATTGATTGTTGTATGTATAATCAATCCTATGCCTTTTGTTGGATCAGAACTCATTATTGCCTTGACTTCTCTTGGTCTCCTTGCGCTGATTGACGTAGTGGTTGAGTTAGCGATTGAGTCAGTGAGCGCCTGGTTTGATCTGGTTCTGATGACCGCATCACAGGTGATCATTGATAGACTTGCAGTGCGACTGTCAATGATCACAAGGCAGAAGAGATTGGTTTACTTGACTGGGCTATCAGAAGTTCTGGGCCCAGAGACATCAGAGTAAATGAGACATGGATTGTCTTATCTACGACCAAGAGTTGTACTGAGTACAATTAGCAATGGTTTGCTTACCTAGATTGCTAAACTCTGGGTGATGGCGAGTCGTCCACTCAGATTTTAATGATGTATGGATCTTGGATTATTATATTCATAGAGGAAACATTGTTTGAATATAATGCGAGTTTTCTTATTTGATAAGATTTCTCATCATATGCATAACTAAATCTTTGTTTTTCTTGGATTTCAGCTTATGTCTATGACTACTTTCTCGTTGCGATCCGTCCTTGAGAAGGACAAGTTAAATGGATCAAACTTCCTGGATTGGTATCGGAATCTGAGATTCATTCTCAAGCAGGAGAGCAAGGACTATGTCCTTGAAAAGGCTCTTCCAGAAAAGCTTGGGACCAATCGCTCGCATGCAGTGTATAATGCTTGGAATAAGCATTATACTGATGTGGTAGATGTGCGTGGTCTGATGTTGGCTTCCATGAACTCAGACTTGAATAGTCAGTATGAGAACATGGAGTCGCCGATAGAGATGATCACCAGCCTGAAACTGAAGTTTCAAGATCTGGCACGAGATGAGAGATTCCAGATGGTGAAGTCTCTCACTGGGTGCAAGCTACCAGAGGATGCTCCAGTAAGTCCTCATGTCATTAAACTGATGGGTTACATTGATAACCTGGGGAGACTGGAATGTCCTGTCAGTTTAGAGTTGGCTACTGACATCATTCTGCAGTCACTGCCGTCAAGCTATGATAAGTTCATTAAGAACTATATCAAGAAAGGCTTGACGAAGACGTTGACTGAGCTGCATGGCATGCTCAAGACAGCAGAGCAAAACATCAAAAGGGGTAAAAGATTTGAGAAATCTTGTATAGACAAGGGTGAAGGCAAGGCCATCCAGATTTGGAATCAGGATAAGCCAGTGTCATCTTATAAGCCCAAGTCAAGCCCATCTGGTGTTAGTAAGTGCTTCTACTGTAACGAGTCATGGCATTGGAAGAGAGATTGCATTAAATTCTTGGAAGATTCACAAGAGATGGAGAAGATGTATGGTACTTCTTCTTCAGGTATTGTGTTATTAATTCAAGTTCTACATAAGTATTGGATACTTGTTATGGTACTGATATTTTGAAATATGCAGGACCTAAGCGATAGTAGAACGTTGAAGAAAGGACAAGTGGAACTGCGTGTCTGGTATGAAGCAATGGTTGCTGCATGAGCCGTAGAGATTCTCCACTTGTAGAAGCCTTTCCTACTTGGTTTTTGAAATTAAGTAATTGCCACCATTTACTTGCTGTACGCAGAAATGTCTTTCATTTTCTTTTGAGAATTTGGATGTTTTTCATTTTGATAAAAGACAAGTTTTGTCCTTTTGATCTTAATGAAATATTTAATGGTAGCACCCCGTTTGGAATGGGTTTTATATCTCAAACCAACAAGAGTTAGAATATAACATAAATACCAAACGGTTTAAGTCTAATGACTTGAACTCGACTTTTCTTTGGTATAGTCGTTTAACCACAAGAGTGAAGCGGATTCAGTAAATCCATAGTTTTGGACTCATTTGATTTTAATCATTTGAGATATGAATTCTGTTCACTGGACCAAATGACTAACGCCCATTTAGCAGAGCTAAAAGGAAACGGGTCAGAGGCTTATTGGGCCCTACACATACTGATGTATGCGGTCCAACTAGCATTATTGCCAAAGGAAATATTCTGTACTTCATTACTTTATTGATGGCATCAATAAGCATGGCTGTGTTCATTTGATGAGACACAAGCTGGAATCCCTTAGGGAGTTCCAAGATGAAGTGTAGAACCAATTTGACAGAAGTATTGAGATCCTCGATTGAATCGCGGAGGAAAATACTAGAGTCAAGAATTGGGTGATCATCTGAAAGAATGAATCAGATCTTATGAGACATGATTCGATTAATGATGAATCACATGAATCTTCCATAACCATTTAAGAATACGTTCTGAAATGTCTGTGTTTACGCTAAAAGGTTTCTATCTGAATCAGTGAAAAACACCACATTGGATGTGGACTGGGTGATTTCCAAATATGTTTTTCTGATTAATTGGGATTGCAAGGTTTGTGTAAGACAGTAGTCAACAAACAAACTTGAATCCAGATCTGATAAGTTCTACCTCGCTGGTTGTCCTGAGGAAACCAAGGCTTAGTACTTTTGTTGTCCAGAACTGTGTCTTTTAAGAAAGGTGATACTTTCAAAAGGAACAGTGGGAGTAAAAGTGCACATCGAAGAAATTCGATAAACACAGTAAGCTGTTCAACCTGGTGAGGGAGAGCAGCGGTGAGATCTACAAAGTGTTGTAGGATCTGCAACTGTGGAGCCTGAAATTCGCAGATCCGAAAGGATCCGTCACTAACTCGAGAGTGATTTCTCGTAACCAAATGTCGTGATCTGCTGATCATTGAAAAGTGACATGCGAAATTCAAAGAAGCGATGGTGAGCCCCAATTCTGGATTGAAGCAAACATCTTGGAATTGGAATCAACATTCTGATAATGTAGTCAATAGTTTTGACTTGATCAGAAAGAAATGAAACCATGCGTTTACAAGAAGACTAGTGGGAGCGTAATGGCAATTCTCACACAGTAACATACATGAATCTCATAAACGACGTTCCGATGCTAAAGTCTTGTCAAGATTTAGGTCGGAAGTCAAACTTAAACGATAGACATGGGAGTAGCCACGTGAATTCTTGGAATGAGAATCTATTGATATAGATTGAGTTAGCTAATTGGATCGTGTCAAAATCCTTATGTTGATAAGGTACTGGACAGTTCTGATGTGCTTGATTCCAAGAATGGCTTCATACCAAAGGTCTTATGGCAATAATCTAAGCAAGATGAAGTGTCTTGGACACTGGCTGAGCTAGTAACAATATTAGCAAGATGAAGTGTTTTGAACACTGTCTGAACTAGTATTAATGAATGTAATTGCTTATGCTGATGCAACAGAATCCATCATGAATGCCATATTTTGCGCTCGTCTAGGTGCAGCTTATGCATAAAGCATGACGAGAAAATACCAATGTACTCCGGTAACAGTCACTAAATAGTTACCAAAAATACCCCAAGTGTTTGGGAAACACTAAGGATAGGTTCGTGGTGAACTGATAAAGTGACAAACCAGTTGAAAGTAGTTAGACAGACAAAGACGATTCCCGGTTCCCACCTGGTTATGTCTCTTTGTCTGTATAGCGGTGCTAGCTATTGGAAAGGCTCCAAGCAGCGGACCGTAGAATAACGTTGTTATCTAAATGGCGATGTGGTTTGTTGGAATTGTTCCAAACAAGAACACCGCAATATCTCCCACAACCCAAGCACCAGATTTATTCTGCTGCTGTAGGTATAAGATATCTAAAGAGATGATCTTGATTCTAGTGGGAGTTATTTTAGTTATGTTGTAAACTCTATATAGACGTGCCTTGGTAGTGTTTATGTAAGTTAAAACTGACATCAGTATTATTTGATTATTGGATAATTAAATAATAGTCCCAAAGTATTTTATGATCATCGTATAGGTCATCAAGTTGAGGACTTGATCATGAAACCCTATAAGTAAAAGATGACATAAATTATGATTGTTCCTAGTCGAGGTTATTGAAGTGGGGCACCAATAACCGCGCGAGACTAATATGTGAGGTGACTGTTGGACTAAGTTTCATGAAGTCAATGATATGATTATCACAGTCAGTCACATAGATATATGTTGGTGAACATATGATCGGACATGACCCGCTAATGAGAACTCCACAGGATATGAATTAATCAGTGTCATGGGAGGTTCTCATTACGACTATAGAGTATAGTCCTTAGACCTGAGTTCATCATGCTTTCTAGCATATGAATTGGTGCGTGTTGACCTTGTCAAACGTCGTTCCGTAACTGGCGGCTATAACGGCATTGCTTGTGCGTATCATGAAGTATGTAGAAACAGGGATGGAACAAGATGGGATTTGTCCCTCCTGCATAACGGGAGATAAATATCTCAGGGCCCATCGAAGATTTGATACTGAGAAAATGCATGGCCGTGCTCAAACGAGGTGATTGTCAGTCGTTTGTTTTATCAGTATAGATCAGAAGTTTGATGACATGATGTTGGCTATAATAAGGATGACACAGTCTCTTGCCTTATGCCATATCGAGATATAGAGACGAAGGGATTATAGGAATAGGTGATTCCAGTACAAGTGGGAGATTGTTGGGATTATGTCCTGAAATCACATTGTACGAACTCTAAAGATAGTTGTATTGTCGAGATCGGACAATTCATGTGATACTGGGTAATCATAATGTTTTGCTAGAAACCACTTATGACAAATGAGTTGTAACTCATTTCCAGTATCGTGTGAACCTACAGGGTCACACACCTAAGCAAGTTGGATATACTCTGCATGGGATTGATCATTGGCATATGATCTGATCGATGTGTATTGGATACAGATCGAATTGGGTTTAAAAGAGGTGTATCGATCGACACCAATGGGTGCGTCGGTCGATACAGAACGTGTGTCGATCGACACCACTAAGTGTGTCGGTCGACACAAGGGCGAAACCGAAACTGATGTTTCGGTTCACCGCTAGGTCAATATATAAACGAGTTTATAGATTCGACCGAGTGTGTGAGTTGCTGTGCGCCGCCCAGAGTGTTTTCTCAGAGAGAAAACACAGAAACCTCAGAGAACCTAAAGTCCCAGGGAGATCCGAGCACCGGTTCTAGCATCCCGGTGGATTCCAGCTTGTGTGCGTGTGGACTGAACAGTAGAGGCGCAACGATTGGGGCGCTGCAGATCTCGTGTTACCACAAACTTCCGCTGCCTAAAACTCCAGGTAAACACAGATCTGATTCATGATTCAATTAACTAGACCCTAGATCCTAGGCTATCGGGAACTCGCGAGAATTCTGAATCTGTAGAATTGGCTCGGATTCCTAACAGTCGTCTGTTTTGCCGAAACCATTTCTCCGATAAACGTTTAGGTGACATCGGCGGCATTTCGTACAACTTTGTCATTTACACGTGATCTTGAACGTATAATTCAAACACTCGCTCATGCCCGACTGCTTGATCCTCTCTTCGGCTATTATTTTCGTCGAGGAGGTTTTTGACCTCAACACCATCTCGGATTTTCCGAGATAAACCAGCTCGGAAATCCGACTCGAAATCACCCTGCATCGATCGACACAGACCTGAGTGTTGATCGACACACATATTTCCGAGATGAACCATCTCGGATTTTCCGAGATAAACCATCTCAGAAATTCGACTCGAATTCACCCTGCATCGATCGACACAGACCTGAGTGTCGATCGACACACATATTTCCGAGATGAACCATCTCGGATTTTACGAGATAAACCAGCTCGGATTTTCCGAGATGAACCAGCTCGGATTTTCCGAGATAAACCAGCTCGGATTTTCCGAGATGAACCAGCTCAGATCTAAACCCATCGCTTCTCGATCCTGATCATGAGTTGCCCGTCTGGAATCCTGAGTTGAACCTTTGAGCCAAACCATCTCGGATTTCCGACCTAGACCGTTTCTGGTTTTCCGAGCTGAACTTCCCGAACGGATAACCAAACATTTGCCGATACGCATAACTTATCGCGACCCATCTTCGGAAACATCAACCCATACCTTTTTGAGCCGACGATGTGGGCCGATGGGTCGAGACTGAGATAAATAAGAACTTAGGCCCAAATATACGACTTTGGGCCGAATAAGTAAGTCTGTACATGAATGGACTCCGATCGTCCGTTCTCGGCCCATCGGCAAACAAGTCAAGCCGCGGAAAGATGAAAGAAGATAAAGACAAAGAAGTAAAGAAAGGGATTGGGACGAGCTGAAAAGGAAAATCCGAGATAGAAATGTACATCTTAATGGAAAAAGAAGGAGATAACAACAGCAAGATTTCCGCAAATCTTGCGGAAATATTCTCGAAAGCCGACTCGCCGCAGCTATATAAAGAGTTGGAAGCCATACGAGAAAAGCAGAGCGAAAAACCCTAGACCTAGACTTAAGAACTTAGCAATTTTCCTTAGCTGTTTCAGAGTTCTTTTGTACTTTCTTTCTGATTCTTTTACTCTTGTTCCGATCTTTGTACTCTTTTCGACTTCTAATCAATAAAACGTCCTCCGGGTTTGCGAGTTTCGTGGTTATCCTTGAAAGTTTCTGTTCCCTAAAAGTTTTGCTCTACAAGTTTTGACCGTGCGAGTTTCGACTCTCACAAGGCTCATGACGAGGAGAGAGAATTTTAGAGAGAGAAGATAGATTTTCTTTTTTACTAGAATAAAAGTAACACCTACTCTCGCTTCTTTATATATGACATAAAAAAAATTTATGTTAAAAATCATTTCAATAGACTTCCAGAGAAGACTTTTCAAGTAAACTTCAATAGTAAAACTCTTTTTCAAATAAAAATTACCTCCAAATATATTTTAAATTCCCGTCAATTTTTTATTTTAGGTCTGACTTTAGAAAATAGACTTCTACGACATACTTTTCCAAAAGATTTCTACCGTAGATTTTTTCTTTACCATATAAATTTTGCTATTTATACATATTTGTATAAAAAATTATTTTTACTATGTGATATTTAAAAGTGTTTTGATGATGCAAAAATGGTTTAATAAATTTTTTTTTAATATAAATTTAATAATTTAAAATTTAAATATTAAAAAATAAAGACTTTTCAATGAAATCGATCTTGAAGATTTTTGTTGAAAGTCTTCAATTTCATGATAATTAATAGACTTCTTAAGAGTTAATATGATAATTTAAATTTGTAGGTTATTGTTTGGTCATGTGGGGTTCAAAGTAATTTCATATTTTTAATTTGTTTTTTTTGTTGTTGCAGTTTTTGTAAAAAAAGTATTCTAATTTTAAAAACCAAATTTTAATTTAAAAAGATTTTTATTCCTAAATGTTTAAAATTATATAATATATTCTGATGAAAAGAATGTGCCACTAGCTACTAACAAGTTCTTTTATGTCGGTGAACAATCAGAATGACACTCGCGGATTAGTATATAGTCCTCATCACAAATTTTTAAGTGATGATCGACCTGAGTGAAGTGTTCGGGCTGAAGTTCTTGACCGCAATTATTTTCCATGAGTAATACTATTTTGTATTCGTTGGTCTTTTGCTTAGACTTGGAATATCGATTTGTTTGTTACTTACTAGCTACTAACAAGTTATTTTATGTCGGTGAACAATCGAAATGACACTCACGGATTAGTATATAGTCCTCATCACAAATTCTTAAGTGATGATGAGTGAAGTGTTCGGGCTGAAGTTCTTGACCGCAATTATTTTCCGTGAGTAATACTATTTTGTATTCATTGGTCTTTTGCTTAGACTTGGAATATCATTTTGTTTGTTACTTACTAGCTACTAACAAATTTTTTTATGTCGGTGAACAATCGGAATGACACTCACGGATTAGTATATAGTCCTCATCACAAATTGTTAAGTGATGATCGACCTGAGTGAAGTGTTGGGCTGAAGTTCTTGACCGCAATTATTTTCCGTGAGTAATACTATTTTGTATTCGTTGGTCTTTTGCTTAGACTTGAAATATCGATTTGTTTGTTACTTACAAGCTACTAACAAGTTCTTTTATGTCGGTGAACAATCGGAATGACACTCGCGGATTAGTATATAGTCCTCATCACAAATTCTTAAGTGATGATTGACCCGAGTGAAGTGTTCGGGCTGAAGTTCTTGAGATGGTTTCATCGTAGGCCGGCTTAGTTCCCAATTTGCATTATCTAGATAAATATACCATACTGACAAATGCAATAACCGATTCATAAAATTAGTTAGGTATTGCCTTTATGGATTCAAATCTGAAAGTAACTGCGTAATGTTCCAACCACGATTGTATGTGGATTTCATCTTTCTTCAACGGTTAATATATTATTTTTAGAAGTTTAAAATATTTATTTATTAATATTGCAATCATTACATAATATTTTATGTGTTTTGTTTTTATAAACACAGTATTATAAATAATTTTTGATAAATTATCTATAACTAAACTAACTGAGCAAGTATGCTTAATTCTAAAATTTTCTAAAATAAATATTCGCAAAGATAAATATATTTTAATAACACATTTAGTTAAATAATCTTTTAATTCTTTTGCCTTTTTTTGTTAAATAATTCTTTGACCATGCATTTCTATATACATGAAATTGAGATATTATGATTATTTTCACTCATAGAACCATGATCATCACTCAGACAATGTAAGCCCATATGGCTTCACATTTGCCAAGGTTTGGTAATGATACCAGTGGTAACTTCCAGCTGTCATGGTCTGTTGCTTTCACACCCACTTTCAAACCATGTAATATTCGTTCCATTGGATTCAGTAAACGACATTTCGACTTCTAAATCATTGTCTACAAACACGTGAACCAAAGTTATAAACTACACAATCCAACATTTAAATCCAAACGGTTTATTTTATTAAAATCAAAATCCGAGTCACAAAACTGAACCAGTCACAACATAAAACCAAAAAACGCATGTCTTATCAACCAAAAGAAAACACCAAAAGATCCTACTTCCAGAAACATAACATCACACCCGATCGCCTACCCTTGCAACTCTCCGGGATTACCTGCAAAACAATAGAGACAGAGGCATGAGTAATTGATTCAACACAATTACGAAGTGAGTGCATGCTTGGGAACTCACAATCTCATCTTAAACTAGCACAGTAGCAAGAAACAAGTCCAAGGCTAATAAAACATTGCAATCAACACTTGAAGGCAACCTGCACACTAACTACTTGTCCACTGGTGTGGGCTCGGGCCCCAATCTCCACGCACACACCCATGAACCGACTCAAGCCACAACCCTACTCAGACCAAAACCGAATTGTGCCACAACCCTACTCATACCACAACCAACCTTGGCCACAACCCTACTCATACCACAACCAACTCGGGTTATAACCATACTCACAACTACTCATACAAGTCATCATCCACAATCACGTTTTCGGTTCAAGTGATAACCTATCTTTTAGGTGATTTCAATCACATCAGCACAAATCAATAACTAGATCTACACTAACTAAGTTAGACGATATTAACAACAGACTCAAGTACCGATATTGAGATAGAATAAGGAATAGATCACCACTGGTCCTCACTTTAGCTTAGATCTGAGATTCCGCGCTAAATCTGACGAGACAGAGAGATGAAACAGAAGCACGTAATAGATCTACAAATGTAACGGATCTGATCGGATATATGATCGAAGATCGGAAGTAGATCTGAGATATAAAGATCTAACCTTAAAATGTAAAGAACGGAGGATTCAACACTCAAACGAGTCTAGAAAGCGACATCTAGTGGTTCGGGAGCGAAAACGGGGCCGAGTAGAAGATTCTGGCAAAAATCGGTGTTCCGGCGAACGGCGGCAGCTAGCTAGGTGTTCAGATTTTATAAATAATTAGGAAAGGTACACCTCTTTTATAGGAGAATGGGATAATAGGTTTTTTTTTGTAGTGGGCCTTTGGTAGGCATGGGCATTTACCCGAAACCCAAAATCCGAACCTGAATCCGATCCAAAAAATCCGATCCCGATCCGAATCGATTCTATAAAAATATTTGAATGGGGCTTAAATCTAGGTATTTCGAGTATTGGGTAATACCCGAACCCGAACCGAACCCGAACAAATATCCGAAGTAACCCAAAATTTTATCTACTTTTAAGTAGTTTTACTATTTTCGAGTATTTTTGGGTAGTTTGAACAATTTTTTATCGGTTTTTTGGTAGCATAAATATATTCGTACACTTTTGGATATTTTTAGGTAGTTTAGATATATATTTTACGAGATTTTCGAATATTTTTAGATTCTTTTACATATTTTTTTGAGTTTCCAAATTTTTTTGGTAGTTTCGTGTATCCAAACCCGATAAGTTCTGAACCGAATCCGACCCGATATATAGAATTATCCGAATGGGGCCTATAGTTCTAAACCGAAAAACACGAAAACCCAAAAATCTCAATCCGAACCCGAACCGGTACCCAACGTCCATACCTAACCTTAGGTTTTAGGCCCATACCCATATTTCTTTGGGCCATTGAAAATGAGCCTTTACAATTTGTGTTACCTTTGTCTATAGTCGGTGCATTATTTTGGGAAACCTCCAAATATTTGTTTATTAATCTTGCAATTACCACATAATATTTCCTGATGTTTTGTTTCTACTGACAATACGAGAACTGATTTCCGATAGGTTACCATCGTTAAACTGCTACTGCTCAAGAAATTTTCTTTAGACGATTGATCTAAAATATAAATACATTTTGGTAATATAAGTAATTAATTCAATTGTTTTAAAATTAAATCACTGAAGATTTTTTTGTTTATTGATAGCATGGTGAAGTTGCATGCACGACGGTTGTTCCACACACGAAAAAAATGTAACGCCAACAATGTACATTATGTACTAAATAATTAAATTACCATTTTCTCATCATATGGGTGGGTCGATTTTTTGCTAATCCATCATATGGGTCGATTTTTTTGCTAAATCATCATATGGGTCGATTACTTACATGCAACATCTTGTTATTAATGAGCCTAAAATCTCAAAATGCTATTGACATTTATGTATGCCATGCACCTCATTCTCTTATTCATACCTATAAAAATGAATAATTTCACCTCAACATACATCAATTGGATTTTAGTTGTTCGGTAAAATTGTCATTCCATGCAATGTCCAATCAAACTCTACCACTGATCAAATACTCCAAGTCATGGTTTGGTTTGCAATACCATGTCCAATCAAACATTAAACTCCAAGATTGACCAAAAAAAAAACTCCAAGGTTGAAATTTGAGATGAAATTTAGGCGCTGATTAGAGTTAGGTTTAGACGTCCAATCAAACTCTTATGATTAAGGGTGGTTATTTTTTTATTTTTATTTTATTTTTTTATAAGTAAAAAAACACACAAATTTTCTTTCTCAATATAAAAAACATAAATGATACAACATTATTTGTCGAATTAGAAGTCAAATTCTACATTTTCAAACACATATATGAACTTAATAGAAGATGTAGACGGCTCTAGAGCCATAATACCATGAAACAAAATTTTGAATAGATAGTATTAATGATAGCAAATAATAATTAAAAATAGTCAAAATGAAAAGGGGCGGCAAATTAAATGGTGGTCCATGTGGCTATAGATACTAGATAGCGCTAAGATACCAAATTTTGATAATGGTCTACTTCTTAGGAGCTAATTAGGGCAAACAATTTGATATTAAGAATCAATATTGGTTTAAAGTTGAATTGACAGTGTTTAACTAAATGTGTTAAACTATCATTTCTGAAATTCCTTAAGTGGTGGGCTCACTGTTTCATGACTTTGATGACTGTTTTGGTAATGGTCCACTCTTACATAACCAATTTCACATGTCTTGTGGTGGCTGTTTTGATTAATTCATGGGTTTTTTTATTATTATTATGAAGACGTTTTGGACCGAAGTTCGTACTCCCTCTGTAACACCCGTCTCCCGGCATAACCGGAGACGCGACATTAGGACGCCCGTTGAACCGAATATGGTCCAACCGGGACGTCTTCTCAACTTGTCCCAGGACCCGGCGCTTCTTTCTTATTGAAAACCACCAACGACGTCACTCGACTGTATCGATCCCGCATCCGGACCTGCAAGAAAACGGGGACAGGAAAGGGGAAAGAGGCCTGAGTAATTGTTTCAAACACAATTACCCAGTGAGGGCGGATTCTAGGAATACCGCTATCTCTACTTTACACTAGCACAACATCAAGCACGAGTCCACGGTTAATAACACCTTGCACCCAACGCCCGAAGGCACAAACAACGCACTCAACTACGCTACACAAGAAAGGCCTCGGGGGGGGGGGGGGGGAAACAGAAGAATGGGGGGGGAACAGAAATGGCAACTGAGGCCCTCCTTTGGCCCCGGTGCCCAACTCCACTACTTCAACTCCACTTTACCCTTCGGGGAGCTCGCCGAAACTCCCCTTACGACGATACAAGGGACACGTACTCGGTGCAATGTACATGTGCCGTCACCAAACATCCTTTCGGGGGCCCTAAACAGTTCTATCAAGCATAGCCTTCACACACAAGCAACGTTTTCAGTTCAAATGATAACCTAGTGTCTAAGTTCCGTTTTCGGTTTAAGCGAGGTCCTAGATTCTAAGTTATTATCAATCACATCAACGCAATTCAACAACTAGATCTACACTACCTAGGAAAGATACTATTAAACGGGGATTCGGATCCCAACACTGCAGTAGATAAAGAAAGAGATCACGATCGGTCCTCACCTTAGCCAAAGAAGAGGGAAAAACGGTAATTTAGAAGCTTTCTCAGCCCGAACGGACATCGGATCTGGAAAGAGGACGAGAAATCGAGTGAGATGGGCTTTTGATTCGCTTAGATCGGGCTTAGGATGAGCTAGATATGATCGATTGAAAATACCAAGCTCAACCAGCTTAACCGACCTAAACCGGAAATTGAAATTGAAATCAGAATCGAAATTGGAAATTGAACCGGTTAACCTAAACCGGACCGGTCAACGGACCCGACCCGGTCAACCGACCCGAACCGGTCAACCCGACCCGGTCAACCGAACCGACCAGACCCGGTCAACCCGAGTTGACTCGGTCGCCGGCCGAGTTGACTCGGCGGCGGTCCGGCGGTGGCTCCGGTGGTCGGCGGCGGCGGAGATCCGGCAGCGGGCGGCGGCTCCGGGCGGCGGCGGACGGCAGCGACGGCGGCGGCTCTCGGCGGACGGCGGCGGCGCGTGGCTCCGGCGGCGGCGGCTCGTGCGGCGGCGCGTGGAGAATCGGCCGATCTTCCTTTGGCGATTTCGGGCGCGTCCGGAGGCTGCTGGAGGTGCGGTTTGCGGCTAAGGCTTCGTCTCGACGAGAGGAACGCGATGGTGGTCTCGGATTTCCCAGATTCCTCACGGTTAGAAAGATACGAGGCTTTTAGATCTCGGGTTGGGAGAAATCAGATCTGAAAAAGGGCTTACCGGATCTCCTTGGACTCTAGACGATGGAGGAGTATCAGATCTACCTTCTGGAGGCTTTGGCTGCGACGGTAATGGAGCAGGGCTTCGCCGAAAGCTCTCTTCTTCATAGTTTCTCAATGGAGGAGGCACCTATTTATAATGAGGAGACTAGGGTTTTCATGAAGGAATTGGGATTTTGGGCTTGACTGCTGGGCTTTCCTCTTCTTTTCTCAAAATTTTTAATTGGGCCAGTTTGGGTATGTTACAATTCTCCCCCCCTTGAAAAGAATTTGTCCCGAATTCCGTGGCGGGAGTCCTCCACTGCAACTCCTTACCAACCACACTCCGCAGACTTTGCTGACCCAAAACTGACTTAATTGCTTACTTGATTGAAAGGGACTTGGCCTTGAATCCTGCAGACTGCTTCTCCCCCCCCCTTATTTCCAACCACGCTCTGAAGCGTCATTTTCCTTGGTACCAATCCATTAGCAGCTCCCTGAATGCAACGCAAACGCCTTATGCTACCGCCCATGTCCATTAGGGTCGGTCTCCAACGTTTAGAAACAACACTCATCCCTCGAGTGGTTCTAAGTCTTGAATGCGATGCTCCGCTTTCAATCTCATTCTCCTCAACGGTTTCCATTACCGTGCCACAGTGCATCATCCACTTCCAAATGGATTCTCTATGACGGTTTTCCATTACCGTGCATTATGGCGTTGACTGTCGCCCAAGCAGACATCCTTGCTAACCTCTCTGACCGATGCAGCTAACCATGTCCATTATGGTTATCTGGCTGGTGGGGAACGACCCACTTAACTCCTGATATGCTCCAATGCCACGCTTCCGCTGCGCACTCTGATATCCAAACCAGCTTCCAATCTGACCTTCAGGTCAAGGTGTCCTACCTTGTGATCCGGTTGTGGTGCTTTCCAAACACCATCCTTTGGGTTTCCTTCCCCATTAGACTTGCGCTCCTTTGCTATTCCTTGCAGCTTCTTGCCAGGCCTCCATAGTGTTTTCCTAACACTCTTCCGTTGGATTTCCATTTCCAATGACCAGCTTTGTCCACTTGAGCTTGCAATTGCAGAAGTCCGGCTTGCCAGGCAATTCCAAATGCCACAATGCCACTTCCCAAAACGCTTCTGCGATATTCTTTCCGTCTTGGGGAACTCCATTAGCTGCTCCAGCAATCCACAAAGAATTCCAGGGCAGACCGTTTCCTTTCCGGTCCCACCGTTTGAATCTCGAGCCTGTCGTACCACGAAGACCTTCTCCAGTTTCCTGCTTGATCATTCTTCAACGAGCCATCCATAACTCATTGAAGTTGATGTCACAAACCGACTCCAAGATTCCCTACTTGGAACAGATTTGGGTAGCCTCCCGCTGCTCCTTGTGATCCAGGCAACTCAAGCAACTCCTGACCCCGGTGCCCAACTCCACTACTTCAACTCCACTTTACCCTTCGGGGAGCTCGCCGAAACTCCCCTTACGACGATACAAGGGACACGTACTCGGTGCAATGTACATGTGCCGTCACCAAACATCCTTTCGGGGGCCCTAAACAGTTCTATCAAGCATAGCCTTCACACACAAGCAACGTTTTCAGTTCAAATGATAACCTAGTGTCTAAGTTCCGTTTTCGGTTTAAGCGAGGTCCTAGATTCTAAGTTATTATCAATCACATCAACGCAATTCAACAACTAGATCTACACTACCTAGGAAAGATACTATTAAACGGGGATTCGGATCCCAACACTGCAGTAGATAAAGAAAGAGATCACGATCGGTCCTCACCTTAGCCAAAGAAGAGGGAAAAACGGTAATTTAGAAGCTTTCTCAGCCCGAACGGACATCGGATCTGGAAAGAGGACGAGAAATCGAGTGAGATGGGCTTTTGATTCGCTTATATCGGGCTTAGGATGAGCTAGATATGATCGATTGAAAATACCAAGCTCAACCAGCTTAACCGACCTAAACCGGAAATTGAAATTGAAATCAGAATCGAAATTGGAAATTGAACCGGTTAACCTAAACCGGACCGGTCAACGGACCCGACCCGGTCAACCGACCCGAACCGGTCAACCCGACCCGGTCAACCGAACCGACCCGACCCGGTCAACCCGAGTTGACTCGGTCGCCGGCCGAGTTGACTCGGCGGCGGTCCGGCGGTGGCTCCGGTGGTCGGCGGCGGCGGAGATCCGGCAGCGGGCGGCGGCTCCGGGCGGCGGCGGACGGCAGCGACGGCGGCGGCTCCCGGCGGCGGCGGCGCGTGGCTCCGGCGGCGGCGGCTCGTGCGGCGGCGCGTGGAGAATCGGCCGATCTTCCTTTGGCGATTTCGGGCGCGTCCGGAGGCTGCTGGAGGTGCGGTTTGTGGCTGAGGCTTCGTCTCGACGAGAGGAACGCGATGGTGGTCTCGGATTTCCCAGATTCCTCACGGTTAGAAAGATACGAGGCTTTTAGATCTCGGGTTGGGAGAAATCAGATCTGAAAAAGGGCTTACCGGATCTCCTTGGACTCTAGACGATGGAGGAGTATCAGATCTACCTTCTGGAGGCTTTGGCTGCGACGGTAATGGAGCAGGGCTTCGCCGAAAGCTCTCTTCTTCATAGTTTCTCAATGGAGGAGGCACCTATTTATAATGAGGAGACTAGGGTTTTCATGAAGGAATTGGGATTTTGGGCTTGACTGCTGGGCTTTCCTCTTCTTTTCTCAAAATTTTTAATTGGGCCAGTTTGGGTATGTTACAATTCTCCCCCCCTTGAAAAGAATTTGTCCCGAATTCCGTGGCGGGAGTCCTCCACTGCAACTCCTTACCAACCACACTCCGCAGACTTTGCTGACCCAAAACTGACTTAATTGCTTACTTGATTGAAAGGGACTTGGCCTTGAATCCTGCAGACTGCTTCTCCCCCCCTTATTTCCAACCACGCTCTGAAGCGTCCTTTTCCTTGGTACCAATCCATTAGCAGCTCCCTGAATGCAACGCAAACGCCTTATGCTACCGCCCATGTCCATTAGGGTCGGTCTCCAACGTTTAGAAACAACACTCATCCCTCGAGTGGTTCTAAGTCTTGAATGCGATGCTCCGCTTTCAATCTCATTCTCCTCAACGGTTTCCATTACCGTGCCACAGTGCATCATCCACTTCCAAATGGATTCTCTATGACGGTTTTCCATTACCGTGCATTATGGCGTTGACTGTCGCCCAAGCAGACATCCTTGCTAACCTCTCTGACCGATGCAGCTAACCATGTCCATTATGGTTATCTGGCTGGTGGGGAACGACCCACTTAACTCCTGATATGCTCCAATGCCACGCTTCCGCTGCGCACTCTGATATCCAAACCAGCTTCCAATCTGACCTTCAGGTCAAGGTGTCCTACCTTGTGATCCGGTTGTGGTGCTTTCCAAACACCATCCTTTGGGTTTCCTTCCCCATTAGACTTGCGCTCCTTTGCTATTCCTTGCAGCTTCTTGCCAGGCCTCCATAGTGTTTTCCTAACACTCTTCCGTTGGATTTCCATTTCCAATGACCAGCTTTGTCCACTTGAGCTTGCAATTGCAGAAGTCCGGCTTGCCAGGCAATTCCAAATGCCACAATGCCACTTCCCAAAACGCTTCTGCGATATTCTTTCCGTCTTGGGGAACTCCATTAGCTGCTCCAGCAATCCACAAAGAATTCCAGGGCAGACCGTTTCCTTTCCGGTCCCACCGTTTGAATCTCGAGCCTGTCGTACCACGAAGACCTTCTCCAGTTTCCTGCTTGATCATTCTTCAACGAGCCATCCATAACTCATTGAAGTTGATGTCACAAACCGACTCCAAGATTCCCTACTTGGAACAGATTTGGGTAGCCTCCCGCTGCTCCTTGTGATCCAGGCAACTCAAGCAACTCCTGACGCTTAATACAGTCAAAACACCGCCACTTCCAAATGGACTCCTTGCAATCCAGTCTTTCCATCGACCTCCTGCAGCTCCTGTAGCACTCCTCGCAATCCGGTCTTTCCATCAACCTCTTGCAACTCCTGTAGCACTCCTCGCAATCCGGTCTTTCCCTCGACCTCCTGCAGCTCCTGTAGCACTCCTCGCAGCTACTCCAACGTCTCTCGCAACTCTTCTAGCACTTCCCGCAACTCTTGAAACTCCCTGCTCACTCCCGTTGTAGTCTCTCCGGTGAATGCCTCCACATCCTAATCGCTCTCGCACGCTTGGTTGAACAATACTCTGAACCCACGTTGACCCCAACACCACCTCACTAGTACCGACTGCCCTATAGGCGCACACCACAACACACATCCCAACATACACCTCAACGGCACACATCACGACATACGTCTCGGCACACATCTAGCGGGCAGTAGCACCTCCGAGGTTTGAAGACAATGACGCCCACCTGCACGGATAAATTCTATCTAGACTAGGACCGGCGTGGAGAACAACCTATGATATATTTGGTGTTTGAAAAAGTCTTTCGCAAAGTAACCATTTTATAAAATTTCGCAAACGGTTTTGAAAGAGATTGAAAAGGGTTTTGGGGTAAACAACGAAAGCTGATCTCCCAGGGCAGGACTGGGAGACCTTTAACCTAGGCTCTGATACCAAATTGTAACACCCGTCTCCCGGCATAACCGGAGACGCGGTATTAGGACGCCCGTTGAACCGAACATGGTCCAACTGGGACGCCAACTCAACTTGTCCCAGGACCCGGCGCTTCCTTCTGATTGAAAACCACCAACGACGTCACTCGACTGTATCGATCCCGCATCCGGACCTGCAAGAAAACGGGGACAGGAAAGGGGAAAGAGGCCTGAGTAATTGTTTCAAACACAATTACCCAGTGAGGGCGGATTCTAGGAATACCGCTATCTCTACTTTACACTAGCACAACATCAAGCACGAGTCCACGGTTAATAACACCTTGCACCCAACGACCGAAGGCACAAACAACGCACTCAACTACGCTACACAAGAAAGGCCTCGGGGGGGGGGGGAAACAGAAGAATGGGGGGGGGGGAACAGAAATGGCAACCGAGGCCCTCCTTTGGCCCCAGTACCAAACTCCACTACTTCAACTCCACTTTACCCTTCGGGGAGCTCGCCGAAACTCCCCTTACGACGATACAAGGAACACGTACTCGGTTCAATGTACATGTGCCGTCACCAAACACCCTTTCGGGGGCCGTAAACAGTTCTATCAAGCATAGCCTTCACACACAAGCAACGTTTTCAGTTCAAATGATAACCTAGTGTCTAAGTTCCGTTTTCGGTTTAAGCGAGGTCCTAGATTCTAAGTTATTATCAATCACATCAACGCAATTCAACAACTAGATCTACACTACCTAGGAAAGATACTATTAAACGGGGATTCGGGTCCCAACACTGCAGTAGATAAAGAAAGAGATCACGATCGGTCCTCACCTTAGCCAAAGAAGAGGGCAAGACGGTAATTTAGAAGCTTTCTCAGCCCGAACGGACATCGGATCTGGAAAGAGGACGAGAAATTGAGTGAGATGGGCTTTTGATTCGCTTAGATCGGGCTTAGGATGAGCTAGATATGATCGATTGAAAATACCAAGCTCAACCAGCTTAACCGACCTAAACCGGAAATTGAAATTGAAATCAGAATCGAAATTAGAAATTGAACCGGTTAACCTAAACCGGACCGGTCAACGGACCCGACCCGGTCAACCGACCCAAACCGGTCAACCCGACCCGGTCAACCGAACCGACCCGACCCGGTCAACCCGAGTTGACTCGGTCGCCGGCCGAGTTGACTCGGCGGCGGTCCGGCGGTGGCTCCGGTGGTCGGCGGCGGCGCGTGGCTCCGGCGGCGGCGGCGCGTGGCTCCGGCGGCAGCGGCGCGTGGAGAATCGGCCGATCTTCCTTTGGCGATTGCGGGCGCGTCCGGAGGCTGATGGAGGTGCGGTTTACGGCTTCGTCTCGACGAGAGGAACGCGATGGTGGTCTCGGATTTCCCAGATTCCTCACGGTTAGAAAGATACGAGGCTTTTAGATCTCGGGTTGGGAGAAATCAGATCTGAAAAAGGGCTTACCGGATCTCCTTGGACTCTAGACGATGGAGGAGTATCAGATCTACCTTCTAGAGGCTTTGGCTGCGACGGTAATGGAGCAGGGCTTCGCCAAAAGCTCTCTTCTTCATAGTTTCTCAATGGAGGAGGCACCTATTTATAATGAGGAGACTAGGGTTTTCATGAAGGAATTGGGCTTTTGGGCTTGACTGCTGGACTTTCCTCTTCTTTTCTCAAATTTTTTAATTGGGCCAGTTTGGGTATGTTACACCCTCCATGACCGAAATAACAATATATAATATTAGTTTCATCCTAATCATCATTCGATTGTTTTTGAAAGTTTTGGTTGCTCAATTAGTTGCTCTATTCATGTTTTGCTTATTGTACAATTGTTTTTGGAAGTTGGTTTGATTATTAGTTGGTTTGATTATTTTTTTTGGGTGTGTGGCAGTTGTTATAGTATTTACATTGGAGTTGAATGTTCCCCCTGTATTGACAAGTAGATTCCTTTTAATATTAAATTTGATTTATTTTGTAATTGTTCTTTGTTGACTTCGATCCTTTATTTCAATTTGATTGACCCGCAAAATAGATATCTTTTTTTTTGTCATCTGGTGAATTAGATTAACGCAGCTAAGAGTTATATCAGAACCGGATTTATCGGTAACTAACCCGATCAAATACCGGACAGCAAAGGCGGCAAGGAACAAACTCCTTCCGCGGTCTAGAACCCACAAACGGGTAACAAAACCCACAGTCGAGCAACTAAAAGCAGCTGAAAACAAGATCAAACGGCGAAAACGCTCCAGCAAGTGGGGATGCGGAAAAGAGGATACAAACGCGGCACAATGACCCTCCTTAGACATAGAGACAGGAGATCACCGACGAGCGGAGAAAACCACAGGCATAGGCAGACCGCAAACACTAACCCTATAACCCCGACTAGACGACAATAAGAAATAATCTGAGAATCCAACTCCGACGCACCTAATCTTAATCCTACCAAGTCTAAATCGAGAACTATGCATTCCTACACGAGGTTAGCCTTACTAGAACCGATAAACGAAACGACTAAAGGACAAGACTACTTATTCATCTACAAGCAGCACGAAGGAGACTAAAGGTCTAGATTCATCGAATAAAGGAAATCTAATCGAGACTAACCCAACACCTTAAACTATGCCAAAGACCACACCCCACCAACAACAAGAGTAAACCCGCAGATCCGAAACAAAGGGATGAAGATAAACACATACAAAATCCAATCCACCGGAGGATAAGAGCCGAAGACCATACGCAAATCCCAGACACCTATCCTATAACCGTAGAGAATTGAACCATCCCAAACTACCACCAAAAACCATCATAACTCAACCTAAACTATCAAACTTAAACCACAAGCTCAGCTCACGAAAAATCACTGCCGTGAAAGGAAACGTACAACCTCACCCAAGAAACTTATTGTACAAAGCGGAGAGGACCACGGAGGACGACGGATTGCCGTAACAGCACCACCATCCACAGAGATCGCCCAACCCCAAAGACCGGAAGAATACCACCATACAAACAATCCCATCACCGGAATCAAACGGCGACGCCTTTCAGACGTCTCGCGAACCTCCGGAACCACCAAAGACCTACCACCGGAGATCTACGGCTCCCAACACATGCAGAGAAGGGCTAGAGCAGTGGATCTACACCGTCAACACCTTAAACTTGCTTAGACCTCCCTCCCCGACACCGTCCGGCCACCGGGGAGGTCCTTGACGCGATCGTCTTCTTGTTCTCTCTTTTGTTTTTTTTTTTTTTTTTCCTTTCACCGCTTCAAAAAATGGTCACCCGCAAAATAGATATCAGTTTGAATATTTATTGTACTAGTAAATCTTATATCTTCTTATATATAATAGGAGGAGCTTCTCTCCTCCCATGCAGCCACGTCACCCTTTTTTCAATTTGTGTTTTGGGCCAATTTTCGTAACTCATCCCAAAACCAAGTAAAGCCCATTCATTGTAAATTTTTTGGCTCATTAACCCTAACCTTCTGCATTCCGTCGCCTCCAGCTCAAGCCACCGTTTCCTCATCGTTGTAATGGCGAATCTCCGTTACATATTCATCATTACCTTCATGGTCTTTCGTTTTCCTCCCATCTCCTTTATGTAAATGCGCCTCCAACAACATCATTCTCCCATACCAACCCCATACCTCTTCGCTCTCATATATAATACCCATGGCTTCATCCGTTTTCTTACTATTCAACCGATACGTGGACCAGAAGTTTCGGTCATCTTCGGGCCAGCCAAATACTCTAGCTTTCATGAAATCGAAGCTCGCTTTGTTAGTCTTCCACGAGTTATCGCTCTCAGGTGCTGATTTGATCTGATTTCGCATATTGTGTATTTCTGGGTTCTCTGCTGGTTCTGGGAAAAACCATTTTTATCCTTTTTTTGTTCTACCGCGATGATGGAATTTGTGTGACGTAGGTGGAGCTTTTCTGTTGATGAAATTGGCGAATTTGTTAAAAGGAGTTGGTGCTCAAGTTGTCCGGATCACTAATCAGAAACCACTCGAATAAGGTGAAGTTATCTACAGTCTCGAACAGAAGATGTTAGATCGAGGAGTGCAGGTTTCAATTCCCTTTTTTCTCACGCATAATCTTCTGATTTGATTCGCCTCTCATATGGCTTCTGACGACAAAATCGAGTAACTAAAATTTTTTTCTACTCGGTCAGAACAAAAGAGGGACTGCACTATCATAACTGTGATGTAATCTTTGAACATCGTCATACTTTTGAGGTAAGAATTTGTGAATTGAGCTTTACTGTATTCCCGTATATATTTATTAATCAAATATATTTTTGTTTGTTTGTTTATTCAGGCCTTCAAGATCTTAGTGATAGATCCTGATTCGGTGGGAATCCCTCACCCGTGAGATCAAAGAAGTTGGCCTGATGGGCGGGATGTATACTTGGTTCTCTGGTTTTGTTTTCAGTTGTTAGTACAAACTTTTGTTGGTGCTAACTTCCCTAATTTGTAGGTGACTAGAGTTGTACATGATGTTACAGAAAAAGTGAAAGATGCGCTTGTGAAGAACATGAGGAGAATGGCATCACCACCGACGAAAATCCGTACAGATATCAAATTGAAATGTTTTAAGTTTGATGGAGTTGTTCACATTAAGGTCGTAAACCCATTTAGGGGATTATTTTGTAACTTGAGAAAATAATATATTACGATCTCATTTGATTCTCACACATGCTTCCAATTTCAGGAGGCCATGAGGAAGGCTGAAGCTGCTGGAAACGAAAACTGTCCTGTTTAGATTAAATAGGTTGCTCCATCTCTGTATGTCCTTACTACTCAGACTCTTGAAAAGGTTAGGCAATTTACTATCTTGAAATTATGATTTACATGGTTGCAAATTTGCATGATCTTTATAGCAAAAGCCATTTAGCAAGGAAAGCAAATGTTTAAGATAACACAGACATATACTAATGTTGATTGACCTCTTATTTTGCTTATTATTTCTTCTATCTTAGTATGAAATTTCTGCCTCCAGGTCATCTCTGCAAAGAGTCAGAAAGCCATAGATACGGCGCTCAAGGCAGATTTGATTGTTCTAAATATTGTTGCCGCTGGGAAATGGCTCGATGCAGTTCTCAAGGAAGGTGAGAGGGCACTATTTAAAACCAGATTTGGACAAAAACATCCCTTTGTTGCACAATTGTTGGTGGTAGCGGAGGCTTCCCTTTTTTAAAAGCAACAACATGAGTTACGGCCTCACAATTGGAATCATCATCATATGGATATTATTAGCCCTAAAGCCATCGAACTCCGGGGACAAACCAAGGCCATAAAGACTCGTTATACTCTGATCCAACTGTTGTAACCACTGGTTTGAGATCAAAAATATATTGTTCCAATCTGTGTATCTTAGGACAATGGTTATATCTGATTCAGTTACTCTTCTTCTCAAATATGAATGTAGAAAAAATAATAAGAGAGTAAAAGGGATACAAAAAAGCACCGGCGGGGGTCGCAAATCAACTAGTTACTACAAATGCAACGACTGTTATTCATCTCACTGTTCTACATGTGACATCCCTATCAATCCATTTTATTCTTATTATTATTGCTCTCTTTAAAATAAACTTATAAGATATTTATTGATGGTCTATAATATAAAAAAGCTTAAACGATCTAAATGTTTTCAAGAAGTGAAATCTAGAAAAGAAAAGAGATTACATAGAGACGAGACGAGCCATGTACAATATTAGACCATGTCCATCGACGGGTTCAAGCGGGTTCTTAGCTCAGTATCTTAGGTGTTTTCTATTAAAAATAAATGAGAATGTTTAATATAGCTTAGGATCGGTTCTTATTTAAGGAACTTAAGATCCAGTTTCTTAAACACGTGGCGGACTCCCATTGGTCTTTTTTTTTTAATTTTCGGGTTTAAACCCTCTATCCGAACCAGAAGGTCTCGCCTCTCTCTCCTTCTCTACGGAAGGTGCCTATGGTGGTGGCGGTGAGTTTCAGCAGAATAGCTCCAAGGTCCAGATCTTCGATCGAGATTCTCTGGATTCCCGATTTCGTTCAGTCTTCTTGTCGGGATCCATGGAGGAATGATCGTCACCTCATTTCATCTCCTGAATTGCTTGATCAAGGGTTAGTATTAACAAGCTACTAATATGTTCAGCATTTTCGGTTATATCTTTTGAATCTCCATAGATTCTAGAATTTGAGTGAAAGAAAGTGATTATGCGTCAATGGTTTTTGAAATTGGATTATTCAATTCTAGATTTTGCAGTTGAGATCTCCCGGTTTGTGAGTTTAATTTCTTCTATCAAATTTGGGGACTTGGTTGTGATCACACAAGTATTGGTGGTACGTCCGTGTCTGGTGTAAAGTCTCTTGTTTTGTATTTGAATCGCATATGCTGATGGATGATATTGAAGAAGCTGATCAACAACAACATGCGTAATGAGTTCAACGAGCAGACATGACTCAACTACAACAATAATCAGCTGAGGAAACATTTGGATGTTCTGAGACAACGCTATGATTCAGTGAAATCTTCCCATCTTCAAAACGAGCTTGTTATCGAGGATACATGATTGGACCTGTGGGAACATTTTGGTGTAAGTCTACTTTAAGCAATTTTTTTGTCTATGTTTATTGAAAAACAATGATGGGTTTCAACTTATGGTCACAGGTACAGCTTAGGAATGAACCGTAGCAACTACTTTGTCAGACATGGTGATTGCTTTGAGGTCACGGATGGCTGATTTGAAAACGGAAGATGACAGGTTAGTATCACAAACTGCATCAATGTGCTTGGCAAGATTGAGAATGTGGATGAAGGTGTCTACTTTGCAGCTTTAGAACTTTTTGAGAATCCTGGTCTTAGAGAGACCTTTATGTCTCTTAAAGCTATCAAGTTACTTTTTGAGAATCCTGGCTTCATCTTTGCTTAGATTGGCTTTTGTCTGAATTTTGAGTAGTTTCTATAATTGAGACGAATGTTCATAGTGTTATGCTAAATGATCCCAATGATTCTGAGCTTAGCTTGAGTTTTAAGAGTTATGTCCTCTTTTCAATTTGATTGTTCTTAGTGCAATCATGTGCGATGAGACTTTACATCATCAATGATCTGTATACATGTGATGATCATCTTCATACTCTTTTTAGTTAAAGATATTGATTTGCTGTTTGTCGTTTGGAAGATTCATAGTTTAGTTATCTGATTGGTTCTTAGTTGTGTTCTTATTTGAGCGGCTGTTTGTCTGTTCAATGTTGTATACTTACGTCTCTTATATTTTCTTTCCAGTGGTTTGTACTTTGCGTTTACTGCGATTGATACAAGCGGAGAAACACTGAAAAATGCGTAACTCTGGGGTGAGTACAACATAGGACAGAGATTGGCCAACACCTATGTAGCAAATGGTAAATTGCAAAACATAAAGATAACATCATCTTTTTCCAATAAAATGTTTGAAAATATATATATATATATATATATATATATTTTTTTTTAAGAACCCCAACTTGGGTTCATCAATGGAAGGGTAAAATTTACACAAGTTCTTAACTATTCATAAGTAACTAAAATATTAATAAACTATTGTTAAGAACCCCAAGATAGGGTTCACCAATGTTCTTGCTCTTATGTATGCCATGTGCCAGTGACCTCCAGGGACTGATCCAGAAGAAAATATTGTATGGAACACAAATAAACATTTTTAATGCAAGAAAAAGTATTAATAGTATGTAATATGTTTAAAATTTTATTTTCTGAAAACTATATTATGAAAAATTCCATTTCTCAAATTTTAGATCTTCTTACATATGTAAAAATATATAGATAGCCATAATTAAAATAAATGATGATACACATATAGCAAAATATTTCTACATAAAGAATTAGATTCTATAATATTTTATTAAATGAAACCAAATGATATAGTTTATGAATTTAATAAATATTATTTTTATTAATTATTAAAAGGTAGATGGTAAGATTTAATTTAGTTAGTTTGTTAGAAGGTATAAACGGAAATTTTTTTTGGAGAAAACAACATGTACTAATGGAAATATAAAAGAAAGAAATTAGGTGAAGCAGTAAAAAGAAGTAAAAGAAACAAAATACATCTACTAAAAAAAAAGAGAAGATAAATACAGAAATTATTAAAGGATAAAACAATATGTTGAAATGGAGGCGCAGCTAGGGCATCAAAGGGTGATTTTTCGCGATCTCATCAATTCACCATCTGATCCGATCCCCATCTCACTGTCCACGGCTTGATTCGTTTAGCTAGCTCATATAATACAGTCTGCAGTCTGGTGTTCTTACGTTTGTTTCAAAGTTTACTGGGTCATCCAGTCTAGATTGCGTATGGTTTACGTAACAAGTGGATTTTCAATGGCATCATGGTACACACATAATGAGAAAGGTAAAGGGGTCACAGATCGATCTCGATTGATTCGTGAAAATCCTACTATGCTACCGGCGGTGGAAAATCATGACTTGATTGAAGAGAATAACCTAACTCTCATTGGTAGAGTTATGAATCCAGAGATGCAACGCCCTAAGGCAATGGTTAATTTCATGCCTCAGGTTTGGGGCCTAAGAGGAAGAATTGAAGGCAAGGAGCTTGGAGGGAAAGATTCATGTTTAAGCTTGTATCTGAGGAAGACCTGCAAAAAGTGTTACAAGCGGCTCCATTCCATTATAAGAGATGGATGCTGGTGATCCAACGGTGGCAGCCTATTATCTCCGATTCCTTTCCTAATCTTATTCCGTTCTGGATAATGATCCATTATCTACCACTACATTACTGGAAAGTTGACACAATTCAAGCAATACGTAATGAACTTTGGAAGTTTGAAGCTGCTGATTCAAAGAATTGTCGAGTTCAAGTCCTCATTAATGCTCTCAAACCCTTGGTGATGAAGAAGACTTTCTCATTTTCATCTGGAGAAGAAGCAACTTTGGAGTTCGAGTATGAAAAGTTAGATCGACACTGCTTCTGTTGCTTTTCGTTAAATCATGAAGAGAAAGAGTGTCCAAGGCGAGAGAAAGAATCGGATATCTAAAAAAGTATGGGAATAAGTCAACAAAACACAGTCCAACGACTAGAAGCAGACAAGGAAATGCATGATATGCAAAGGGAATGGAATAGAGGACGTATGTCTAGAGAGAGAGATCAATTGGTCCGACTAGACACATGGGAGAGGGATAACCACAGAAACTACAAGAGATCTTCAGACTACTTCTATGATTCTTGGCATCATCGTGATACTCGTGAGGAGGCTCGCTATGAGTATCATCAGAAGATTAGTGACCACAGAGTGTCACCCCCCTACGACGCAACTCAACCTAAGGGTAAAGCAAATGGGGAGACATGGGACTATTGGAATCGCTCAAATGCTATAGATCGGTCAAAGGTTGATGCAATTGTTGGTTCTATTGGAATGGGAGTATCAACCACACATCAGTATGTGCGGAAATCAAGAGGCTCAGAGCTTAATGAAGGGACATGTTCAGCTAGAGATGTTCAATACTCACCTCGACATGAAGTGGGGGGTTGAAGGCTCATCTTCTTTACAACAACATGAGCTTACACCGTGAGTCCAAGAAAAGGCTACAAGAGTTTCTGCCCTTCAGAGAATATCACCCCAGGAACTAAAACAACAATGGTGCTTCAGTCGGGGAAGAAAGTTCAATCTGATGAACGCGGGAAGTATACATTTTTAAGTGATGTTAAGGTTCGTTATGAAGGAGACTCATCAACCCATGACCACTTATCATTCCGTTTTAAAGGTGCAGAGGGCGATCATAGACCATTGATTGTCTACTTAGATGGACCGAGAGTAAGAAGAAAAGGAATGTTTCGCTTCGACAATCGGCTTAGAGAGATAGATGAAGTCTTAGAACTCAACTCAAATATCTGGAGTAGATCATATACAACTATGGTGAATGATAAGCTGATTTCTTGCCGTAAAGCTATTGTGAAGTGGTCGAAAATCCAAAACCTTAATAGCGCCAAACTGATCAACGAAACGAGGGAGAAGCTGGAGGTTGCAATGGCCAGTGAGATTGCTAATGCTGAGCTGATAAATGAATTGAAGGACATATTGAACAAAGCATATAAGGAGGAAGAGATGTATTGGAAACAGAGGATCCGAGTGCTTTGGCTGCATTGTGGAGATCGAAATACAGCTTTTTTCATGATGTGACAAGGAATCGCAAGGCTTATAATCGACTATATGTCATTGAAGATGACTCGGGTAACAGCCACTATCGCGAGGAGGATGTAACCAAGGTCATAAACGATTAGTATCAGTGTATATTCACAACGAATAATACTTTAAGCTTTGAGGTGGTGGAAGAAGTTCTATCTCCATTAATCATAGAAGAATGGAATAGGCAACTCATAAGGATTCCAAATTAGGAGGAGATACGGGAAGCTGTGTTTAATATAAACACAAGTAAAGCACCCGGATCAGATGGATTTTCTTCAGGATTCTATCAGACTTATTGGCAGATAATTAAGGCTGAGGTTATTGAGGAGGTTGTCAGGTTCTTCAATTCTGGATGCTTTCCGATTTCAATGAATGAAACAAATATTAGGCTTATACCTAAAGTGCCTAACCCAAAGAGAGTGTCGGAGTACGGGCCCATAGCTTTGTGTGGGGTTTTTTACAAGATCGTGGCACATGTGCTTACCAACCGGCTGAAATGTATTCTTCCTAACTTGATTTTGGAGAATCAGTCGGCCTTTGCACCAGGGAGAGCGATTTCAGATAATGTTCTGATAACACATGAAGTACTTCACTATCTTCGCAGATCAAAGGCAAAAGTCAGATGTTCAATGGCTGTTAAAACATACATGTCGAAAGCTTACAACATAATAGAATGGGGATTCTAGAGAGAAGTTCTATCAAGATTGGGTTTCCATGGGATATAGATCAATTGGATTATGGAGTGTGTCACCACTGTTTCTTACTCCTTTATTGTTAATGGCGTTCCACAAGGAAAGGTGATACTATCGCGAGGCTTAAGGCAAGGAGATCCATTATCGGCCTTATTTATTTATTCTGTGTACAAAAGTCCTGTCTGGCCTCTCTAGGAAATCTCAAGCTTCAGGAGTTCTACCGGGAATTAAAATAGCAAAGAACAGTCTACCGATAAACCACCTGTTATTTTCTGATGACACCATGTTCTTTTGCCAGACAGATGATGCTAGCTGCAATGCTCTTAAAGAGATACTTTCGATTTATGAGACAACATATGGCCAGATGATAAATTTAGCGAAGTCTTCCATTACTTTTGGAGCGAAGACACCATCTGCTAGGAGAGACAAAACAAAATGTCTACTGAGTATTAGAAAGGAGGGTGGGAATGGAAAATATATGGGATTACCGGAGCACTTTGGACGATGTAAGGGAGATATCTTCACCGGGATAGTAGATCGCATTTGACAAAAAGCACAAGGCTGGTCAAATAGGTTTTTATCTTCAGCAGGAAATTATGTTATGCTTCAATCAGTTCTCTCAACTATGCCTTTGTATGCTATGACATGTTTCATGTTACCGAAATCTCTTGTGGATCGTATACAATCTTCTCTTACGAGATTCTGGTGGGATGATAAACCAGATAAGAAGAAAATGAGTTGGGTCTCCTGGAATAAACTTTCATTACTAAAAGCTGAAGGTGGCTCGGAGTTCAAGGATATAGCTGCATTTAATACTGCTCTGTTGGCAAAATTGGGATGGCGTCTGCTAACTAATCCATCGGCTCTGGTGTCCAAGATCTTACTTGTAAAGCACTGTTTGAAATCAACTCTTCTTCAATGCGAGCCAACAACAACAATGTCACATGGGTGGAGAGGCGTTTTGGAGGGGTTGGCGGTTCTGAAGCAAGGTTTAGGCTGGGTCGTGGGCTCAGGTCATGGTATTAATGTTGGGAATGTCCTGAAATCATACTTATAATAACTCTAGAGATAGTTGTGTTTTCGATATTAGACATTCGTATGATACTGGGTAATCATAACGCTTTGCTAGAAGCCACTTATGATCTATGAGTTTAGAACTCATTGCTAGTATTATATGATCCTACAGGGTCACACACCTAAGCAAACTGGATGTTTTACATGGGGTTGATCATTAGTGTAATGATCTGGTGAATGTATATTTGATATACATTCAATAACGATTCTCTGAGGTAGTGTCGATCGACACAGAAGGTGTATCGATCGACACAGGTCGCGAACCAAAATACAGATTTTGGTTTATGACTTAATTAACTACGGTTTAATCCCATGTTAATTAGGTCATGATAAAAGTCGATATATATATGATATGTGGACGACTTTTACATACACCGAACTCAATTTACAGCCACCTCGGTGAAACAGAGAAACCTCTAAGAGATCTGATCTCTACGGCACTAGCATCCCGGTCCGTTCCAGTTTGTGTGCGTGTGGATAACAGTAGAGGCGCAACACTTGAGGCGCTTAAGAATCTCGAATACCTAACCATCTTCCGCTGCTAATCTCCAGGTAATTCGAGATCCTAATGATTCAATATACCTGAACCCTAGATCCTAGGCAATGGAATTTATACCTAGGGTAGGGTTGCTAATGTGATTAGAACCGCCTAGAAATTCCTTCAGTGGTATCAGAGCCTTAGGGTTTATCCTATTGAATCTAACAACAAGCTATTCGAATTAGATGAATTTGAATCGATTGTGTTGTTAAAAGGAATCGCGTTTTAGGGTTCTTGTTAAGAAATGATTATGTTGTTCCGCATAGTGTCGATCGACACCAATCTGGCATCGATCGACACAGTATGGAAATCCGAATAAAATTTTAGGTTTCGATCATAAAGATCAAAGTTCCTGATGCCCTAACGCATCGATCGACACAAGTGTTGTATCGGTCGACACGGACCTTGCGATTGGTTTAATCGGTTCAATTGGATTGGACCGGTTATCGCGCTTGGTTAAAATTGGCTAAATTGGTTCTATTGGATGAATCGGTTCAATTGGATTGAACCGGTTATCTCAATTAGTTTAAACCGGTTTGACGGGTTAATTGCGGTTTGATTGAATCGGGTTTATGTCGACCGACACAAGTGTTGTGTCGATCAACACTAACCGGATATCGAACCGGATCAATTTGATTGACCGGTTATCGTAATGGTTTTGGTTTGGTAGTGTCGATCGACACACGGAGTTGTGTCGGTCGACATAACACTCGGGATTTTGGTTATTGAACCATAAATCGCAAAAACCAAACCAAAGACTTAACCCATTTCTTAGAATAGTTAAAACCCAGTTAGATTAGTTGTTTTAATTAATTATAATCCTTCTAAGATACATATATGATGTGTATGTTAGATTAAAAGTTCCGTTCCTCAACTAAATATCAAGTATGTTTAGATGTCTTTCCAATCTTGTCAACTGTCAAGACTTGTTTCATTGTGCGATAGACTTGCAGTGCAAGGTGTCCACAATTACATGAGTAAGACAGGAGGTAATCGTGTTGATGGACTTGCAGAGCAAGACGTCAACAATTACATGACTCAAAAGATTGGTTTACTTGACTAGGCCATCAAAATCGTTTTGGGCCCAGAGACATCAGGTGGATTAGACATAAGATGTCAATCCACAACCAAGAGTTATATTGGATATAACTAGCAAAGTTGTTGCTTACCTAGATAGCTGAAATTTGGGCGATGAGCCAAAGCTCACTCAAGTTTCAGTGTAGTATGGGTCTTGGATCATTATATTCATTTGAGGAAACATTGTCTTGGATATAATGCGAGTCTTCTTAATAGTTAAGATTTCTCATTTCTTGAACATCATAACTAAACCTCTCTTGTTTTCAGCTATGTCTAGCACAAACCATCACAACAATTTCTCCCTGCGATCCGTCCTTGAGAAGGACATGTTAAATGGATCCAACTTTCTTGAATGGTATCGGAACTTGAGAATTTTTCTCAAACAGGAGAAGAAGGACTATGTCCTTGAGAAAGTTCTCCCCAAGAAGTACCGAGCCAATGCCTAACAGTCAGAGAAGGATGCTTGGGATAAGCATTCTAATGATGTGGTCGATGTGTGATGTCTCATATTGGCTACCATGAACTCGGACTTGCAGAAGCAATATGAGCACGTGGAGTCGCCAATAGAGATGATCATTGTCCTGAAAAGTATGTTTCAGGAGCAGGCATGAACTCAGAGATACCAGACGGTTAAGTCTGTAATTGAGTGCAAGCTACCAAAGGACGGACCAGTTAGTCCTCATGTCATTAAGATGATGGGTTATATTGATAACCTGGGGAGACTGGATTGTTCCATTAGCCAAGAGTTGGCTACTGACATCATTTTACAATCACTGCCGTCAAGCTATGATCAGTTTGTTATGAACTATAACATGAACAACTTTACAAAGACTTTGACTGAGTTGCATGGGATGCTCAAAACTGCTGAACCTAACATCAAGAAGGACACCCCAAATGTCCTTATGGTACAAAAGGGTAAAAAGTTTAAGAAACTTGGTAAGAACAAAGGTGATGGCAAGACGAGCTTGATTGTGAATCCAAGCGAGTCTAACCATGCTCCTAAGGTTAAACCTGGTCCTTCTAAAGATGATAAGTGCCATTATTGTAATGGTTATGGGCATTGGAAAAGAAACTGCAATAAATTCCTAGAAGATCTGAAAAAGAAGAAGAAGAAGACTTTCAAGACTTCATCTTCAGGTTTTTTATGTTATAGAAGTAAATGTTACTACTTCTGGTTCTACTTCTTGGGTATTAGACACCGGCTGTGGTGCTCATATTTGTACGAATATGCATGGCCTAAGAAACAGTAGAACTTTGGAGAAACTGCAATAAATTTCTGGAAGATTATGAGAAGCTGAAGAAGACGTACGAGACTTCTTCTTCAGGTATTTATGTTATAGAAGTAAATGTTACTTATGATTCTACTTATTGGATATTAGATACCGGCTGTAGATAGGCTCAGAGTTTTAATCCCTATACTAAACTGCAAGTGCACAGCAATATCAATGTAGTATATAGGGTATCGAAATCCACAGGGACTCCGGTGTTCAATAGCTCAAGAACAGGAATTTAACTAGGAAGAAAGCAATGTAATTGAATTAAAAAGCAGTGCGAGAAAGTAAATCAGTAGCAGAGATTGTTGGTTGTGAAAACAAGTAATTAAAAGCGCTAAGTCTAGGGCGTTCTCAGGAAATCAGACAAGCAGACAGTTCATTCAGTAAGGATCTAATTAAGCACAGTTCTAGAACTCAAAACACAGATATAGAATTAACCAAATTCCTTTGCGATAATTCTCTAAGTCTAAGTGCAGCAAACCAAACTTTCGTTTGCGAGAACTAACAGATTAAACTAGCATTAATTCCAGGTTTGATATGTTCACAATTATCCTAAACCAAACTTCCGTTTGCGCAAAGTTTAATTGCCCAATTTAATTAGTTCAGATTCCTAAACCCCACTTCCGTGACGTATTTAGCAACCTAAGATCTAGATTCTAATTGATCAGGTTAGAACTAGCTTTAAGCACAATTAAATTGAAGAACAGATATAGTTTGAATCCTTAACTGAAATTGAACAAGTCTAGCAAGTCATGAAATCCTATGTGAGAAACCCTAAACCTAACAAGGAATCTACTCAGACATAGATAATGAAAACATAATCATATGATGAATAAATTGCATAAAAGAATAAGAGTAAAAGGGGTTCGAAATCTTCTCCAAATACAGATGATGTAACAGGTTCAGATCAGCCCCAAAAGCTCTAAAAATCCTCTGCTCTTAATTATGAAAGCGTAAGTAAAATAAACACCAAAATCCTCTATATATATGCCTAATCTCGGCTGGGGCTTCTGTGTAAATATCAGGAACTATCTTGGGCTTCTTTGCAAATCTTCATAACTTCATTAAACCGACGCGTACGGCCCATCTCGCTAGTGTGTCGACCGATGCACAAGGTGTGTCGGTCGATGCACGATCAATAAATCGGACAGTGAGTTAAGCTCTCGGCCAAAACGTCCCAAAAGTCCCAAAATGCTCCAAATATCTTCAATTAGCTCCAAACCTGATTAAACCTGTAAAAGACTCTAAACAAAGACAAAAGACACTAAAAACACAACTATATCATGGCATAAAACCGGTAAAAACCATGATATATCAACTCTCCCACACTTAGCCTTTGCTTGCCCTCAAGCAAAACATAGAACTAAAGCTTGGTGAAGAGGTTTGAAAACTCTTCAGAAACTCATTTCATCCTAGAAGCTACAATACTCAGATTCCCCTTAGTAAACCACTGAAAGAATCAATTACAGGATATCAAGACCAACATGTACTTCCCCCACACTTAGCAACTGTCCTAGGTAAACTCCACAATCACATTAAAGCATTCAAATTCTCCCTACTGACTTCTGCAAGTATTTAAGTGCGGTCTCACCTAAGGAGTATCGATCAAAGGGCACATGGATTCTTACCTTATCAGCTCTAGACCACCATACTATCTTTTTCTAGTCCCTTTCTTCTCTTTCCCTTCTTTAACAACTGATTTTTCCCCATTGGGTATCATTTTATTTTTTTATCAGTGTTCTTCCCGTTATGGGGTGTACTTTAGACACATTCCATGGATCACATGAGAGAAAATAGTGTTTGCTACCATTCCCATGACCACTTCGGAGTTACTAACTCATCCTCAGTCTATTATTTTTTTTTTTTTTACTTTATAGAAGGGGAGAAGGGAACTAAATAGGATAGGTTGACAGGCTGTGTCAGAACTAACAAGGGAATCCGACACAAAGTATACCAAGCCCTTAGGTGAGAAATCTAAGTCAGTATTAAATTGAAGTCAGTAAAAGGATCCTCTAATACCTGAAGTGATGTGGGTGTTCCCAGTAGGTTGATCTGTGATGGGGTTTTCTAATAGTCAGAGATAGATCCTGCAACTTCATCCCGATGGTTACTTAAGTTCCTGCAAGTCTTGTAAATCTTCTCAGAAAATCATAGTTTCTTACTTAAACAATTTTGACTCAATAAAACAATTTTTTTTTTTGAAAAACGGACTGACTCTTAAGAAAACAGAAAACAACAGTCAGTTGCACCTCCCCCACACTTAAGACACACTGTCCCCAGTAGTGTCCAGCGAAGGATCGGTAAAAAGAAAATAAAAAATTGAAAAGATGAAATTATGTCTGTCGGGTTATCTCTGTCGCTCAGGCATCGATCGTTGCACTAAGTGCATCGACCGTTACTTGGCGATTTTCGTGTATGGTTGATCGTTGCTCAAGAGCGCAACGATCGCTGCAATGCGATTCCTTTCGTGTTGTGACGATCGACACAGAAGTGCGTCGATCGTTGCACTGCGATTTTGTCCGAGACCTGCAAACATAAACTCACCAGAAACAAAAACAAACGTAAAATCTTAACAAAAACACCAAAAATTAAGTAGAAAAATACCAGTACCTAATGGTGGGTTGCCTCCCACCCAGCGCTTGTTTAAGGTCAATAGCTTGACCGGACGGATGGGAATTTTCAGGTACCAGGAGGTCCTGACAGAGACTTTTTCTGTCTCTGTTCAAGTCTCCTCATCCAAGGTGGTGAGTAGGCTGTTGCGGAATGCTCATGTCCAAGAAAAGATGGAGTGAAATGTGCTCCAGGATCTATAACCATAGTATTATCCGGCTGCTCAAAATCTGCGTCCCTTATGGTGAATGTATGCCCATCTATCAGTGGCTTTCGCAGCTTATCCATCTCATAGTGCAGTGGTTCATCTCCCAGATGGAGGTCTATCAAGTTGTTCCTAACATCAATCAACGCTCCTGCTGTAGCCAAAAAGGGTCTCCCAAGCAATAATGCTTCATCCGGATCACAGTCATATCTCAGCACAAGGAAGTCTGTTGGAACTAAGTAGTTTCCAACTCTCACCGGAATGTCCATAAGGAGTCCTTCAGGAACTCGTATGGACTGATCAGCTAGGACAAGAGAAGTCCTAGTAGGAGTAAAATCCAACATACCCAGCTTCTCTGCCACAAAGTAAGGCATTAAACTTCCAGCAGCTCCTAAATCACACAGAGAACGCCTAAAGCTATCCTCAAAGATAGAACAATCCAGCACAAAGACTCCAGGATCAGGCAGCTTCTTCGGGATCTTAGTTAGCAGAACATCACTAATATGCTGAGGAACTATTATCACCCAGTCTTTCAGATCATCATCCAGGGGCAACATCTTGTTTAAGTACCTCTGCACACAAGGATGATAAGGTGGATCATCAGAAGTTGGAATTTCTTCCAATTCTTCACCAATCCCTTCTAATTTCTTCAGCTCTTCAATCTCTTGCCTAATCACTTCAGACACTGAGGAGTGTTGTCTAACAATCTGTTCGTAGATCTCCTGTTGAGTAATCTCAGAGGCTCCATTGAATAGGCGATCAAGCTCCAAGTCAGCATCTTTGCCATTACCATCTGACAGATTTGTCTGTTCACGCCCTGCAACGACCGACACTAAGGGTGTGTCGATCGTTGCCATCCCGACTGGTGTATCGATCGGCACAGATGTTCCATCGATCGACGCACTGCAGCAGATTTCACCCGAGAGTTTTTCACAAATATCCGAAAATTCTTGTTCTGTCACCAACTCAGCTGTACTTAGCTCAAATCTTTCACCTAGGTGAGATCCATCATTAATGTACACAGACCAGGCCTTAACATGAGTGTCTGCCACTCCTTTTCCCTTCAGTGAGCTGGACATCTGGTTCACCTGAGTGTCCAACTGCTTCATGTGAGTGCTCAGAGACTCAAACTTCCCATTGAGGTCTTCATAGACAGCGTCCAACTTCTTGTTGCAGTCCACAGAAATCTTGGTCTGACTCTCAATCAGTTGTTCCATCATAGCCTCCATTTTGCTCTCATGGGCTGTAGGTGCATGAGGAGTCTGATAGGATGTAGATCCATAGGTTCTCTGAGTACCTTGTCCATAGGTCTTCTAAAAACCACCAGTCTGTCCTCCATTGGAGAATCTGTTCCCCTGTTGATTACTAAATCTATTACCTTGGAAACCAGAACCTCCTATGAAATTCACATCTTCTTCCTGAGTGTCCTCCTCAGTCTGAATCACCTCTACATCTTGGGCAAAGTGGACAGCTTTCTTACTTGTCAGGAGATTGTAAACTGTGTCCAATCTGGATCTTATATTGGCTATATCAGAATTCTCTACAGTTCCACCAGATTTCTTCCTCCTTTCATCCATTGTCTTGCAACTGTTGCTGCCAATCAGGTTCTCAATCAACTGCTTAGCTTGTGTAGGAGTCCTGGTGTTGAAATTAGCATTACTGGAATTATCCAGCGCAGTCTGATAAGGGAGATCTATGCCTCTGAAGAAGATACCAATCAGCTGTACTTCTGTGAATCCATGGTGTGGACAGTCACGCTGATACTGCTTAAATCTCATCCAGGCAGTCTTCAAGGGCTCCACAGCTCCTTGGGAAAAAGTGAGTATGTCCTGTCTGGACTGATCTGAGCGCGCATCATCATAAAAGTGACGCAAGAACTCACTCTTTAAGGCTGCCCAAGTAGTATACTGACCAGGTGCCAGTTGTCTCAGCCATGCACTAGCGTCTCCAGCAAGACTGTGCGAAAATAGCTTAAGGAACAGATATTCCGGGCATACTCCTTCATACTTCATGCCAGTGACTATGTCCTCAAACTTGTCAATGTGATCCATAGGCTGCTCTGCTTGAAGACCATGAAAAGCAATCTGCCTCATCAGCTGGTAGTAGATGGTCTTGACCTCAAAATCATTCCTCTCAAAAGCAGGAAGCACTAGAGCTGCTCGGTTTGCATGAAACTCATCAGGTCTGTTGTAGTCAGCTAGTGTCCTCTCATGAACCACCATCTCTCTACCTTGGGCCCGTTCCTGACCCTGGTTTTGGTTCTGCTCCAGTTGCTCAGGAGGGTCAGGGATCACTCGTCCATCAGCATCAATCCTCTGCCCAGCAGCATTGTAAGGATTGTTTTCCGGATCCCTCAGGACACCTTCAGCATCTCGTATCAAGATCATACGTTTTCGTACCATTCTCTCTCTCTTTTCTCTTCTGATAGTCCTTTCTAGACGTCCAAGTTCCTCTCGTCCGAGATTAACCAAGCTCGAGTTCGGATTACTTCTAGTTTTCTGCGTTGGCATAAACTGTCTGTAATCGTCCAGCAACGATCGATGCTATCAGTGCAACGATCGATTCAATCTCAGAATCGCCTAGTGACGATCGACGCAAGGGATGCAACGATCGACGCAAGGCGAAATCGGTACCTGCGACAGAGAGAAAAACCGAGAAAGTCAGTAACTAAAAAACACAAAAATAAAAACGAAAAGAAAACGAAAAATCCTAGTGAAACCCTAGGCTCGAAGCTATCGAAGACTCAAAGAGTCCCCGGCAACGGCGCCAAAAACTTGATAGGCTCAGAGTTTTAATCCCTATACTAAACTGCAAGTGCACAGCAATATCAATGTAGTATATAGGGTATCGAAATCCACAGGGACTCCGGTGTTCAATAGCTCAAGAACAGGAATTTAACTTGGAAGAAAGCAATGTAATTGAATTAAAAAGCAGTGCGAGAAAGTAAATCAGTAGCAGAGATTGTTGGTTGTGAAAACAAGTAATTAAAAGCGCTAAGTCTAGGGCGTTCTCAGGAAATCAGACAAGCAGACAGTTCATTCAGTAAGGATCTAATTAAGCACAGTTCTAGAACTCAAAACACAGATATAGAATTAACCAAATTCCTTTGCGATAATTCTCTAAGTCTAAGTGCAGCAAACCAAACTTTCGTTTGCGAGAACTAACAGATTAAACTAGCATTAATTCCAGGTTTGATATGTTCACAATTATCCTAAACCAAACTTCCGTTTGCGCAAAGTTTAATTACCCAATTTAATTAGTTCAGATTCCTAAACCCCACTTCCGTGACGTATTTAGCAACCTAAGATCTAGATTCTAACTGATCAGGTTAGAACTAGCTTTAAGCACAATTAAATTGAAGAACAGATATAGTTTGAATCCTTAACTGAAATTGAACAAGTCTAGCAAGTCATGAAATCCTATGTGAGAAACCCTAAACCTAACAAGGAATCTACTCAGACATAGATAATGAAAACATAATCATATGATGAATAAATTGCATAAAAGAATAAGAGTAAAAGGGGTTCGAAATCTTCTCCAAATACAGATGATGTAACAGGTTCAGATCAGCCCCAAAAGCTCTAAAAATCCTCTGCTCTTAATTATGAAAGCGTAAGTAAAATAAACACCAAAATCCTCTATATATGCCTAATCTCGGCTGGGGCTTCTGTGTAAATATCAGGAACTATCTTGGGCTTCTTTGCAAATCTTCATAACTTCATTAAACCGACGCGAACGGCCCATCTCGCTAGTGTGTCGACCGATGCACAAGGTGTGTCGGTCGATGCACGATCAATAAATCGGACAGTGAGTTAAACTCTCTGCCAAAACGTCCCAAAAGTCCCAAAATGCTCCAAATATATTCAATTAGCTCCAAACCTGATTAAACCTGTAAAAGACTCTAAACAAAGACAAAAGACACTAAAAACACAACTATATCATGGCATAAAACCGGTAAAAACCATGATATATCAGCTGTGGTGCTCATATTTTGTACAAATATGCAGGGCCTAAGCAAAAGTAGGATTTTAGAGAAAAGACAAGTGGATCTACGCGTGGGAAATAGAGCAAAAGTTGCTGCATTAGCTGTAGGAATATTTCATTTGTTTTGCTTTATGGCATGTTTTTGGAACTTAAGAACTGCTACTATGTACCTGCTATAACCAGAAATATTATTTCTATTCCTTGTTTGGATATGGAAGGATATCAGTTTTTAAATTAAGAATAAGTGTTATTCATTTGATTACAATGATATATTTTATAGTAGCAGTCCATTAGAGAATGGACTTTATGTTCTAAACCAAAACATGCCTAACTATAACATTAGTACCAAGAGATTCAAGTCAAATGATACGAATCAAAATTTTATCTGGCATTGTCGTTTTGGGCCACATAAATGAGAAACAGATTCAGAAGCTCCATAGTGATGGGCTTTTGGGCTCACTTGATTATGAATCATGTGAGAAATGCGAATCTTGTTTATTGGGTAAAATGACGAAGACCCCTTTCAACAAACAAAATGAAAGGGCCAGTGACTTATTGGTGTTATACATACCGATGTGTGCAGCCCGATGAGCACGAATGCTAGAGGAAATTTTCGGTACTTCATTACTTTACTGATGCTTTCAGTAGGTATGATTATGTCTATTTATTGAGACATAAATCGGAATTCTTTGAAAAGTTCAAGGAGTTCCAGAATGAAGTACATAATCAACTTGGCAAAAGTATTATCATGGAGGCGAATACTTAAGTCAAGAATTCAGTGATCATCTGAGAGATTGTGGAATTGTTTCACAACTCACTCCTCCTGGAATGCCCAATTGGAATGGAGCGTCAGAGAGGAGGAATCAGACCCTATTAGATATGGTTCGATCTATGATGAGTCACACAAATCTTCCATAATCCTTCTGGGGATACGCTCTAGAAACGTCTGCATTTGAACTAAATAGGGTTCCATCAAAATCAGTTACAAAGACACTACATGAGATGTGGACTGGAAATGTTCCTAATTTGTCTTTCATGAAGATTTAGGGTTGTGAGGCTTATGTAAAACGTTTAATCTCTGATAAGATCGCACCCAAATCCGATGAATGCTACTTCATTGGTTATCCCAAGGAGACCAAGGCATATTACTTTTACAACCGGTCCGAGAACAAAGTGTTTGTTGCTCGGAACTGTGTTTTTCCTTGAGAAATATTTTCTTTCCAGGAAGAACAGTGGGATTAAAGTATAACTCGAAGAAATTCAAAAATCACAGGAGACTGCTCAACCTGATGAGGAAGAGCAGCAGTTGGATCTACAAAGAGTTGTAGAACCTACACCTGTGGTGTCTAAAGTTCGAAAATCCGAGAGAATTCCTCACGAACCCGAGAGATTTGGATTTCTCATGACCAATTGCCATGATCTGTTGATCATTGACAATGACGAGTCTGCGACTTTTGAAAAAGCAACATTGGGCCCTGACTCCGAAAAATGGCTGAAAGCCGCTGAATCCGAAATGGGATCCATGTCACAGAACTAAGTGTGGACTTTGGTTGATTTACCCGATGGTGTAAAAGCCATTAAGTGTAAATGGATTTTCAAGAAGAAAATTGACGTGGATGGTAATATTCAGATATACAAAGCTAGGTTGGTGACAGAAGGTTTCAAGCAAATTCATGGCATTGACTATGAAGAAACCTATTCCCCAGTCACTATGCTTAAGTCCATTCGGATTCTCCTAGCAACCGCCACTCATTATGATTATGAGATCTGGCAGATGGATGTGAAAACAGCTTTCCTTAATGGAATTCTGGAAAGGGGTGTCTACATGACACAACCTGAAGGTTTCATTGATCCTAATGCTGCTAGGAAGGAATGCAAGCTTCATCGATCCATTTATGGATTGAAGCAAGCATCTCGGAGTTGGAATCTTCGTTTTGATGAAGCAGTCAAAAGGTTTGACTTCATCAGGAACGAAGACGAACCGTGTGTTTACAAGATGACTAGTGGGAGCGCAGTTGAATTTCTAGTATTGTATGTTGATAACATACTGCTTCTCGGAAATGAAGTTCCATTGTTTCAGTCTGTTAAGACTTGACTCGAAAGTTGTTTTTCGATGAAAAATATGGGAGAAGCCGTATACATTCTTGGAATAAGAATCTATAGAGATAGATTGGAAAAGCTAATTGGATTGTGTCAAGATACTTATATTGATAAGGTCTTGCACAAGACCAGTATGTATGATTCCAAGAAGGGCTTCATGCCAATGACTCTTGGCATTACTCTTAGCAAGACGCAGTGTCCTTCGACACATGCTGAGCGAGAGCGAATGAGGGTCAGACTACTGCTAAAGGCATTAGATGTCTTAAGATGTGATCTTAATTTTAGTGGGAGTTGTTGTTGTTGATTTTAGTTATGATATGATGTTCATGTAAACATAATTTGATTATGTTAATGAAATATGATTTCAGTATTATTTAATTATGATTATTAAATAATAGTCCCAAAGCAATTTATGATATTTTATAGGTCATCAAGTATGTGACTTGATCATGAAACCCTATAGATAATAAATGACATAAATTATGTTGGTCCCTGGTCAAGGTTGTTAAAGTGGGACATTAACAACTGCGTGAGACTAGTATGTGAGGTGACTGATGACTAAGTTTCATGGAGTCATTAATAAGAGTATTAAAGTCAATCACATAGTTATGTGTTGGAGAACACAGGATCGGACATGACCCGCTAATGAGAACTCTACATGATAGTTATATAAGTGTCATGAGAGTTTTCATTACGACTATAGAGTATAGTCCTTAGACCTGAGTTCATCATGTTTTCTTACATATGAATTGGTCCGTTTTAACTTTGTCAAACGTCAGCCGTAACAGGTGACTATAAAGGCATTGATTGGGCGTATCATGAAGTGTGTGAAGGAACAGGGATGGAACAAGATGGGATTTGTCCCTCCTATATAACAGGAGATAAATATCTCAGGGCCCATCAAAGATTTGATACTGAGAAATATGTGGCCACACTCAAACGAGGTGATTGTCAGTCGTTTGTCTTGTCAGTATAAATCGGAGTTCGATGAACATGATCTTGGCTTAATAAGGATGACACGGATCTTGCCTTATACCAGATCGAGATATAGAGACGAAGGGATTATGGGAATAGATGATTCCAGTACAAGTGGGGGATTGTTGGGAATGTCCTGAAATCATACTTGTAATAACTCTAGAGATAGTTGTGTTGTCGAGATTAGACATTCATATGATACTGGGTAATCATAACGCTTTGCTAGAAGCCACTTATGATCTATGAGTTTAGAACTCATTGCTAGTATTATATGATCCTACAGGGTCACACACCTAAGCAAACTGGATGTTTTACATGGGGTTGATCATTAATGTAATGATCTGGTGAATGTATATTTGATATACATTCAATAACGATTCTCTGAGGTAGTGTCGATCGACACAGAAGGTGTATCGATCGACACAGGTCGCGAACCAACATACAGATTTTGGTTTATGACTTAATTAACTACGGTTTAATCCCATGTTAATTAGGTCATGATAAAAGTCGATATATATATGATATGTGGACGACTTTTACATACACCGAACTCAATTTACAGCCACCTTGGTGAAACAGAGAAACCTCTAAGAGATCTGATCTCTACGGCACTAGCATCACGGTCCGTTCCAGTTTGTGTGTGTGTGGTAACCAGTAGAGGTGCAGCACTTGAGGCGCTTAAGAATCTCGAATACCTAACCATCTTCCGCTGCTAATCTCCAGATTCAATATACCTAAACCCTAGATCCTAGGCTATGGAATTTATACCTACGGTTGCTAATGTGATTAGAACCGCCTAGAAATTCCTTCAATTAACGTCTGGACTCAACCTTGGTTATCACTTTACAAACCATTGAGTCCCATAGGTCCGAGCCCAGAGGGTCTTCAGAACCTTTGTGTTTCTGATCTTGTTGATACTGAATCTGAAACTTGGGATTGGGCTAAGATATGAGAGGTAATCCCGGCTTATGAAGACAAAATCAAGCATGTGTACAGAAGCTCAACTCGACGCCAAGATATCTTGAGATGGCTAAAAGCAAAGGATGGCAAGTACTCTGTAAAAAGTGGTTATAAGCTATTAATTTCGAGTTTGTGACAAAAAAAAAAAAGCTATTAATTTCGACAAAGACTATGATCAGTGAAGGAGATGCAGATTTTGATGGGATGAGAAATGTTTGGAAAACAAAAACATCCCCAAAAGTGAAGATGATGCTATGGAAAGCAGCTTCAGGTGCATTACATGTCGGGTTTGAGTTAGCTAAAAGAGGGTTGGACATTCATAGACTGTGTAAGCGCTGCAACCAAGAAGAAACAATGGACCATCTTCTCCTGCAATGTGGATTTGCACAGGTTGTGTGGGACTTGGCTCCTATTAAAATCGGACAGTTACACCATACACCAACTCTCAAGATGTTCTTGCAAGAGGGTCGAATATTTATGAATCTACGACCTACTGGTCTTTATGAATCAGATTTGTATGCGTTTCTTTGATGGAGTATATGAGCTTCTCGAAATAAATTGGTGTTTGAGAATTCATTTATCTCACCACAGAAAACTCTCTTGCGAGCGATCAGTTCATGTCGTGAATGGCAAAAGGTTCAGACAAAGGAGGTAAAACAACACAATGTTACTGCTTTATCTTCTGTCGAGCAGATTTATTATGGAATCACATGTTCAGTGGATGCAGCTTGGAAATCTGAATCGAAATGCTGTGGTATTGGAATGAGTTTCCGTGGTTATACGGATGAAGTATTATTTGAATTGTTTTCTACCAAACGTTTTGTAAGTTCGGCACTTGAAGCAGAGGCTGTGGCACTACTAAGGGGACTATCGGAAGCAAAGCTTAAAGGATTCCTTTCAGTCCGATTCTTCTCGGATTCGCAAATCCTAGTGAATGCGATGAACTCGGGGGAGGACATGATTGAAATCTCAAATTATTTAGATGATATCAGAGCTTTAGCAAGGGATTTTACTTTGATTTCATTTGTTTTTGTACCTAGATCAGCGAATGTAGTGGCAGACATTCTAGCGAAAAAGTTCTAACTGAGCTTGTAATTGCGTCTCCTTTTATATGAATAAAAAGACACTTTTGTGGACCAAAAAAAAAAAAACAGAAATGAAGAATTGAGAGAGAAGGGGCTTTCTAAATCGTCACCTGAAGTTTTTAAGAGACTGTCAATATCCATCTGAGCTAATGAATCAAAATATCCAGTCTTCTATTGCAAAATTATTAAAATATACATGGAGCACGCGCCACATCTTCTTATAAGGTAGATCCGTTACCACCTCTTCTAGAGAATTTAGTGATATGTTATCATCGTCGTATTGAACGTACTTACCTGTAAAACATGTGTTAAGAGAGGTAAAACAAAAATGTGTGACCCTAGAGATATAATCAAGTTTTTTCCCGTATATGTGTTATGATAGCTAAGGACATCCGACTAAAAGATGTAATTATATATATATATATATATATATATATATATTCTATTAATTTATATCTAAAAATAGAAAACATTTTTAAAAATGTTTTTCTTAATATATATATTTTTTTAAAAACTAGAAGACAAGAAATATTAGAAGACATCTTTTAAATATAATTTTTCATTAAGATATATTAAATAAAATTTTGAACCTTGATTATTTAAAATCATATTTTAAATTTTAATATATACAAAAATATTGGACCGACACTGTATGCAACATAATGTCCATAGTCTCTCCTACCTTTGTGGATCAAAACCTAGACAATATCATAAATCCCGGTCATGTGATACGAAACACCAACATAAGCAAGGTCAAGATAAAGTAAGAAGATAGAAACATATACTTGCTTGGAAATTACATCAGAGAATCCGCTAGTTAATAGTAGCACATAGGGATGTTAATATGGATTTATGTTTGATGGGCTTTTAATACCTATATGATAAAAATTGTCTATTTAAACCTATTAATAATGTAGAAGATTCCGGCCAGTATCAATTGTGTACGTGATCTCTCAGTCTCGCTCTCGACTCTCACTCACTTAGATCGCGATTTCAAAGAAAGTAAGAAACGAGTTAAAGAGCTAATGACACATAGCAATTACATAGGTCCCCTTCATTCTGGATACATCTTTCTTCAGGTGTGACCTGGAATTCGCTAGGGTTTTCTTTGTTATAGGTACATAAGATTCTCCGAGCTCTACAATGGATGGTAAGCTCGGTTACATAAGAATAATGAAGAAGAAGATCTGTTTTTGGTCAACTCTTCCACACTTCTTTTACCAGCCATTATAATAGCTTAGCACCCCTTGGGCTTCAATGATTTCCTGGCCCAAGTCGCATTTCTTCCGTATTTATAACTTCATATGGGCCTTGAAAATGAACTGGCCCAACAAAGGATGAACCATCCTGACAAAACTCCACATTGGTTCATTCCTTTCGTCGACAAACCCTAGTACCTCTCTCCGACAGCCTTCAAGAGAGTCAGTCTCTTTCTTTCAAATCATCTTCTGATCTAAATCAAGCCAAAAACCACCTTTTATCTTAAGAACCTTATTTTCTTATCTTCGATTAACCTTCAAAGCTCCTTTAACTTTGTATTTAACCTTACGAAGATATATTGTATCTTCATCTTCTTGAAACAATCCGGTCAACCTTTTAGGTCCGAAGATGACTTAGCCATCTCCTAGATCCGGAGACGACCATCAACGACTCTTCATGAGTCGATGAATTTTTGTCTTGCCAAGCAACTGTTGAAATTCTCTCCGGGATGACCTTTGTGAGCATATCTTCATGATTAAACGAGGTATGGATCTTTCTCACCCTTATGTATCCACAGTGGTGGAGCTAGGATTTATTATTACATGGGTCAGTTTGAGAGTAAATCCAAATATTTATGGGGGTCAATAAACTAAATTGCATATATTTCACCAATTTTACTAGCAAAAATACATGTAAATTTTTATTTTGTAGAAATTCATGGGTGTCAGTTGACCACCCTCTCACCATGCTACTTCCGCCACTGTGTCTCCATAAGCAAATGTATCTCTAATAAAATGGTATTTCACTGCGATATTTTTCGTTCTTCCATGATGCATATCACACTTTGAGAGTCAAAATTTATCTCTACTGCATCTTGTTTGAATAATAGCTCTTCGCATATACTTTTAAGCCATTAGGCTTCTTTGGCTGATTCTGATAACGAACGTACTCTGCTTCTGTTGTGGATAAGGCGACTACCTTCTGGATAGTCGATTTAGCTGAATGTGTCACCTCCCACAGTGAAGACGTATCCGGTGATCGATATTCACATGTCTAAATCCGAAGCATAGTCAAAATCACAGTACCCAACAACCCTGAAATCGTTTTCTCTGCTAAAAGTTAAGTCTAAATCTAATGCTAAAACTAACCAATGGTCTTTTCCTGGTTTTCCTATGTATTTGCAGACTAAGCCAACATCTTAGGCGAGGTCGAGCCTGGAGCCAACCATTGTGATATGCTCAGAGTTTAATATCCCTAAGTTACACTGCAAGTGCACATGCAAATGTAGTATATAGAGGTCGAACCACATAGACTCAAGAGTTGTTACGATAGACTATAAAACATGGAGTTAAGCTAAGCAACAAACAATCAAAAGGTGAATAAATCAATAGCAGAAATTAAATAGCAGCAAGTTTGTAATCAAAACTAAAAGGCGTCATGTCAAGGGAGTTCTCAGAAAATTAAATCTTGCAGATTAATTATCAGTCATGATCTAATTAAGCACCGTTCTAAAACTCAAACACAGATGTAAAATAAATCAACTTTCGTAGCGAGAATTTACTAAGTATAAATCCTAGAAATCCAAATTTATTTGCAATTCCTACAGATTAAACTAGCCTTAAGTGCAAGTTCGATATCTTCACAAATTAGCCAAACCAAATTTCTTTGCGGACATCTAATTTGCTCAGCCTAAATAAATATGGTTCCAAATTACACTTTCGTGTCAATTTAAAACCTAAGATCTAGATTCCAATTGACAGGTTAGAACTAGCTTTAAGAAAAATTCAGCTTGAAGAACTAACACATTATAAATTCCTTAACTGATGAAATCAATCTAACATGCCATGAAAACCCTATGAGAATCCTAAACCTAACTATGATTCTACTCAGACATATTGAATGAAAACAAGCAACATGGATGAAATAGATTGCATTAAAATAGAATAGAGAACATAAAAGGGTTCGAAATCTTCTCCAACAGCAGTACAAGGTTCGGATCAACCCCAAAGCTCCTAAACTCTCTCTAGCCAAAAATATGAAAAGTGTAAAAATAATAAAACTCAAAAACCCTAATGTTAAGTGCTAAACACGCTTTGAGTCTTCTTTGTAAATAATGAAACTTCAGGGCCAATTCTACAATTCTTCAAAATATTCAATAACTGACGAGAATTGTGTGTTGGATAGCTGCATCGATTGATTCCAAAGGTGCATCGGTTGATGCTCAGCTCGATCACTTAGAGTGATTTCTGCCATCACGGCTTCAGCTCCAATCTTTTCCCAAAAAACTCCATAATCTTCCAAAGTCCTCCAAACGTCTCCAAACCTATAAAGCACCTAAAACGACTCGAAAGACACTACAAAAGACTCAAATATATACTTATATCATGGCTTAAAACACCTAAACACCATGATATATCACATGGCGTACATCATAATACCCACAACACTAGAATAAGGTATGTCTTTAGTCTCTCTAGATTTCTCCGCTTGTTCTTTGTCAGTTAAACTACAAAGTTGAAAATGAGAACCTAGAGGTGTATGAACTGTTTTGAAATCCCACATGTTGAATGTCTTTAAAACCTTGTTAAGATACTCATTATGTGATAGTTGTAAAGTTCCCTTTTGTCGATTTATGAGAATGTCCATCCCTAGAATCTTTCTTGCTGGCCTGAGGTCTTTCATTTCAAATTCTGTCTTTAGGAGATTCTTTAAATCATTTATAACCCTCATACTCTTTGATGCGATAAGCATGTCATCCACATAAAGTAATAAATAGATAATATTGCTCATATATGTTCCTTTTAGATAGATGCATGAATAATATTTACTTCTCTTATAATTATTCTTGATCATGAATGTATGGAACATGTAGTTCCATTCCCTAGGTGATTGCTTTAAGCCGTATAAAGATTTCTTGAGTAGAAAAACCTGATTCTCCTTTCCCTTCTGAACATATCCCTCTGCTGGCTCATATAGATTCTTTCCTTCAGAATTCCATGTAAAAACGCTCCATGTGTTCTAACTCTATGTCCTCATGAACCACTAATGACAATAAAAACCTTATAAAAATGTGTTTCACCACTGGTGAAAAAACTTCATTGTAATCAATCCCCTCAGTTTGAGCAAATCTTTTTGCTACTAGTCTCGTCTTGTGTCTAGGTGCTTCCACACCAGGGTTACTGGGCTTGAATGTATAGATCAATTTGCAACCAATGACCTTCTGCTTTTTTGGCTTCTTTATCAATGTCCAAGTCTTATTCTTCTTGAGAGATTTCATTTCTTCATCACTAGCCTTATTCCAAAAATCTTTGCCCATCCTTCTATGAGCCTCACTGTATGTTCTAGGCTCATCAAATCTTATTAGCTCGGCACTGGATAACGTGTACGCTATGAAGTCAACAATTTCAAATCTGGAGGGTGGCCTTCTTTCTCTTTTAACTCTTTCCCTGACCAGAAGATAATCACTCAAGGTTTTTGTACCCTCAATTGTCCTCACTACTAAATCCTGACTTGTCTCTGACTCATTTCTTGTCTCTGTTTCTGACTCATTTCCAGATTTAGTATATGATTATTCGTTAGACGATTCTGACTCGTTAAATGCCTCCTTTTCCGAATCAGCTCTACCTATATCTAAGGTACTTCCTGTCGAGATATCTTGACCCAAGATGTTTTCCAAGTTACTTATGAATGATACTCTGTGTGTAGTGTTTTTGACTTTTTTAGCCTTATTGCTATTTCTTTGCAAATATTTGAACATCATATCGTCATATAATACATCAACTTTACTGATAACCACTTTTGATATTCAAGCAGCCACACCATGTAACCCTTTGTACCTTGGACATATCCGATGAAGATACCCATTGTTGCCCTAGAAATTATCTTGTCCATGATGGTATGGATGTAGGCTATACATCCGAAGCTCCCCAGATGCTTGTATTTTGGATCGCTACATGTCCATCTCTGCACTAAAACTTCAAATCCAATCGAGGTTGGTGGTGACTTGTTGATTATGTAAACAACAGTTGAAGCAGACTCAGCCCAAAACTCTTCCTTTAACCCTAATTCTATTAACATACTTCTCTCTCTATCCATGATAGTGCGATTCATTCTCTCAAAAACTGTGTTATGTTGTGGAGTATAGGGACATGTCTTATGTCTCTTAACTCCTGATTTTGTACATAATTTTTCAAATATTTCATTGCAGAACTTTAACCCATTGTCACTCCTCAAGCATTTCAACCTTTTCCCAGTTTGATTTTCAACTAATAGCTTCCTATCAACAAAATTTTGAAATGTTTCATCCTTGGGCTTCAGAAAGTAGATCCATACCTTCTTGAAAAAGTCATCCGTAAAGGTGACGAAATATTGAGCTCTTGATTAACTAGGGGTCAAACTGAGTGAGCTGCATAGGTACAAATGCACATAGTCAAAAATCTCTTTAGAGTTGTGCTTTCCTTTTGGGAAATTTTATTTGTGAGATTTTCCGAGAGTGCATGCTTCACAAAATCCTATGTCTTTGACCTCTTCCAACTTCAAGTATCCCTTCATGACCAAGGATTCCATTGAACGTTGGTTCATATGAGAAAGTATCTTGTGCCAGACTTTACTCATATCCTTTGTTTCCTTTTGTCATATTACCTTGAGTCTGCCTGACTCTTCCTTGTGGATAGTAGGGCCCTTCTTGATATTTTCCTATTAAAACCTGCATATCTCCTTTGTGGAAATGAACCATGAGATTCTCTCCATTGTACCTACATCTATATTGTTCCAACTGACCATATGAGATAAAGTTCTTTCCATCTACGGTATGTACCTGGCATTTCTCAGAATCACCACTGACCCGTCTTGATTGTCTATTGTAAGCTTTCCCACACCCTTAATCGTGCAGTAAGTGTTATTTCCCATCAACACTTTGTTTCCTTCAAATTCTTCTAACTCTGGCAGTAATTCTTTCCTTGGTGTGATATGACGGTAAATCCATAACCCACTGATCTTCATATGCTACCAAACTTGTTGTCAAAGCTACTGTATCTTGCAAAGTTGAGGCAACACTTGCTGAACGTTGACCTTTATCTTGCTGACCCTTACCCTTTCTTTATGGACAATCTCTTTTCCAGCGATTCTCATCACCACAAACCCAACACGCCTTAGATTTAGGATCTTTAGACTTTGATCTATGTTTATTGTTACCTCTACCATTTTTTTCTTTGCTCATATTTGTCCTCTTGCCTGACCTTCCCCTGGTCTCGATGTATAGTCCTTCTGATGTGTTATTCGCTTTGTTTAGAAGTCCTTTCTGCCTCAGTTCTGCTTCTTTGATATCACTACTTCGTTAACGGTAAAAGTTTCTTTCCTTGTTTCATACTTCATCCCATGAACAAGCGGCTCATACAAGGGAGGAAGACCTGTAAGTAATTGTATCGCTTGATATTCGTCGCTCACAATAATATTTAAGCTTGCTAAGTCATCTACAAGCTTTAAGAACTTATCTAGATTTTCCTTAATGGTTCTTTGTTCCTCCATTTTAAAACTTGGAAACACTTGTTTTATGTAGATGCGATTTGGTAGAGAATTTGTTTGATAGTCTGCCTCAAGAGCCTTCCACATTCCAGGAGTTGTTGTTTCATGCATGATCTTTCTCAAGATCAAGTATAAAAGGAAAGTTCATAGCAGATTCCTTACCCTTAGAACCTTTTCTGCCCACTTAGGGTCAACCTTCTCCTCTACCTTGTCGTCCTTCTCCTCCACCCCTTCATACTTTACCGTCTTAGATTCAAGTAATACTGATATCAGCCCATGTATTCAAACTGTTCCAGCAATCTGAACTTCCACATTCCAAAATCTCATTTACCATTGAAGATACTCATCTCGAACTTCCCTAGTGTAGGCTTCATTGATAATTTCTTGAATGTTTACCTGTTTCTCCTGCCTGAGAAAACAAACAACAAAGGTAGATCACCGAGAACACTCGAAAGATCAAGGAAAAACTTCTACTAGTTAATTTCAAGAATGTTAGTTCGCCAATGCACAAATTAGGAATACTCCCTTTTGGTTTCAGGTTACAATGTCGATGAGTAGATGTTGATTGATCAGTGTGAGATTCACCATTGAACCGTGTACTTCAATCTTCTTCCTCTGTAAGTAACCTTGTCCTCTAGCTTGCGATTTGTTTTTTCCCGTGAATCTTTCTCTGATCGCTCTTAACCTTGGAGCTCTAATACCAATTGTAGAAGATTCCTGCCAGTATCAATTGATGTACGTGAACTCTCAGTCTCGCTCTCGACTCTCACTCACTTAGATCATGATTTCAAAGAAGGTAAAAACGAGTTAAAGACCTAATCACACAATGCAATTATAGAGTTCCACTAATTCTGTGTACATCTCTCTTCATGTGTGAACTTGTAATTCACTAGGGTTTTCTGTGTGACAGGTACAAAAGATTCTTCGAGCTCTACAATGGGGAGCTCGGTTAGAAAAGAATAACGAAAAAGAAGAAGATATATTTTCGGTCAACTCTTCCACGCTTCTTTGACCAGCCATTATAATGGCTTAACACCACTTGAGCTTCAACGCTTTCTTGGCCCAAGTCATGTTTCTTTTGTATTTGTAACTCTGTATGGACCTTGCAAACGAATTGGCCCAACAAAGGATGAACCATCCTGACATTTAAGACATTTATGGGTTTAAATAGGTTACCCTACTGAAACACATTTACATCACGTATTGGCGGGAAAATTTTGAAATTACTTTTTGGTGAAAAATCTGAAATCACGTTATTGCCGAAAAATGTGGAATCATATTTTTGTCGAAAAAATCTAGGAACATGTTTTTATGGGAAAACCCAAAACATGTTCTTTTTTTGTGGAAAAACGCGGAATCAAGTTTTTGGCGGGAAAATGAAAAATTATCTTTTTGGCAGGAATACATGTAAACATATTGGGGGGGGGGGGGGGATCTGAAAACATGTTTTGGCGGGAAAACCCAAAACATATTTTATAGGAAAACGCGGACTAACGTTTTGGCGAGAATACTTGTAAACATATTGGGGGGGGGGGGGGGTTCTGGAAATATGTTTTGGCGAGAAAATGTAAAATCCCGTTTTGGCGGAAAAATGCAAAATCTTGTTTTGGGAGGAAAATATGGAAATTACGTTGTATTGGGAATATGACATTTTATATAATAGGAATATTGACTTTAAATTTTTTATAATAATTAAAACAGATTATGCATATGTATCATTTACATAAAAATGATTAGAAATATATTGAAAAACAAAATTATTATTCATAATCTTAAATAGGTTTAAATGGGTCTAAATAGGTTTAAGTGAGTTAGACTAATATAAATATAAATTATATATATATAATAAAAGATGGATTTCAGTTGTGTAGTTGTGTGACACGTGTCTCACAATTATTTAAGAAGAAATGGTTTAAATAGAGGGTTACACTCATCTAACATGTCTCTTCGGTGATACTTAGTTACTTTAAAGCGTATGTCACACGAACCAGAAGTATCGTGAGGCATTCGTGAATATCCTATTTGAATATGAGAATGCGTCTAGGTAAGCAATAAACCGACTAAAGTCCTCTATCAATTTCTCTGGGAAAGCATCAATCTCGATCAGAAACAGAGTGAAACATACCCTTGAGATAGAAAAAGAGGGAGGGCAGGGCAAATACATTGGTCTCCCAGAGCATTTCATAAGAAGAAAAAGGATATATTCATCATTATTGTAGATAGGATCCGCCAAAGAGCTACTAGATGGTCCAACAGATTATTATCCTTAGCTGGTAAGATGGTCCTCTAAAAACCAGTTCTTTTAGCTATGGCAACATATACTATGTCCTTTTTCAAGATTCAAATAAGTTTGTGTAAAAAAATACAGTATGCTCTTACTAGTTTTTGGTGGAGTGCAACGAATGGCAAGAGCAAAATGTGTTGGGTAGTCTGGATAAAACTTTCTAGATGCAAAAAGGATGGAAGATTGGGCTTCCGCGATATCCAGTGCTTCAATGATGCATTACTAGCTAAATTAAGCTGGCGTCTTATCACAAACCCATCCTGCTTGATGGCTCGCATATTGCTAGGCAAGTACTGCCAGTCAACATCCTTCCTGCAGAGCTCAGCACCAGCAGAAGCTTCCCACAGTTGGAGAGGCATTATGATTGGGAAAGATCTGTTGAAACTACAACTGGGCACAACCATTGGAAATGGCCAATCCACATCCATCTGGAATGCAGACTAGCTATCAGCCTCTATGCCTCTACGACCAATTGGTCCGACAACAAAACAGAATCAACACCTCACAGTCGCAGACCATTTCGATCACCAATCTGGATTATGGAAATAGGATCTGATACAACTCCACCTCCCCTTCTGGGAGGAGACCATTCTGGAAATTAAACCAAACCGCACAAACGCTCCAGACAAGCTAGTTTGTCTGGGACAAGGATATGGCACGTACACTTCAAAGACGGGATACTACACTGCCAGGAAAGCTGTAAACGAACACCAGCCAGTTCAACCCAATCAACCAGCGATAGATAGTTTTGATTGGAATCAAACTATCTGGAAGGCAAAGATATTTCCGAAAATAAAAATGTTTACCTAGAAGATTGTCCAAAAGGCGCTTCCGGTAGGAGAGGTATTAGCAACACGAGGCATTATTACACAAGTTCAATGCTGTCGATGTGGATAACCTGAATCTATAGAGCATCTCTTTCTCCACTGCTCCTATGAGAGACAAGTCTGGGATTTAATTCCCCTCAGAGCAGCTTTCATTCTGGACTGATTCAACTTGATATCAGCAGCTATTGCAGAGTCCACATCTAAAACCTGCTTACCACCTATAGGAATTTCAGCTGGCCCTATCTTCAGTTGGGTTTGTTGGCAACTCTGGACTGCCTGAAACAACCTAATCTTCTCAAACATGATCTTCACGGTGGAGGAAACAGCGACAAAAAGTATGACCAGCGCCCGAGAATGGCAACTAGCTCAAAATAACCTTCCTAAAGTGCAGGTAAAACCGAGCCATCAAAGGCAGATACAACTGTAGAGACGAGACTACATGATCTGCACTGATGCGGCTTGGAAATCTGAATAGAAGATGGTAGGACTGGCATGGATCGTCTCCAACCCAGATCGCTAGATACTCTGTAAAAGGTCTTCTATCATGTCTCTTCGGTGATACTTGGTTATTTTAAATCTATGTATCTTCCTTTGAAACCCATTTTATTCCAAACAGTTGCAACTCTTTATCAAATGTATATATTGGTTTAATCCGGTTATCTTATTTGTATAGCTTAGAGTTGGTTTAGTTGGTATAGTTCATATGTATATATGTGATGTACAGAACACATTATTCAATTGAGAAGAGTTTACATTTCATTTCATATCTTTGTTCACAAACTCTATTATGGTATCAGAGCTCTTTTCCGTTTTTTCCAGTGATTTCATCTCGTTTTTCTTCAATTTTCTTCGATTTCTTTGATTTTTCACCGAACATTCTAGCTCTTCTGCCTCGGATTGTGTTCTAGCACCTTCGATTTTGCAGAAATGGTGAGGAAAGGGGGAAAATGAAGAATCGGACTTCGCAAATTGATGATGAAGGTTCTGCAACGAAGGATCAACGCGAATCTCAAGTTCATGATGAAGATGAGTTCGTCCATGGTTCTTATCAGAAACCTCCCCGATCGATGAACTCCAATGGCGATGGATCTTTGTTGAAACATACTGAATCGTTCGACAACATCCACAGTCCATTCTATCTAACATCATCGGATAATCCAGGTTTACTGATTGTTGCTCATACTCTTGATGGATCGAATTACAATAGTTGGTCGATAGCTATGAGGATTAGTTTAGATGCGAAGAGTAAGCTGAGTTTTGTTGATGGATCCTTAGCTAGACCTTCTACTGATGATCGCATGTTCAAGATTTGGAGTCGTTGCAATAGTATGGTGAAATCATGGATTCTCAATGTTGTGAATAAGGAGATCTATGACAGTATTCTTTATTATCAAGATGCTGCTGAGATGTGGAATGATCTCTTCAGTCGTTTTAAAGTAAACAATCTCCCGCGTCGTTATCAGTTAGAACAAGCTGTTATGACTCTCAAACAAGGTCAACTTGATCTCTCTGCTTATTTCACGAAGAAGAGACACTATGGGAGCAGTTAGCTAACACCAAAACATGTACTGTCAAGAAGTGTGATTGTGATCAAGTTAGAGAGCTACTTGAAGAAGCTAAAACAAGTCGGATTATTCAATTTCTGATGGGATTGAATGATAACTTCAACAACATCCGTGGACAGATACTTAACATGAATCCTCGTCCTGGACTGAATGAGATATATAATATTCTAGATCAAGATGAGAGTCAAAGAGTTGTTGGTTATACTTCTCATACTCCATCTCATCCATCGGCTTTTCAGTCGCAGATGGTTACTCCTGAGCAATCTACAATATTAGCTACTACTGGTGGTTCTCAGAAACCAAAATGCTCTCATTGTTTCAGACTTGGACATATGGTTGATAAATGTTACAAGCTCCATGGTTTTCCTCCTGGTCATCCACGAGCCAAGAAGAACAATACTGTTGGTAATGCAAATTTGGCTACTGCTGGATATAATCAGAATGATGAAGTGAAGAGTTCTGATGAGATGAATGAAGTTATGAGTAAGGAACAACTTCAGACTATGATCTCTTATCTAAGCTCTAAGCTCAGTGCTCCTAGTACCACTTCATGTCCTGAGAAATCAATTGCCTCAACTTCGAATTCTGCACCATGTATCTCACAGATATCTGGTACATTCCTTTCTCTCTATGATTACTCTTATTATGATATGCTCACTTCATCTATACCTCGCGAAACTGAGTTGTCTCTTAGAGCTTGGGTTATAGATTCAGGAGCTAGTCACCATGTCACCCATGAGAAAGAGTTATATAGAGATTTTAGATCCCTAGATAATACTTTTGTGAGATTACCTAATGGTTTTACAGTCAAGATAGAGGGCACCGGTTATATTCAACTTACTGATTCATTAGCCTTGCATAATGTTCTCTTTATCCCTGATTTTAAGTTCAATTTACTCAGTGTTAGTGTTTTAACCAAAACTTTGCATTCTGAAATTCGTTTCACTGCTGATTCCTGTTTTATTCAGGCTCTTACTCGGGAGTTGATGATTGGACACGGTAGTCAAGTCTCAAATCTGTATGTCCTGAATCTTGATAAGTCTATGGTTAAAATGTCTTGTACTGATCTTCCAGGTAATTCCTCTGTCTGTTCTGTAAGTGTGGATACAAATACTTGGCATAATCGTTTAGGACATCCTTCAATGAATAAAATTGATTTGTTATCTGAGGTGTTGAAAGTATCCAAATCTAAGCATTCTAAAACATCTGATCATTGTCATATTTGTCATCTCTCGAAACAGAAACGCCTCACTTTTAAATCTCATAATCATATTCGTGATAAACCATTTGAATTGATTCATATTGATACTTGGGGTCCTTTTTCTGTTCCAACAGTAGATGGTTTCAAATATTTTTTGACTATAGTAGATGATTTTAGCCGTGCTACTTGGATTTATATGCTTAAACAAAAATCAGATGTTTTACATGTATTTCCTGGTTTTCTGACTATGGTAGAGAATCAATACAACACTAAGGTTTGTGCTGTTAGATCCGATAATGCCCTTGAATTGAAGTTTACTGATCTTTACATGCATAAAGGAATAGTCTCTTATCATTCTTGTCCTGAAACACCTGAGCAAAATTCAGTTGTAGAACGTAAACATCAACATTTATTGAATGTTGCTAGAGCTTTATTGTTTCAGTCTGGCTTATCTTTATCTTTTTGGGGTGATTGTGTCTTAACTGCTGCCTTTCGAATCAATAGATTACCTTCTCCAGTTATAGAAAATCAAACCCCATATGAAAGACTTACTTCTAGGATTCCAGATTACAATGTTTTAAAAGCTTTTGGTTGTCTGTGTTACTGTTCTACATCATCTAAGTCTAGGACAAAGTTTTCTCCTAGAGCTAGAGCCTGTGTTTTCTTGGGATATCTAGCCGGGTACAAGGGTTATAAGCTGCTAGATATAGAGACATACTCAGTTTCCATTTCTCGGCATGTCATCTTTCATGAGGATATTTTTCCTTTTGCATCTTCTACTATCTCAGAAGGTGTCAAAAATTTCTTTCCTCATTTTTCTTCACCTGCACATACTGATGAACATCTGCCTTCTGTGCAATCATCATCTGATACTCATCCTCATCCTGATGAGTTATCTTCTTTGGTTTATGTTCCTTCTGAACTTAAACCAACTCGGCAGAGGAAGTTGCCATCCCACTTGCAGGATTTCCATTGTTATAATAATACTCCTATTAAAACTAGTCCTTACCCTATAGCCAATTATATTTCTTATTCATATCTATATGAGCCTTTCCGTGCTTTCATTAATATCATCACAAATACACCCTTACCACAAAGATATTCTGAGGCAAAGATGGACACGGCTTGGAGTGATGCTATGCGTAAGGAGATTGGGGCTTTTATAAGGACAGAAACCTGGAGTGTTACTGAATTACCACCTGGAAAAGTTGCAGTAGGTTGTAAATGGGTATTTACTATTAAATACCATGCAGATGGAAGCATAGAACGGTATAAGGCACGGTTGGTTGCCAAGGGTTATACCCAACAAGAAGGAATTGATTTTGTTGACACTTTTTCTCCTGTTGCTAAGATGGCGACTGTGAAACTTCTTCTTGCTCTTGCTCCTAAGATGAATTGGTCTCTTCATCAGTTGGATATTTCCAATGCTTTTTTGAATGGGGATCTTGAGGAAGAGATTTACATGAAGCTTCCTCCAGGATATGCTGAGATTCAGGGGGAATCTGTGTCATCAACAGCTGTATGTAGACTTCATAAATCAATCTATGGACTCAAGCAAGCATCACGTCAATGGTTTATTAAATTTTCACAAACATTGGTGTTGCTTGGGTTTGCAAAATGCCATGGGGATCATACTCTTTTCATCAAAGAACTTGATGGTCAATTTCTGGTGGTATTGGTTTATGTGGATGATATACTCATTGCGAGTACACAGGATGATGCAGCAACAGAACTGAAGATACAACTTAGTTCTTACTTTCAGCTTCGAGATCTTGGTCCTCCGAAGTTTTTCCTTGGTATTGAGATAGCAAGATCCACAGAAGGGATCTCACTCAACCAGAGGAAATATGTCATTGACCTGTTGGCTGCTACAGGCTTTTCTGATTGCAAGCCTTCTTCTATTCCTATGGAACCTAATCAGAAGCTAGCACAAGAGGATGGAGTACTCTTGACTGATGCTAAACAATACAAGAGACTTGTTGGGAAATTACAGTATCTGACCATTACACGTCCAGATATTTGTTTTGCAGTGTCTAAGCTTGCTCAATACTCATATGCACCTCGAGACACTCATCTCAAAGCTCTTCATAAAATCTTATGTTACTTAAAGGGTTCCATTGGTCAAGGATTGTTTTATGCTGCTGATGCAGATTTTGATCTCCGTGGGTTCTCTGATTCTGATTGGGGAGCTTGTCCAGACTCTCGGAGATCAGTCACAGGTTTTGCTATGTTCCTTGGCAATTCTCTTGTATCTTGGCGTTCAAAGAAGCAGGATATGGTTTCCTTAAGCTCTGCTGAAGCAGAGTATCGCGCCATGTGTGTGGCTACTAAGGAGATCATCTGGATAAGTCAGATTCTTCAAGCTCTTCGTGTGCCGTTTTCACCATCTGCTTATCTTTACTGTGACAACACTGCAGCATTACACATTTCTAGTAATTATGTCTTCCATGAGCGTACCAAACACGTTGAATTTGATTGTCATAAGGTGAGGGAAGCCATTGAAGATGGGATCATCAAGACAATGTATGTTAGAACTAATAACCAACTTGCGGATGTGCTTACTAAAGCATTATATCCAGCTCCTTTCCGAGATAACATGAGCAAGATGGGTATTCATAATATTTATGCATCCTCATCTTGAGGGGGAATATCAAATGTATAGATTGGTTTAATCTGGTTATCTTATTTGTATAGCTTAGAGTTGGTTTAGTTGGTATAGTTCATATGTATATATGTGATGTACATAACACATTATTCAATTGAGAAGAGTTTACATTTCATTTCATATCTTTGTTCACAAACTCTATTACTCTTCGAGATCAAAATTTATTTATTTCTCATTTATCGAATCTGAAAACCAGTCCCTTTAGACAAATACATGGTCGCTTACAGTCAAATATGAACCGAAGAGGCCAATATGAGATGACTTACCAAATTGATATCGATCGGAGTCCGGAGAATACGTAAAAGACTATGGCGTCATGGTAAATCATCTGCCGTCAATAGATTTATTATAGGATTCTCAGTAGAAAGTGAAAATTCAAGTATTGAAACATTCGATGGTGGCTTACTGAAACATTGAATAAACACAATAGATGAAGAGGGAGAGACATATCATTTGGAGTATTAAAACTGCTTTTTCGGATAGTTTAAAACTTCTCTACTTTTCCAATTGAATTTAAAAGGTTTTTGAAATTCATTTTATATTGATGTTTTTTTTTCTTTCGTATGTTAAAAATAATGATGATGGACATTGCTGATCAAGAATCAGTTATGCAATCAACGGAAATGCCATATTTTATTATCATTTCTGTAACTGTTGCCGTTAATATGACTTCCGGTGCTAACTGTCAGGTAAAAACTAGTTGAATTTTGGCTGCTTAAAACCTCAGGAAATGTAGTGTTTAATCCGTACTAGGCAGATTCGTCGTCAGTGATGTTAGGGAGATTTGACATGTCGAAGTGAGAGATGGGAAACCGTTTCCTATTTCCTGGCCACCACTTCAAGTTTCCAGCTATAGATTTGATGCAGACGACGTGACTTGGATATGGATCTCAGCGGGCGATTATGTTCGTTGGTGTTAAAGACGAAAAGTTTGTGAAATGTGTGTTTAGGATTGGCGTTAAAGTGGCAACGATTTGTGATAATTTGTAACGTAAACAAGAGTGATTTACACCATTAGTCACATTGAATTTAGAAAGTAACATATTTAGTCACTCGGTCTTTGGGAATGGTGTTTTACACTGTTTAATTTTTTAAATGACAAAAAGTCCTTCGAAACTGATTTGGTTTGGTTACTCGTAACTGAAATTAAAAGTTAGTTTTGCTAAAAGAGAATTTTGGCCATTAATTAACTAATAAATATGTACATACCGTGATAAGAAAAAAATGAAAGGAAAAAGAATTTTTTTTTAGTTATGTTATGTGGGACCATACAGTTTTTTAATAGTTATTTAGTTATTTATTGGTTTTTGTAAAACATAAAATTATTTTAATTGATACTATAAATTATAATTTTTTCTCTATAATTTGACACCCATTTTGATATATTTTGTAGATTTGTTTATAAAAACTTATGAACGTTAAAAATTATAGCATGAATGCATTGACAAGATCATGGACAAGAGTTTTTGGACAAATCGACATAGACATTATTTTGGTAAACTGTCGCATTTTATGATCTCTGTCATTCATTTTGTGTATGTGTCCATGTAGATGGTTTGCTTGGGAATTTATTGTTTCTTAACTAACTTCACGGACATGTTCATTTAATGTAGTCCGCATGGACGAAATAACCGAGAATTATGGTGGAATATATAGATTCTTATGTCCACTAGAACTTGTCCACGATCATGGATTCCCAGACATGCTAATCTTTTTAAACGGTACATAAGCCAATGTCCATTTTCATGTGTCTATAGAGACATAATAACGAACACTTTAATAAGTTATATGGGTATCGAGTGTCAACTGAATAACGAGTGCTTAAATGGTTATCTAAACGTAATAAAAGTAAACTGATGTCCATTAACATATATCCATGATGTTGATTTACAATTTCCACTACAAAATGTCCACACAGATTTATGCATACTAATCTTGACTAACATTTTATAAATCAATTGTCCATTTGAAAAAGTCCACACGAAAAATGATAAACTATAAGTTCTAGTAAGTTATATATGATTAGTTTAATTTTATTCAAGAACACATGTTTTAAATGTCCATCTAACTATGTCCATACATACATTTAATATGAATTCGAAAACGATTGTACGGTCTAGCCATCAATATATTTTCAATAATGTTTATTATAGTTTATCCATACGAGTGGGGCGCCCTAGGTATCTCAATATGTGTCCATGATTGAAACCAAAAATCGGTGATGCAAATAAATATCTAGTTGACATTGTCCATTATACTTATACATTGATCCGAAAACTTGGTCCATTGATCTGTAAACTTCTTGTGATGGAATAGACGTAATAACTTAATGTCGATAAAACGTATAACAACAAAGAGTTTCATAAAAGTTGTGTACACGAAAAGATGTATAGAAAAACAAATGAGTGTCTATTAAAACATTTCCACACAAATCTAAACGAAATGGTAAAATCATATGTATATATATATATATATATATATATGTCAATCTTACAATCTCTACGAGATTTTATGTAATACTACGAAAACTTGGTACTTCAAAATTCTAATAAACTACGATGTTTCAAACGTGTCCATGGAAAAGTGTATTAATAATAGAAAATGTGCAAAACCTTGTTAAGTAATCAACATAATAAACTAATAAAACAAAACTTATGTCCACCAAACGTTGTCATGAATGATTTTGAACACAACAAAGTCTCCAAGGGGGTGATGAATGAATGTGCGAAGGTCCAGGTATGAGGATACATTTAGCCTTTTGTTGGGGTATTTGTTTGTAGTAAGCAGTCTCTAAGATAGTCGGATGTCTGTAAAAAAGAAAACAATACATTAGAAGATGTAGTAGATTAATATTGCATCTATAGCATAATCATTATTTAACTATGCTGATCTGATAGTGTCCAACATCCATTGTCCACCAGATGTGGACGGTGTTCATTTCAAGGTACTATGTTATTTTGTTTTAATAAATATGTAAACGGGAAGGCTTTACAAAACAAATATGTCATCCGTAATGCAATGTTCACAAAGACAATAAGTAAAATGTCCATTTGGTATGCCCACATGGACGAAGATATATTAATATATAATAACATATATAGCTCAAATTTCCATTTAAACTTGTCCACACGGACAAACCAAGCGATAGAATTTAAACTATATATTTTAAGATGTCCATATAATCGTGTCCACACGTTCGCTTAAGACGGTTCTAAACGAAATGTCTGTATAGGTCGTCCAAGAAAAAAAAATTAATAACATAAAATGTGCAAGACCTTGTCTACACAGAAGTAATCAATTTAATAAAATAGATATAAATAGAAAATGAGAAAGTTAAAATAAAAAGTAAAGAGTAAATATAAAGTAAATAATCAAATGAGTTTAGTTAGAAGAAACTATGGATAATTTGGTATTCTCCTTAGCTTAAAGTGCCCAATTTGTGTCCTATTGTGTAATAAAAAAAGTGTAAGTGACTATAGATGTAAATAACTTTGTAAACAAAGTGTCAAGATTACACACATCGTAGGTGCTATTTTTTTTTAATCTTATTCTAAATGTATGCGATCTTTGTATTGAATTAGTTTTTAGTCTCTGGAAATAAATAATATTGTAAATTTGTTACTCATGCCATTAGATTAACTAGGTAGGTGTGCGCTACGCCGCATATTTATTATAAATATTTATTTTATAAATGTGTATTTTAAAAATAATTTCTTGTTATTAATTTTTATAGTTATTGTAGAATAGTTATAATTTATGCAAATCGGAGAACGAATTAGTAAAATATTTGACGAGAAACATTTTTGAATGATTAGAAACTTTTATAAGTAAAAATTAAACTAATATTGTATTTAGGCTTAATTGAAGAATCAATATTTATACTTCTTAAGTCAATTTTGTGCAATGACAAATAGCTTCTTTAATTCGTTTGATCATTTATTTTACTTTTTTATTTTTTTTTTAACCATGTTTGTTTATAAATTTATTGACATATTCAAGTTTATTATTGATTTCTATTATATGTATTTTTTGTCAACGATTTCTATTATATGTAAGTTTATATAAAAATACAAATGACATCTTAATAACTAAAAATATTAACTAATGTATCAGTTTTTCATATATTATTCACCAAATTGTCGTTTGCCCTGTATTTAGTATCTTTTATTTTTAGGTGTGTCAAAAACTTCAATTAATTTACATACTTATCATCTTCCCATTTAAAAAAATTATTTTTCTCCTTTCCTATTCATTTCATAGAAGTTTTCTCATTTACCTTTCTTTTGTTCTCTTTGAAAACAAAAATTTTCATATCTTCGTCTCTGATTTGGTTACCCCTCCTCAATTTCTTGGATTTTATAAACAAACCAAAATATTATAAACCAAATAAGAGATGAGCAAAACGAACTGAACAAAAATTTCTAAATTAGTACCACATTTCCAGAACCCAAATCAAATTGAATTATAAAATAACCCAATAGTATATATATACTATATAAAAATAAACTAATATTGAACCGAATCAAACTATATTATATAAAAACCGAATTAAACTTAATAAAATTCACTTAATATTAATAGTTTAATTACATATTGAAATATTAAAAATATATAATCATAATTAAATTTGTAGATTTTTTTTCCTATATGCTTTGTTAAAATCTAAAAACAAATTATTATTTAATCTCGAATGTGAACTTTTTTAGAACTCGAAAATTTCAAAATTCTAAAACTCAAACTGAACCGAACAAAAACAAAACGAATTATAGTTCGAACTTGAATAAGATCTATTGGTTTTTAACTTTTTCATTAATTGATGTTTCACATGGATTAATTGCACCCACTGTATCTTTTTTACAAAGTAATAGCAAAGTTGTATCTTTTGTGAACAGTGTGTGTTTTTCTGTTTTTGTCTTTTAGTGTTGTACAAAGACCATTTTAGTCTTATTTTTTGTCCTTTTGTGATAGATAGTTAATTCCACAAGCTATCCACGTGAGTCCTTCAACCAATCCGATTTTATTATTATTTGTTATTCTTTTCTTTTCTCTTACACTCTCTTTCTTACTTTATGGGTTATTTTTCACCCCTCATTTTTTCGACGGTGGATAGGATAGGGGAGGTAATGATTCCGACAATATAGACCGCCGGAATGGAGATGTAATCGGTCGATGTAACGGAATTCAAAAAAAAAATCGGACTTAATACAAAAATTGTGAATAGATAGTTTAGAGTAGATGTCCATAATATCCATCCACGTGGATATTACCACGATCATATCACATGCAAGATGTTTACCATGGGTAGAAAGTGGCCAACAAGTTTTCTATGGTTTCTAGCCACACAAATAAACATCAAATGTTAAATGCTTTCTATGGATATGGTGGACAATATCGACTATTCGTAGACACTATTACGATCTCCTCACATGCTAGACGAGTCTAATGGACAGAAGGTGACTAAGAGTTCACATGATCGTGAAATGTACCTTGTAAACACAATTATAAGAGCTCAGGTGGATGATTTCTATTATTCGTGGACACTACTGATATACCATGGATTTTAGGGCTTTTAACCATGGTATATGTGTCATTTATCGAGTCTTTTACTATGTTTTAGAGTCTTTTCAGGTGTTTATTAGGTACAAGCACATTTGGAGCATATTTGGTGATTATGGCACTTTCTGGAGCTAATTGGAGTATTTGGCCGAGAGATAAACTTCACTGTCAATATTTCAGAGACGCAACGATCGACACATTCATGGCATCGATCGTTGCACCAGCGAAATGGGCCAAACGGCGGTTTAATGAAGAATAATGAAATTGCAATTCTGCCCAGAAGTTCCTGATATTTACAAAGAAGCTCCAATTCGTGTTTTAGGTTATAAATAGAGTTTTTAAGCCATTGTTTAGGCTATGCTTGATAACTAAGTTTTATTCTCTTAGGAGACTTTAGGGGCTAGTTTTGTTCTCAAAAGAGACTTGATTTTGAACCCCTGTTGATTATTTGATTATATGATATTTGGTTTTCTACTTATAATATTTTCTGTCTCGATGAATATGTCTGAGTAGATTACCTGTTAGGTTGAAGGATTCTCATTAGGGATTTCAGAGAGTTATAGTTTAATTAATCTGTAGAGATTCATATCTGCTAGTTCTTTATCTAAGTTGTTCTTAATGCTTAATCTGAAGTAGCTAATCAGAATTATGATATTAGGTTGATTAATGCAGCAGAAGTTGGTTAATTTAACTAGAAAGAACCTAGATAAGCAATTAAACTTCTCGCAAACGGAAGTTTGGTTTAGGATAATTGTGAACATATCAAACTTGGAATTAAGGCTGGTTTAATATGTTAGTTCTCGCAAACGAAAGTTTGGTTTGCTGCACTTAGACTTAGAGAGTTATCGCAAAGGAATTTGGTTAATTCTATATCCGTGTTTGAGTTCTAGAACAGTTATTGATTAGATCTAGATAGATTGATTGCTTGCGTTCCTGATTTCCTGAGAACTCCTGAAACCTAACGCTTCGCCCTCTTGCTTACAAACTCACTTGATTCACTTGCTATTTCGTTTACTGTTTTCACACCTGCTTCGCTTAATTTAATCTGAACTACTAATAATCTATTGTGCGACTGAGAGTCCTTGTGGGATTCGATACCTTATATACTACGATTGCATTAACTGTGCACTTGCAGTAGAATAGGGATAAAACTATACACCTATCAACTACCACGATTATATCACATGTTAAACGCTTATGATGGACAATAGGTGGTCAAGAGTTAACATTATTGCTATATGTGGTCACAAAAGTATGTTGTGTCGATTATTCGTGGACACTACCACGATTATATCACATGTTAAACGCTTATGATGGACAATAGGGTGGTCAAGAGTTCACATATTGTGATCTGTGGACACAAAATACGGGTATGATGGACAGAAGTTGGTTAAGAGTTCACATGATTGTGAATTTGTGGACAGAGTAGGTGTAGACCACTATCCATCCAGAAACAACATTTTGATTGGCTACTTCCTACCCATGGTAAGCATCTTGCATGTGACAATGCTTTCTATGGATATGGTGGACAATATCGACTATTCGTAGACACTACTACGATCTCCTCACATGCTAGACGGGTTTGATGGACAGAAGGCGACTAAGAGTTCACATGATCGTGAAATGTACCTTGTAAACACAATTATAAGAGCTAAGGTGGATGATCTCTATTATTCGTGGACACTACCACAATTATATCACATGTTAAACGCTTATGATGGATAATAGGTGGTCAAGAGTTAACATTATTGCGATCCGTGGTCACAAAAGTATGTTGGATCGATTATTCGTGGACAATACCACAATTATATCACATGTTAAACGCTTATGGTGGGCAATATGTGGTCAAGAGTTAACATTATTGCAATCTGTGGTCACAAAAGTATGGGGTTGATTATTCGTGGACACTACCACGATTATATCACATGTTAAACGCTCATGATGGACAATAGGGTGGTCAAGAGTTCACATGTTGTGATCCGTGGACACAAATTACTGGTCTGATGGACAGAAGTTGGTTAAGAGGTCACATGATTGTGAATTTGTGGACACATAGTAGGTGTAGACGACTATCCATCCAAAAACAACATTTTGATTGGCTACTTCCTACCAATGGTAAGCATCTTGCATGTGATATGATCGTTGTAGTATCTACATGGATGGATATTGTGGACAGCTAGTCCCAACTGTCCATTCGCAATTTCCATATTAAGTCCGATTTTTTTTTTTGAATTCCGCTACATCGACCGATTTTATCTCCATTCTGCAGTCTATATGGCCGGAATCCTCACCTATTGCATCATATCAACCGTTCAAAAATCAAGGGGTGAACAAAATGTTAAAGTAAGAAAGAGAATGAAGAGAAATTTTTTTTTTAAAAAATGAATGGATAGTTTTCGATGGATGTCAGACCTATCCACCGCGAGAGTGTGTTACTCTTTTTCCTTTTTCCTCTATCTGTGAGGGATAAAATTGTCTTTTTACAGATGGACTCGACATTAAAAGATACAAAATTGCACAAAGATTTCAAAAGATACAAAAGTGAAAGAAAAAGAAAGATACACCCAGTGCAATACACCATGTTTCACCTCCTCTTAACTTTAAAATGCTGATGTGTTAACACATTGAAAGACACCTACTTTATTATTGTGTTGATTTAAAAGTTTCTAATAAATATATATAATATGCAAAACTTTTATAGGTAATAATTGCGGATTAATTGCACACAATGTATCTTTTTTACAAAGAAATAGCAAAGTTGGAAATTATTGCACTGGGTGTATCTTTTTTTAAAAGTAATTACATTCTTGTATCTTCCTAAAATTTATTGCAATTCTGTATGTTTTTTTGTCTTTTAGCATGATTAAAAAGATCCAAATACCCCTAAACCTCAAATCATTTTGTTTTTAATGGTTTGTCAAGTTTGGTTTCTTTTCCTTCTGGTTATTGTATTTAGTTATAATAAGTTTTAGGTTTTCGGTTTCTTACTAACTAATTTGGTTGAATCAAATTTGTAATAACTTTATATATTATATACAGTATATACAAGCTAATGGTCGGATCTTACTTTCGTAATCAATTTCTTCTCTCTCTCTTTTCTTCCTTCTCTCCATTCTCTCTAGTGGCGTCGCTCATCTTCATATCGTTTCCGGCCATCGGTGGCGGCGAATCGCCAAGCTGATGGTCAGATTACTTTTGCAATCTTTTGTTTCTATCTATTAGTGTTCTTGAACTAGAATCACAGAAGTAAAACTAACCAGCTCTCGCTGCGATAATTATCTATGTCTAACAACATAGCAAGCCAACTCTCGTTGTCAATTCGCAACGAGAGTTGGCTTGGTAGGTTGTTAGACATAGATAATTATCGCAGCGAGAACTGGTTAGTTTTACCTGGTTGGATAGAGTTTTAGCGTTTCTTGCCACGCGTTCTTATGTTCCAGGAACATAACCTCCCTCTCACTTAGCCCCGCAAATTTCCTAGCAAGATCCACCTCTTCACTGCTTGGCTTAATTTTGACACTTTTTGGTGGTGGAGAAGAATCACTTAAATCCACCCTCTCCTCACTGTTTACACCAAGTTCTTTCAAAGAAACTTGCTTCCTTTTTTGGGCCCTCTCTTCCCAGTTTTCAAATCTTCATTGCCCATTCTATATGTGCTCTTTACAGTGCTCTTAGCGTAACCTTCATCCATTCCTACCCCAACCACAACTGAACCTAAACTGTCTGCTTCCTGTAACACATAATATATTGTTCATATTCACTTTCACGGCTCTTGGTCTATTTGAAAACCCTTTTGACAGATGTGAAAAATTACCTTCATCTCTTTCCCTTCTGTTAAATCATCGTCCCTATCTCCAGCTTTATTTTGAACTATTTCAGTTTCCTCTTTGCTTTCTACCTAACAAAAAAAAACTATGATATAGAACTCCAAAAATCTACGATCAAATATAACACAAAATTCTACATGCATATTATATAATCATATAGGAAAACAAATCTACCATTAAAGAAAAACAAATCTACCACTTTGTCGTCGGAATTGTCGTCGGAATCATCCACTTCGTCGTCAGAATCATCCACTTCATCATCGTCGGAATTGCCTTCACCTTCATCGGAAAAAACAAAACTTTTATTCATATTTTTTGAGATTTTAATTTCTTTTTATTTATTTAAATGTAAAAATTTTATTATTAAATTGTTTTTTTTGTTTCGATGACATTTCTGTAAATAAAATTTAAAGTGTGATTTATATGTCTTTTGGTCAATTTTTCCAAAAACTCAACTTTGCCAAGGTTATTGTAGTAATAAGAGTACTTTCCAATGTTAATTCCACTCATTTCTCTAAAAAATTAAAAACTTAGAAGTAAATAACAATATATTTTTGCTTGGTAGCATATGAGTCAAAATAGTGATAAACAGCTGGAATAACCTGAAGCCAATATAGCTAAGATCGCATTCAGATAGAAAGCAACCCCGAGAAACACATAACACGTAACTTAATGTGCAAACTAGGAAAAAAGCTCTTCAACGATGGTAGTGAGGCCTGACCACTGATTGTCATCCACATCATCTGATCGATGGTCACTAACACACCTAAATCTAATTCTAACATAGGATTACACTAACTTATAAATCTTAGTAACAGTTGTTCGATCTATCAAGATCTTTCCCTGATGTCGCATAGAAAAGAAACTACGCGTCACTACTCCGAAACTTTACTACCTCCTCCTAAACTTAAAATTGAAATTGTACTAACCCAAAACGCCTAAATCAAACCACAAACTAGCAACTAGCTTCAAAGCTTACAGCCAACTAAGCCACTTATCACAAAATCACCGATTAGAGGTTAAAACTGGTTATGCAAAATCAAATTCGGATAGCTAACCAAGTCAAACAAGACTAACCAAAGATTGAAAACGGCCACAATGATTGCAAGAGAGTTTTTACAACTTATCATAAACTACCAAACTGCTTCATCCTGCATCAACCGAAAGATATATGTTGTAAATTCACAAGGAACAAAAAAATTGAGGAACACACTAGTAATATTAAGAGACGCAATCACATTTATTTCCTACAATCGTTTTTAATATCCAGCCTCCACGCCCTTTCACCGCGCTTCAGAGACCTAAAGCCCAAAACGGCGGCCTTTAGCAACAAAATAAGGAAAATTACAACAACAAAAAAAGGGAGAAGAAACCTCCTTGGGTCCATCTCCCCCTCTCTTCTAAATTCTAATCATCGTCTTGGCTTCTCTTCTCTTTGCTCGTGCGTCTCAATCAGTTAAATCTATACATACACATATACGCGTATACATGGTTCTAAGGAAATTGCAGTGACGACGGCGCAAGTATGTACGGAGGATCGTCCAAACTCGGTCGCGGTAGGGGTGGAGGAGGAGGAGGCGGCGGCGGTGGACCGGGCCGAAACCGCAATTCTTTCCCTCCTCCTACGAACCGGCATCCCTCTCCCGTCGGTAGGATGTCCTCTGGAGGTGGTGGCTCATCCGCCGCCCCACGGCAGAGGAATAATACAAGCGTCAAGGCGGCCGCCGCGTCGATTCGTACGGTTGAGGAAACCTTTAGCCTTGTTCCGAGGGAGAGTCCTTCGAATTTTGGAATGATCATTCGGTTAGCTCCTGACTTGGTGGAGGAGATCAAGCGGGTGGAGGCACAGGGTGGAGCCGCCAAGATCAAGTTCGATGCGTTTCCTAACAATAGCACTGGGAATGTGAGTCTCTGCGTAAATTTTCAAATTCATAGAAAGAGGACTTCTGTGGTTTAAGTTCAATTGCTTCAGCAAGTTGCACTCTTTTATTGGGTGAATCTTGAATTTGATTGATTTGGTAGTTTATACTTCTATTGTCTTTTGTGCTATCGAACATTTTGACAATTCATTTCAATGAAGGTACCCTAGATTAGTGGAATTGGGGAAAACAGCTTCTATAGAAAGTTGATGGTAATGTAACATTGGACGAGAAGCTTGTTTAGTTCTGCATAAGCCATATGTATAGCTGTTACCATCATTTGGTCAACCCCGTTACGCCTTTAAAAACTATGGCCGGGGAGAATAAATTCTGTTGTAAACAATTTGTTGGCGAGAAGACTCAATTGCTACTTGGATTACAATTGTATCACATTAATTCCTTGGTCGATTCTGGATAGACATTGACGTGCTTATTGGTTGAGAATCTATTGTATGGTTAGTTGCTACTCATTGAATTTCTCCTTTTATGGTTTCTGTTACCGTGGTTTTACCGCTAGTAGTGGTTTTCAATGGGATATATTAACCCCTTCTTCAGACCTTTATGTCATTTATTTCCCACTGCCTCTGAGTTTTGTTATTTTTATCGAAGTTGTTGTTGTCTGTTAATATTATGCATTTCCTTCACGTGTCATTTTGGGCTATTAATTTAACGGTTTAAGTTTTGACACTGTCCAGCTGATTTTATCTTGAACTTAAACAGATAATTAATGTTGGTGGAAAGGAGTTCAAATTTACCTGGTCTGGAGAGCGTGGTGATTTATGTGATATATATGAGGAACACGAAAGTGGTGAAGATGGGAATGGTGTGCTGATTGAGTCTGGATGTGCTTGGAGAAAACTGAACGTCCAACGAACTCTAGACGAGTCAACCACAAGCCATATGAAGATGCGCTCAGTTGAAGCTGAACAGAGAACCAAATCACGCAAGTACATGTTCTGACCTAACATTTTGGTTGCATCTCAATATCTAAAAACTTTTTTTCGGCAGCATAGTCTTTCCTTTGCTGCAAAGGTGTCTGCTCTCTTAGTTTTTCTAGTTTTGCAGTCTTCTATTGGTAGGTAGTTGCCACGATAATATATAACCTTTAGTGGACCTGTGAACAAAGAATCGGTATACACATTGTTTGTCTTATTGCGGTTAGGCTGCTGTGGGTTTCGGCCTATACTTTCATGGATTCAGAGTTTAGTTAGGGCTTAACTGGGTTTCATTTTTAGCTTACTCATGTACTTTTAGCTGTTTTTGTGACACGAGACTGGGTGTGTTTCTCACTGTGCGTAACAAATTGTATACTCTTTTGTCCCTCTTTAACTTTTACTATCATCAAAGTGGTTATGCCTGAAAATACCCTTACATCTTTGGTTATGTCAGGGCAATTGTTTTAGATCCTGGGAATCCATCATTAACGAAGCAGTTAGCTCTTGCTGAAGGTAACCCTTTCGTTCTACTATCTGGTGTCCATTCGAACAGCTTCTATATATCTCTTTGAAATTTCTGGCTGCTAACATGAGATTCTTGTTAAACCTTGTTTATACCTCCCACATTTTCTCTTTTCCTTTCAAAGTCATTCTTGTTTGAAAATGAAACCCATGCTCCAAAATTACCCTGTAGTCAGGTTCTGTTGTCTATTGGGTTCAAAACCTTTAAATGTGATTATGTCTCGGTACAACCAATAATATTATAACATCTTCCCTATGCTTTCAGGAAGTCCATGGAGAATCTCAAATAAACAGAAGAAGGAACCTCCGCCTAAGAAGCGGAAAGTTGATCCCCCTTCAGGTATATAGGAAAATACTTTTGCAACGAGCATGTGGTAACACATTAGGGTTTCAATGACTCTTAGGTGCTATTAAATTCCTTGCTGCTTTGTCACATCTAAAACTTTCACTTGTGGTGTGCTGTAGTTCCAATCGGAGGTATAAAGCCTTCTTTCAGACCAGGGGCTTCAACCACTTCTATAAAAAATAGGCTATCAGCTTCACCGGGACCATCTCCTTCTAATCAATACAATGCCCCTCCTTCATCTGGGATTGGGAATATTGCTAAAACGCATGCAGCTAATGAGTATGCCAAACAAGTCAAGACAAAGGGCAGAGAGAGCATTGTTGCTAGCGAAAAAGATTTATCAACCTGGGAAAATAATGCTTCAAGGGACACATCTGGGCGCCAAGCAACCAGTGTTAATAAAGAAATTAATTTGCAGACATTGATGATTGATCTCCTTAAAGAGGCTCCAATGAGCTTGAAGGTAATACATAGATCAAACGCCAGATATGTGGCTATTTTAATATCCAATATGTGTCTCCACGATTGATGCCACTGTCTCTGTTTCTCTCTAGGCATTAGAGAAAGCTGTTGGAGATAGAATCCCTAATGCGGCAAAGAACATCGAACCGATTTTGAAAAAAGTAAGTCTATGAAAACTTTGGTGTGGTTTTATGATGTGCAGTATGTATTATTATGTCCCTAATTGTTGTTGATAACCAGATTGCGAATTTCCAAGCTCCAAGGTATTTCTTAAAACCAGGAGCAGATTTGGAAATCTACAAAAAGCTTTCACCTGATAGCAAAAGGTACGTGCACCCGAAATGACAGTTTTCAGTTGTCATTGTAGAATATGACACATTAGGAAGTAATCGGCACAAATAATGCATGTGATTTATAATGTCGAGTAGGTGCATGTTTAGTGGCGAATGAACTCTAACTGAATAATTGTTATCATCCAACTTAGTGTAGAATGGATTGGGAAGATATATACTATATCACATGCATCTTCTATACTTTTACTTATGTCCTCTTCCCCTGTATTGCCGTATCTGATTTTAGTAAAACTTTTATTTTCCAGCTCACCTGAACACCAGCAATTGCTACCAATCACGGAGTGCAGTCGCGATCAGTTACCTGTTCCAGGGGGCAGCAACATGGAGAACTTTTCTGTGTGCGAGCGGAACCGAGAAGGTTCACAAGACTGTTTGCTTATGCATCCAGGAGACCAACTGAGTGCGCAAGAAAATGTTGACATTGAGCATCATTCACCTGGTATTCTTCATGAGGAAAAGCGATCTGAGAATAGAGATGGCCAGGCTCGTAGCTCTAGCAGCGACAGTGATAGTGATAATAGTGACAGTGGGAGTGATAGCGGGAGCAGCAGTGATAGCGAGGCTTCGTCTAACAGCAAGGAAGGTTCTGATGAGGATGTGGATATAATGAGCGATGGTGACAAAGAGCCTCGTCAGACAATGCAGTCAGCTGAGCGGTATGCTACTGATCTTCCAGGTCATGGTTCTGATGCGGTTGACATCGATGGTGATACTGATGCTGTTGACATAGATGGTCATGATACTGATGCTGTTGACATAGATGGTCATGATTCTGATGCAGTTGACATCGATGGTCATGATTCTGATGCAGTTGACATCGATGGTCACAGTTCGGATGAGGGTCATGGTTCTGAAGCTGGCAGGAAAAAGTTCTCGGACGATAACTGGAAAATGGAAGCAACAACTGGTACTAGTCCCACTATAAATGAAGTTGGCATTTCAGGACAGGAACAAATACCTTCTGGTCACGACAATCTACGAGAGCGCCAAAATTTTATTGGACAGTTGTTTGATGACACAGAGAATACAACGAAGGATAGCTTAAAGAGTGACCAGCCTGACATCTCTGAGAGGCTGGCCAAAGACAAGAACCAAATAGCCCCTGGTTTGGAGCACTACAGTAAGCAATCAGAACGGGTGAAAAACATAAAATCCCAGCAGTTGCCTGCCATAGGTAAAGATTCACAGCCTTCAGAGCGCAAGTATGATTTAGAACATCTCAACGCTTCTGCCAGTCAAATGATAGATCCACTTAAAGGACTTCAGAAGTCATCTATTGAAAAGTTGAATAGACATGGTCAAATGAAGCCTGGTGATAGTTCAGGAAAATCAAACAAACATTCTGACAATGTTCGTAAATCTGACGATTGGGACCATTTTCCGCATGAAACGCTTCCTAGTCGGTCAGGAAAGGCATTCAGGGACAATAATAGGGATGATGTTCACTTGAAAAATAAGTTTACAAGGAATAAAAAAGATGGAGAGTTAGCCGTTCGACTTTCATTACCTTCTGACACATCCAATAGAAAACACGGTGAAATGGATGGAAGTGAGAAGGATCCGAAGAATGTTTCAGGCTTGGGCATGGGTTCCTCTCCATTGGATAGCCAGAGAGCATATTTGGCGAAATTACCTAAGGGAAATGGATCTGTGCTCCCAAAACAAGTTTCGGACTTGGAGTTGGGTGAACTCCCTGAGCCATTGGGCGTAGATACAGCATTGAAGCAACCCGAAGAGAAAACTTCTTTTAGGCAGTCAAATTTGAAACCAAGCATTTCAGAAAACTTGGGTATTGACTCGGATAAACGAAGGTCTAGAAAATCTGTCTCAAAAATGCCAGCTCTTACACATTCCAGCAATGGTATAAAAGGATTGCCCCAACACGTTGTTGAAGATTCAGAAAGATCCCAAAAGTGGGCTTTGCAGTCACATGGGCAGAACCTTACAAGTACAGACACTGAAAACGGCGCAGCTTATAAATCAAGACAAAACGATAGTAGGGCAAAAGGAGGAAGCAGTGTGGAAGGCTACGGAGAGACGAACAAAAAAACGCCTGTTAAAACGCAGGGCTCCAAACGAGCATCCACATCCCGGTCGTCAAGGGAGAATAAAAGACATGTGTCTGGACATATTGCAAATTCTATCAATGGACATAAAGATGCAACTTCAATACCAGGTGACAGTGTTGTCCGGGAGAAGCGAATGGCATCTTTTGATGAAGAAGACTCTTCTTATTTGAAATACGAGAAAGCCTCTCCTGACCTTAGGGGACCTATTAGTGATCATTTGCAGTGAGTATCCTGAAACTACAATATTTGGAAATCTAATTACTTAGTATTTATGTTTCGAATAGACTGACAGTGTTTTGCAATTCCAGGTATAAAGCATATGTGCAGGAATATTTGGATAAATATGATAGTTACTGCTCCATTAACAAGATATTAGAGAGCTACAGGTAGTTCTATGAACTCTTGTTTCGTAAATCTCAGATCATTTGTGCTGTCCTAGTTTATCAGCTTTCTTGAAATATATATATATTTCCATTTATTTGCAGAAATGACTTTCAAAAGTTGGGGGAAGACCTTAAGTTTGCAAAAGGAAGGGACGTGGAGAGATATAACGAAATTGTGGAGCACTTGCAGGAATCGTATTGCAAATATGGGGAGGTAATCTTCTCTCTCTCTCTTACCACTTTATACATATTAATCTATTATTGATTTTCTTATATAACTATGTCCTTAGAAGATAGAACTCAACTTATTCATTGAAGTTTTCTAGGCATCTGGTGAATTTTCATCTTAGTTATCTAAATTTAGATAAGAGTGAAATCTGGAGATAGACCTGTCAGTTGAAGACGATGATGATAAATGATAAAATTGCTTGCTTGTATAGATTCCTAAAATTATAAAAGATGAAGATCTGAACTTTTATCGCATTATATATTGGGTTAAAGTGAGGCAAATGTAGCCCTACTTGGTGCCTTGATTGGTTTCATGTTACGAAAGTAGCTGTAATTCTAAACAAGGGGAAAATAATAAAGCGTAGAAATAGGAGACTGAGAAGAAGTGACTATATTCTTGGGAGGGAATGCATTTTATTTACTGATCCAATCACCAATCTTGCGAGATTTTTTTTTTGCCAGATTTGCTGTTGACTCATACTTCAACTTTTTCCCTTTGAATGGCGCATTATTTACTTGATGTTAACTATGTTATCTCTGTTAATCTGCAGAGGCACAAACGTTTGAAGAAAGTATTCGTTGTTCTACATGAAGAATTGAAGGTGAGTTACAACAAAGCTGTCCCCTAATAACAACAGTTTTGGTTTTTATCTTCCTCGGCATTTATTTATTTATGTTTAAATAATGAATTTTGATTTACCTCTTGCAGCACCTGAAACAAAGAATGAAAGACTATGCATCATCTCACGGTAAAGATTGATGATGCAACTTTGAACCAAAACTCTCTAGAGAAGATGGACCTCATGCTCAGAGGAGAGGGTTAAATATTGGAGTCAAATCATCTTCCTGTTATTTTGTTTTTCCTTGTGAAATTAGAAATGATTCATAGGCCCAATTTTGTGTGGAGTTGTTATATACCTAGGGAGACACCATTTTTTTTGCCTTTCATAGATTTTATGTCTTATTTCAGTTGGTGATCTTTGGACACTCGATAACTAATATGTACATGTTTTCAAGATCAATGTAGATTCTTCTGGATCTGCTTTATTTAACTTTGTTTATGTAGATTCTTCTAGACCAGCATAAGGAATAATCTCGATCAAAGTTGGAGACAAACCTGCCCCATATACATTTAATATATACAAAGAATAATAAATAAAAAAACTAGATTCAAGTATTCAAACTTATCTAGAGTATGATAAATCTGTAAATTAATGATTTCTCTATGAAAATAATCTGAAGGTTATAGAGAATCCAAAACGTTGTGTTGATTTCAAAGAAATGGGCTTACCTTTGGCAGTAGGTCAAATGGATATGATTTAAGTGTGGCGGTACAGCCTTAGCTTGCATCTGCTGCTGTGATAATCTATTTCACTTATGAACTTGTGTTCCAATTGTAAGAACTCGGTTTTTACAATATGGACAAATGGGATAATTTACAAAGAACTCGATATACATGATACCAATATATGAATTAAATAATTAGATTTGTTGATATAGTAGAAGATAGAGTTGATAGAAGAACGTGGATGGTCAAGATTTATTCATTCATATTCAATTAAGTTGTCAAATAAAATAGAAATGTAACAAACAATTTATTCATTCGGAAAATTAATGTGAATTATTTCGTCTTGTTCCTTTCTCTATGTGTTTGAATGTTCTTCACTAATATGAGTTCATTCATCGGGTGGGTAGCTCAATTGGTAAGAGAGGTTGTTATTTACTTTGAACTTTAGCCTCTATTATATCATTGATACTATTTGAGATTGTATCAAAGGTATCAGACGAACATCGATCCTCAGAATCATGGTGGAAACAAGACTTCATGCTTAGGTGAAAGAATAGTTGGTGAAGGAGCTGGAAGATAAGTTTTCTGATTGATTCCAGAACATTGAAGGCCCGATAGCAACATTAACCTCATAAATTTCGTGAAGCAACATCGAATTGTTTGAGGAGATTAGGTTACTCTCGAATCAACGATCTAACAATTCATCTGGGGATAATGCATCATGATCTACGAATCAACATAATCAGCATTTCGGTCCTCATCAGAATCAAGATGGTGTTACGAGACTCGCAAAACTCGAATTTCCAAGATTCAATGGTGACCGCATTAAAGATTGGTTATTTAAGGTCGAGAAGTTCTATAGTCTGGGTCATACCTCTCCTGATATGAAGGTAAAACTCGCTTTTATGGATCTTGATGGTGATTCCGCAACTTGGAATCAGTCGTTGATTCAGTCGGAGATAAACAATGATGATATTAAGGAATGGGAGTATTATTGATTAGAGAAAACTTTGAGGAAGTATACAATGATCCACAAGTAAAATTGAAGAAATTGGTAGAAACAGATGGTATTGTGGATTATCATTAGAAGTTTAAGAAGATCCGTATGAGAGTATCATTGACAGAAAATGTGTCAGTGAGCAATTATTTGGCAGGACTTAGGTTGGATACGAAAATGTCGATAAAAATGTTTCAACCACAGACTGTTAGACAATGTTTCATGCTTAGAAAGTATTATGAAACTTCTCATCCAAAGCCACCTAATAGTCATGAATGATCTACTAAATTTGTTCACAACAATAGGGATTTTTCCTACACAAAAAAGAGTATATTAAACAAGCTGCAAAGTGGGATATGGTGATGTAAAAAAGAGAAAATAAGTCAGCCAAGAAAACTTACAACAGAAGAGATGAACGACAGAAGAGCAAAGGGATTGTGCTACTTTTGTTCAGAGAAGTATACACCAAGGCATTATCACGTTCATAACAAGATTCAATTGTGTTCAATGGAATTATATGAGGATGAATATGTTTAGGATGATACTATACATGCAGAAAACCTAGCTATTTCCACTATCTCACTAAATGCAGTGGCTGGTCACAAAGATTATTCTACAATGAGGGTTAAAGGTGTTCATAATAAACGAACTCTTTTCATCTTATTGGATATTGGTTCTACACATAAAATTTTGGATCTATTTGTTGTTGAGGATTTGAGTTGTAAAATAGAATCAATGGAAAATCCTAAAGTGAAAGTAGCTGATGGAAATAAGTTGGGTGTGCAAGGTTGGGTTAAGAATCTGCAGTGGAATTTTCAGGACGTATGTTTCAGTGATGATTTTTTGGTGATTCCTTTAAGTGGTTATGATATGGTACTTGGGGTACAATGGTTTGGAGAATTGGGAACATTCACATGGGATTTTAAGAATTTGGAAATGTAATTCAAATGGAACCAAAGGAAGGTAGTTATGCAAGGCATTAAAAAGAACTTGGTGAGAAGTGTTAAAGCTTCAAAGCTGAATGAAATTCCAGAAGAAGAAATTTAGATCTCGATGATATGTTTCTGCTTTGATGAAACAATAGAGGATTCTATACAGCTAAGTACCTTAACAAGAACTGAAAACGATGAGATGCATGAGAAAGTTAAAAAAGTTGATTGCAGAATTTCAGATGTATTTGACGAACCTTCTTGGAAAAGTTGATTGTAGAATTTCAGATGTATTTGAGGAACCTTCTTTACCTCCGTTCAGACCTCAACATGGTCATAAAATACAATTGTTGAAAGGATAAAATCCGGTAAATCAGAGAAGGTACATGTACGATCTATACGAAAAGAATGAAATTGACAAGATTGGGAAAGAGATGTTGGATAGTAATACAATTCAAACCAGCTCAAGTTCTTATGCTTCTCCGGTTGTATTGGTTAAAAAGAAATATAGAACTTGGTGACTGTGTGTTGATTATCAGGGGTTGAATGCTTTAACAGTCAAAGATCGTTTTCTAATTCCTTTAATAGAGGACTTAATGGATGAGTTAGGGGATTCAAGTATATACTCGAAGATTCACCTGAGAGTAGGATACCCCCAAGTGAGAATGTTAGCTCAAGACATACACAAGACGGCTTTCAAGACCCATAATGGACATTACATATATTTTGTAATGCCATTTGGATTAACAAATTCTCCAGCAATATTCTAGGGTCTAATGAATACGGTTTTCATAGAACTTATAAGGAAATTTGTGCTCATATTTTTGACGACATACTCATATACAACACATTTATGGATTTACGTATGGAGAATTTGAGGAGTGTGTTGGGTGTAATGAGGCAGAACAAGCTGTTTGCCAAGAGAAGAAATTTGCGTTTGCAACTTCAAGGGTGGAGTATCTCAGACATTACATACAAGAGTTTTTGAGATTAGTAGGATATTATGGAAGGTTTGTCAAGATTTTTGGGACAATAGCAAGACCTCTGAAAGATTGTTTTTTGTGGAATGAGGAAGTTTAAATGGCTTTTGAGAATTTGAAGGAAGCTTTGTGCAGGGTACCATTATTATCTCTCTCACTCTTTGATCAGATATTTGTTGTTGAAACAAATGCTTGCAACAATGGAATTGGAGCAGTTTTTATGTAAAATGGGCATCATTTAGCCTATATCAACTAGAACTTGAAAAGGCAGTGGTATTTACTGTTCAAAAATGGTGGCATTACCTTTTAGCTAGACATTTCATCATCAAGACAGATCATCGAATTTTTAAATACTTGTGGGAGCAGAGATTGAATACACCAATTCAAAAGCAGCGGCTTCATGAATTGTTCAATACAAAGAGGGAAAAGATAATTTGGTGGCTGATACATTATCCCGTGTTGAAGGTTCAAAGATATTACATATGGCCCTAACATTTATGGATTGTGATCTATTGCAGCAAATTAAGGGTGCTTACAACTCAGATGTTGTTCTACAACGATTGAATTAGGATCTGGAATCCAAGCCTAAATCTCACCTTTTATTCACTTGGTCTGATGATGTATTGAGAAGAAAAAGCAAAATAGTTGTTCCAAATGATGCAGGAATTAAGAAGATAATACTTAAATGGTTACATGGTTTTGTAATGGGTGGACATTTAGGAAAGATGTCACTCATCAATGCATCAATGGCATATTTTATTGGAGGGTGTGAGCAAAGAGATACAAGCTCATGTGAGAAGTTTTCCAAATGTGTAAGTATGATAATGCAACAAATCCATGATTGATTCAACCGTTGACAATCCCTGAGACAATATGGTCTGAATTATACATGGATTTCATTGAAGATTTTTCACTTTCCTTTGGAAAATCTCTAATTTTCATGATAGTAAAAAAAAATGCGGATATAGTCTGTAATACCATGTATCAAGAATGGTCAACGGACAGCGGAAATGTCAACGGAGGGCATTTTCGTATATTTGTGAAGTTAAAGAGTATTTTGGTTATTTTACCAAAATATGAGCCGAACGCAAAGACGGGCAAAATGTTATTCTTTTTAAAGAAAGAAAACATTTAGAAGATCAAGAATGGTGGAAACGGACCGTAGATGAGTTTTTCGGGTTATCGGGAATGGAAACCGATAAAACCGACAAAACTTGTAAAATTCATAACAGGAGCTACGTGTGTCCGTTCGAGGTGATTCAAATTGCTAAATTCATCTAAAAGCATCTAGAATCTGAATATGAGACTTGGTGGATTTATAGAAGCGGCTAAAGGGTTTTTAAAATATTAACCGTAAAACCGGTTTTTCCGAGAAACCGATACAATGTTCGGGCAAGCGAGAAGACCTTCTAAACTCCACCAAAAATTATGAAATTTTGACCACAGCTCCATTATAAGATGAAGAAGACACGGTTAAAAGGATGAAGCAAGATTTGATTCCTAGATCAAGTTATAAATTTTAGATCATTAATGGGTGATTAATGACTAAAACTCCTAAATAAATTCAAGGGAGTTTGGGCTTGGTTTGGGATGATTAGAGCTGATGTCTGAACTCATTATGGACCTAATTCAAGCCCATTTACAAGTTTGTGCCACGAAAATCATGCAAGAGGAAAGAAGAGACTTTGTGAATTCTTGGTTCAATGAACCTACAAGAGAGTTTTGGGCCTAAACCAAAGAGGCTTCTACATGGGCTTTGCATAGGTGAAATGGATACCAAACTGAGCTATTTTAGGCCCTGCATGAGAGAGGAGGCGTGGCATGAGAAGAAGAAAGAAGAGTGGATGGACACATGGCTACATGTAATCACTTTAAGATTGCTATAAAAAGGGGGTGAGGCCTCCTCATTTCTTCACACCAACAAAACAAAAACAAGAGAAGAGAAGGAGAGGAGGAGAAGAAAGGCGTGGGAAGAAGAAGAAGAAGAAGGAAGCCGGAGGAGAAGAAGCCGGAAGAAGAAGAAGGAGGAGGAGAAGAAGAAGAAGACCGGAGGAAGAGGAAGAGAGAGAGAAGGAGGAGAGAGAAAGAGGAGAGAGAAAGTAGAGAGAGAAATAAGAAAGAGAAAGAAGAGAGAGAGAGCCGGAAGAGAGAGAAAGAGAAAGAGAGCCGGAAGAGAGAGAAAGAGAACCGGAGGAGAGAGAGAGGAGCTTAGTCCGGAGGCTCGATCGGAATCACGAAGGTCAACGGTACGGTCAAGTACGGGTCAAGGTCGGGTCAAAGCGACGGAGGTTCGGGGAAGGTTCGGGATAGCGTCGGGTTCGTGCCGGGTCTCGTTGTTCCGCTAGTCCGTCAATCCGTCCGTCCACGTCATCATAGCACTGTGAGTCGGCTCAAACACCGTAGATAGAAGCATATAGAACGGGAAATGAGAAACCATAGCATTAAGTAAATGCATACCAGAGTTGATACTAATTGATGATTGAGCTGATTGAATATCGGTAAATTGGTTAGGATTTAAGACGCATGTTAAGAGTATAAGATTAAACGGATTAAACCTGTTGTGTGCCGCTAGGTTGCTAGTAACGTTGATTGGTGCATTCATATAATCGATATATGATAAGACAAGATATGCATATATACGTATTAAGGAACAATATTGAATGAACGTATATACGGGAAGTAAGACGGAATTAAAAGACGGGCGGAAACCTAACAAATGTATAGAGTATGAATTAGTATCGGGAATAAGTACATTAAAGGTTAAAGAAAAGTAAGTGGATTAAGTAGGTGAATAATGAGATGTCGGGGAGCTTAGCAAGCTGCTAGCTCTAAAAACCGACAGATCGGAGAGTGATTAAAAGACATAAAAGAAATGGGTATGGGATGAGATATGTGTGAAGTGTGTGATGAGCCGTCTACGGGTTAGCAATCCGCTAATCCAAGGTAGCGGACTTAAATCGGTTAAAAGACATTAGAAACCCCTAATAGGCCTGATTGTGTGGTGATACTGTTATTGTGTGGTTGTGTGGTTGTTGTTGTGTGTTCTTGTGCAGGCCTATTAGATTGTCTCGGTGTTGGGCCGAGCAATCCGTGTGGATACTTAACTTGGTCATGCGACCGGTTAAGTCGTGGTTGTTGACTCTGTGTGGTGCCGAGTCAGAGCGGTGGTGTTGGTGGGTGTGTGTGTGTAGACTTGCGGGATGGGGTGTTGATATGGTGGTTGACTGTTGATCGAGTCTGATTGATTGCTAGAGTCCAAGCGAGTCTGCGTGTTTACTTTTCTGCACTAGGGCTCTAGGGTGCGTTAGATCCCGCAAGTCTAGGTGATTGGATACGTTCTGGTACTTCCGACCCGATTGGATCCTCGGAAAGTGAGAACCTGGTCAGTTCACGTACCTTTGGTAGTGGTTCTGGCAGGTGCGAACCTATGGAGTGACGCCCGTAGGGTGTAGTCCGGAGAATACGGGGTCGCGTCCTAGGGCCGGACTGCATGGAAGCTCGGGTTGCCGGGGGTAACCGGAGTCACTGCGTATCGATGGACTGAGAACAGTGTCCTGGATCGTGAGACTTTGTGTTAACGTCTGGGAGTCGCGGGGTTTGTTACCATGTCGGTAACGGTGGAAACCCGTGGAAGTTACCAAGAAGCGTAAGGGCCCAGTGGTGTGTTGATGAGGATGGTGTTGCGCGATAGATAGATCGAGTTTCGATCGAGAGCATGTGCCGCAATGCTTTTGATTCCCTTCGTTATTGTGTTATGTTATTATTGAATTGCTTGTGTGTTGTGGGTTCGACACGACGTGGTAGTGCGTGGTCAACCGTTATCTTATTGCTTGTTATTTTGGGGTTTCGGGTGGGAGATTGTAGATGCTAGATAGCATAGAAGCCGTAGCGGGGAGCCGTCTCACTGGGTAATCTTAGATTGCTCATTAGACTCTTTTGTGTTTTTCAGGTTTAGCAGTGTCGGACGCGGGAGGACCTCGGTGTACTCTCAGGATTGCTTGTGGCGGGATTTTGATTCGATGACTTTTGGGATTTTACTTCGGTTCGGCTTTTGGCGCCATTTTGTATGAAAACACGTGGATTGTTTTTATTAATGGCAATTGTTTTGTAAAGACTGATAAACGTTGTACCTAACGTTTGATTACTCAGAAATGAATATGCTTCCCTGATATTGTGTTTAGTCCGAACCGACACAACTCATGGAAATGATACAAGTTGAAAAGCTTTGTATCATGGAAGTGAGGATAGCGGGGTCAAAGACGGGTTAGTGCGAGCCTTTGTCTCAAACCGATCTGTCTCTGACTTCGTCTTGTGACAAACCTTTTCGGTTTGACTTGCTCGGGTTCGACTTGGTCATGTTCTTGTTTGATTGTTGACCGGTCAGCTCGACAGTCTGCGGATAATGGGAAAGGGGCGTTACAACAAGGTCTCAAACCGATCTGTCTCTGACTTCGTCTTGTGACAAACCTTTTATGTTTGACTTGCTCGGGTTCGACTTGGTCATGTTCTTGTTTGATTGTTGACCGGTCAGCTCGACAGTCTGCGGATAATGGGAAAGGGGCGTTACAACAAGGTGGTATCAGAGCATGGTTCTGCATGGGTTTCGAAGCTGTTCATTTCTGAGTGTTTTCCGTGTTTTATCGAGTCAAAATTGTGTCTTACCCAAGCATCCATTAGGAAACCGAGCCGCGTCCGTAAATTCGGGGTTGGGATGGCGTAGGAATTTGTATTATCTGTACTAATGTGTATTTGTGTTTTTTTTGCAGTCAGCAGCAGAGTGCCCCTGGACGGATTGTGAGTGGGTGTGTGCATGGTATGAGATTTGGGTATGTGCATGGCGTGAGATTTCAGCGAGCAGTTTGAGTCATTGTCGGATGACAACGGCACAGTATCGAGATATGTTTGAGCAGCAGCCAGAGGATTAGAGGGCGAAGTCTGAGCCGTCACGAGGTTCGTAGATATCCGACCAACCACCAGTTCCTCCTCGCAGACCGCATGGTGAGAGCAGCCGCCGTAGATTGGAGACCGTTTCCTGACCCGTTACCTCAAGCCCTACAGGACGATGCAGTTATCGGAGACGGTTGCACCACCGGAGCCAGTGGTACTGCCAAGAGTTCCAGTCGCCGATTCTTGAAGCGCATGACATGCCATTGCCTAGTTTGCATGCCTCAAATTTCATTTCGCTTTGTGTGGTGGACTTTGTGGTGGACCAGCTACGCGCAGCAGTTGACCTGGACATGGAGCCACAAGTAGACGAGCAGGTGGCGATACTCGGAGATGTACTGGAGCAGCAGATTGGTCTGTATCACCAGCCGGATCCATATCTGGGTTTGCCTCGGATACCATTCGACCGATCCGCGTCACCACCGTCTGACCCTACCGAGCCATTCAAGGAGGATGAGCCAATGTCTGAGTTGGACACGCGATTTGAGTCAGTGACACCGCCGGGTACTCCACCGTCTGAGCCAGTTGTACCATCGGAGACCACACCAGCGGATACGTTGGGGACGCCACTAGCAATGCCGGCATACCTGATATGTAGTGCATACGGAGTTCAGGGTCATCGTGCGTCCAAGTATTTTCAGGATCCTTTTTCGGAGTTTGTTTCCTCTTGTCAGTTGTGTGGCGCTTCGGATCACCAGGCACCAACTTGCTACTGTGGGCCACGCCCAGCGCCCGTTACCGTCTGTTAGCTTTGTGGTCGCAGGGAAACACATTGCACGTTTACGTTCGATAGCAGCGTTGTCGTGAGTTGGAGCACCGTTTAAAGATGCACACCCACCACATCCTCCCGGCACACCTGCCAGTGGTTACCACCATGAACCGAGATGTCGCCTGTGTTGGACATTCCGGTCGTGTTGGGGCTGTTAGGGTTAGAATAGTTAGGCCCAGGTAAGTAAGGGCTCTAACTCGTTGTTTGATGTGTGTAGATCGGCTTGCGATCGTCTATGACGATTCGGTTGCGTGTAGTGGTGTTTCTTGTGGGACGGATTGGTAACCGCTAATAAGTAGACTTCGACGGACCTACGTATCTAGAACTCTATGTGGTGAATAGATGTTTTATTTCCGTAGTGGATGTGAAGTATTTCGGTTGTCGTTTTGAGTAGCGGTGTGGTTATATTGCATACTCATGATGGTTGTGAATGCAATATAGTTGCGATGTGAAAATAGATGATGTTCCGAGCAAGCGGTTTCCATCAGAACCCTAAAGAGACAACTGCAATCGCCGATTTTCTTGATTGATTGTGTGTGATTTAATTGCCTTGTGAGGTTGGTAGTTGTTGATTTTGAATCGCTGATTTTGAATCGCTTCTTTTAAATCGCTAGGTTATAGCATTGTGTTTGGTTGATCGCTAAGGTGTTAGCTTGATTGATGCATTGCATTGTTCGCTAGGTTGATAGATTTTAATTTCAGCATTCACTTAATGGATATGATGGTAACATGACAGTCGCATGATCGTTAGGTTGTGTAGAATTTCCGTGTTGCATTGCGAATGATTGCTAAAATGGCCTTTATAGAGAACTTATTCGAGATTGAGCGGAATGATAGGATATTGTTACTTAGCCATGTGTGATCATAAGATACATGACAAATAACAATATTTCTATGAGGAAGTGATATCGGGATTAAGTTAAAAGGATCTAACCGTTCCAGTGTTGTTGAGGTTATTGATGTAGGA